>LR812538.1:49216498-49441498 GCA_903798195.1 Danio kyathit | reverse complement strand
GCTTTTCATAAGTGTTTGTTCTCAGTATGATATAAAGAAAATATCTAAATACTTTAATATTTTTACTAATATTTTTTTCTTTATGCAAATTAGTGGATATTTAATGAAATAATGTCTCATTTGCTTATTTAAACAACATCTTAGAGAGTATGTAATACAATTTTTTTTATGTTATTCGTCCTAATAATGTTAGGGCAGTTACATGATAGAGATCTTTAGTTTTTGGGTGAACTACGCCAATAGCACTTTTTTTCACCTGTCAGTTTTTTAAGATTTTGTGTTTTTGGCTTTTCATACGTGGGTTTTTCTCAGTAGAATATAAAGAAAAGATCTAAAATAAATTTCATTTTTTAAATTATGCAAATTAGTGGATATTTTTTGAAATAATGCCTCACTTGCATATTTAAACAACGTTTTAGAGAGTACATTATGTAAAACAAATAAAAACTTGGTAATAACTTTGTTATTCACTCTGTTTATGTAAGGCCGATTACATGATTGCAGAACTGTATCTTTTTGGGTGAACTATGCAAATAATCCTTTTTTTTTCACCTGTCAGCTTTTTGAGATTTTTAGGATTTTTGGCTTTTCATAAGTGAGAGCGTTCGAGCGGGCGCAGCCATTTGAATCTCTTTGGCTCGAGACTTCGGGTCTCATTCACTTCCATTCATTTTTAGATGTTAAAAACAGCTCGCTACGCTGCTTGATGTTGCAAACTGATGTTTTCTCATTATATTATTCTGCTTTTTCTGTAGTCATGGACACACTTGTTTGTAGAACAAGTAGTTTGACCCTTTTCTGCCATTTATTATTCCTAGTCATTTCTCCCATAGGCAACTGAATCGGAAGTTCTAAAACAATCACAAAAACGAGCGCACTTCCGCGTTTTACAATAAGGTCAATAATAGAAAGAAAACATCTAAATACGCTTTTTTCGATTATGCAAATAATGGATATTTAATGAAATAATGCCTCATTTGCATATTTAAAGAGTAGAGTTTAGAGAGCATGTAATACAAAAACTTCGGTAATAACATGCTTTGTTACTCACCCTACACATAAATTATTTTTTAAATTATGCAAATTAGTGGATTTTAAATGAAATAATGCCTTATTTGGTCTAATTAAATATAAAATTTTAGAGTATGTAAAATAAATCTTGGTCTTTCTTGTTTTAAAATATTTTTTTAGTAATTTTTTTAAAACGCATTCACCCTATTCATGTACCCTGTTTTTATTTGATTTTCTTTTTACTCTTAATCCACTTAAATACACTAAGTACACCTGTTGTGGCTTTCAAAAAAACTGTTTTATTTGGAAGTGAGAATTTGATTTGTAATAGTTATGGGACCACCTAGTGGTGGTATTGGAAGTCAACAGCAGTTCTAACAGTAGAAGAGCTCATTTTAGTTCCTTAACAGAAGCTTACAGTCTCTTTTCTCAGTTATCTTAGTTATTGCAAATTATTACATTTTCTTGACAAATGAATTTGCTTTACTTGAATCCCTTTCAAGTAAAGACAAATTACAGAACACTGTCAATGTCTAGAAAACTGTCAACATCTTAAAGGGATAGTACACCCCAAAATAAAAAAAATTGCACCCGGTTTACTCTACTTCATTTGGTTTTAAACCTTTATGAGTTTCTTTCTTCTCTTGAACACAAAGAAAGATATTTTGAAAAATGCTTGTTGTTTGGACTTGTCTACTTTCAAAGTAGGTAAATAAACTACTATACAAGTCAGTGGGTACCAGCAAGCAACATTCTTCAAAATATTTATAATTCATTCATTTTCCTTCGGCTTAGTCCCTTTATCCCTTTTATTATATCAGGGGTCACCACAGTGGAATAAACTGCCAACTTATCCAGCATACATTGTTTTATACAGCGAATGTCCTTCCAGCTGCAACCCAGCACTGGGAAACACCCATACACTCTCGCATTCACACACTCATACACTACGGCCAATTTAGTTTATTCAGTTCCCCTATAGTGCATGTGTTTGGACTGTGGGGGAAACTGGAGCACCCGGAGGAAACCCACACAAACACGGGGAGAACATGCAAGCTTCACAGAGAAATGCCTCCTGGCCCAGCCGGTACTTGAATCAGCGACCTTCTTACTGTGAGCCGACAGTGCTAACCACTGAGCCACTCAGGAAAAAAAAAAACATGCATTTTATAAATATTTATCCTAGCCAACAGCAGTGGTTCCTAAACATCATTCCAGTGATCTAAATAAATGCAGGAATTCTGATTCAGTTTGTGTTGATGCTGTGGTAATAAGGCCTGAATTTCCTCTTTATCCACAGAGGATGTTCTGCATACGCTGACGGGCGCCATGTCTCTGCTGCGCCGCTGCCGTGTGAACGCGGCGCTCACCATCCAGCTGTTCTCGCAGCTCTTCCACTTCGTCAACATGTGGCTCTTTAACAAGCTGGTAACGGAGGCCGATTCAGGCCTGTGCTCGCACTACTGGGGCGCCATCCTTCGCCAGCAGCTGAGTCATATTGAGGCCTGGGCTGAGAAACAAGGCTTGGAGCTGGCTGCAGACTGCCACCTCAGCCGCATAGTCCAGGTATACTGCACACAAATACAGTGGAAGTCAAAATTATTAGCCCTCCTGTGAGTTTATTTTTTAAATATTTCCCAAATTATGTTTACCAGAGCAAGTAATTTTTCACAGTATTTCCGATAATATTTTTTCTTCTGGAAAAAGTCTTATTTGTTTTATTTCGGCTAGAATAAAATCAGTTTTTAATAAAAAAATAAATTTTAAGGTCAGTATTATTAGCCCCTTTAAGCAGTATTTTTTTGTTTGTCTACAGCAGTGGTTCTCAAAGTGGGGGTCGGGACCCCCCGAGGGGTCGCGGACAATGAAGGGGGGGTCGCCTGGTGATTTCCAAAAATCTCTTTATTTTTATTAAACCATAAGAATTACCATATTTTATCCATAACATACAGAAAAAAAAAAAATTGTCGTTTATAGTTACTGTATACAATATAGTTACTATAGTAGCTTATAGTTACTAGTTCTATTGGATTGCGACCCCTGGGGTAATTACATTATATTAAAGACACAGCAATAGCGTCAGATGCAGCAGATATATTTTATAACACCAGCTTAAACGTTTCTGTATTTATAACCACCTCAGAGGATATTGGGGGTCGCGAGTCACTGGCATTGTTATTTTGGGGGTCGCGAGCTGAAAAGTTTGGGAACCCCTGGTCTACAGAATAAATCATCGTTATACAACGACATGCCTAATTAGTCTAACTTGCCTAGTTAACCTAATTAAATGTCACTTTAAGCTGAATACTAGTATCTTGAAAAATATCTAGTAAAATATTATTTGCTGTCATCATGGCAAAGATAAAAGAAATCAGTTATTAGAAATGAGTTATTGAAACTGTTATGTTTAGAAATGTGTTGAAAAAATCTTCTCTCCGTTAAACAGAAAATTGGGGAAAAATATACTAGGGGGCTAATAATTCAGGAGGGCTTATAATTCTGATTTTAACTTTATATACAAGGCTTATGACGGTATCAATATGTTAAAAGTATTGTGTTGTCATTAGCTACGCTTTATGCGATATTCCAGTTTTGCACATATTGTTAATTTGCATTAATGGATGGAAACTATTGTGATTGCTATTATAAAATAACAATGTTTTATTGTTTCTACCACTATAGTGCATTTAGCGTAAGAAAGGCGCATTCGAAAATATAATGTTATTATAATATAATATAAATATACATGTTAAATATATATAATGTTAAATATAATTATTATTAGCATTATTATTATTATTGTATACAATATTGTCATGATATAGACCTAATCTGCAAAAACAAATATTTGTATGTTTCTTTAACTTTAAAAAGTTAATCAGGGAGAACATGCAAACTCCACACAGAAATGCCAACTGACCCAGCCAGGGCTCGAACCAGTGACCTTCTTGCTGTGAGGCGATTGTGCTACCCACTGCGCCACCGTGCTGCCCAGATTAACATCAGCTAAGATTAATAAAAGCTTTTGTAGCTTTTAGTTTAGTTCAGTTTACTAATGCTAACTATTGTAGCCTTTTCATACAGTGTTAACTGTAAATAACCAGAAGAGTTTCAATCAATGTTTCAGCATAGGCCAGATTAGCTTGAGAAAATGTTCATGTTTAGTCTATCAAGATAACCAGTTAATTCTCATAGAACAACACTGTAAATACAATGTGAATTTTCTCAAAAGAACACATAAATAAGTAATTATTCACTGTATTTTGAGTTGTCTATAATATCAATATTTTGCTTGTTCATTATCACGATTTATTGAATATTAGCTAATGCATAGACTTTGCCCAGTTTAAATGCACACCTTTTGGCATTTTTAGGATTAAATAAAGACATAATTTGCACTCTGTACTTTTTTATTGTTGGCCCCATACAGAGGGTTTTCTCCCACATTTATTCCACAAAACATGCATGTACATGTACAATAGGATTACATGTACTGTTTTGTGGAGCTTTCTTGCGGCTTATTCTGTTGTGTGTATGATTGTTTTATAAGATGGTGGAAAATGTGACCTTGGGTTATGTTGCCTGTTTAGGCTTTAACTAATCTTTTGTTTTCCAGTACATGGGTGGTTGAAAAGTCTGGTTTATACTCTTTAATATTGATTTATCGTATGCAGGGATTTGGAAACAGAGAGTGTTGGGGGTCTGTGGAAACGTTACGATAAAAAATAAGTGAGAGAGAATAAGTGATCACACTTTACAGTAAGGTTTCATTAGTCCAATATTAGGTAATGTATTTAATTACCTGAAATAAGAATGAGACAGCATTTATTAATCAGAAAAGTTCAGCATTTACTAATGCTTTATTAAAGCCTAGTAATAGACAAGTAATAGAAAAAAAGATCAGAGATGCCCAAACTAGGGCCCGCAAGCCAAAGTTGGCCTATGGTAACCTTTGATTTGGCCTGCTATCCTATCTGAGAATGGTTTAGGGATTGTCATTTCAAAGTTAAAGTAACCTTTTATTTGTTTGTTTTATTCTTAAGCTATAAAAAAGCTATCTGAAATTAAATGTTTTAATGAAAATGGTGTAAATTAATCAGATTTAGTTTAAAATGTACAAACGACAGATAAAGGACAATGCAGAGACTTTGGTGAGCGAATCAAGGCAAAGGCAGATTTTACTTGACTAGTGTATTCATCATTGAACTCCACTGTGTTATAAATGTGATCGTTTTTATTGCATTAAGTTATTATTTAAAAAGTAATACTGCATTAGTTAATACGGTTCAAAATGATGTTTTTTATTTATTTTTTAATATTATGAAATGTGTTTAAAGATGTGTTTAAAATGCTAGGATTCTCGCATGAGAATGATCTTATTTCAGCATCTTTACTTGGGTTTCTTTTTTCTTTTAATTTTATTTATTTATATATTTTTTTTCATTTATTATTATGTAAATAAAGCAGTACAGACAGGTAGAAAAAAACATGTTAAGCAAATAGTAATGGGGAAATAAAAAAAAATACAAACAAACCCATACAAAAATGTATAAACATTAGTATACACTTACGAATACATACTTATATGTATGTACCATCTTCTAAAAAAATATCTATATATATTTTTTCCTTCTTCACCTGCAACCGGAATATTTGAAAGTGTCAAGGACAAAAACATTTTGGAGGACAAATACATTTAAAATTTAATATTTAGGCAAGGCAAGTTTATTTATATAGCACATTTCATACACAATGGTAATTCAACGTGATTTACGTAAACAAGAATGAAAGAAACAAGTATAAGAAATAAAAACAACAAAGAATAAAAACAGAATAAAATGTTTTAAAATGAAAAGAAAGACATAATAGTGTGATCTGTTGGACATGGCGCAGTCACAACACACATTTGAATGTGTCTAATGTTGGAACACATCTGATCATTTCTGGAAGCTGATTCCAGATTATTTACAGTGAATATGTGCTACCAGCAAGTTCAGATATAACTAAAGGAGCTATGTGGCTTATTTATTCTTTATTTATTTATTTTTTACTTCTTTTATTAAAGAACACAACATTGCATAACATACAATACAGTGACATTTTTTTTTTTCATTTTAGTTCATCTCCCTTGATAGTTGTAGTAGCATGTAGAAAACCAAAGCATATTTAGGACATAGAAAAAGAAAAATAGGAAAGGAAAGAAGAATAAATAAGGACAATAAGATGGATATAGTGGAGACAGAAAGAAGTGACCTTGTTCACAACAATATGGCTGGATATTGAAGTATTACAGGCATGACTGGGATCCGTCCTCCCACACGTTTTGAATCCAAGCATTATGTGATGGAGGTCTAACCGTCTGCACAGCAAGATTTTTTTTGGGGGGAAACTTTTTTTAAAAATAGTTCCCTGGTTAAACACAATGCAATGTAATGTAAACCCATGCTTTATACTAACTGTCCCTCTGTCTCTCAAGGCAACGACTCTCCTTACTATGGACAAGTACTCCATGCAAGATGTCCAGAACATCAACAACACCTGCTTCAAGCTCAACTCTCTTCAGCTCAACGCTCTGCTGAGCAACTACCACTGCGCTCCTGACGAACCCTACATTCCTCCTGTAAGTCAGCTGTCTCATTTAAACCCTGTAGTCCTGCACTAATGACATGTGTCCTGTTCCAGATAAACCCAAACAGGTGTTCTGCACGCTCACAGAAGCTCAACTCATTTCCTTCAACCTCAGGGTCCCTCATAATGTGACCTTGTTTGATGTGGAATATTACTGTGCTGTAACTGATGTTCGCTGTTCTGTAGCTTCTCACATATCACTTTTCCACCAACCGGGTGCTAGATTAGAGCTAGTACTATTGCCGGATTCAGAGAACTTGTTTGCGTATACATGGGCTATAAAGCCATAACATAACCAGGCCTTACATTACTGAATATGTCTTATCTTTTAAAGTACAGTGGTGCCAAATACACTACCTGACAAAAGGCTTGTCGCCTATCCAAGTTTTAGGAACAACAAATAATAACTTGACATTTGGTATCAGAAGTGGCTTATATGAAAGGCCTCTAGATTACGCTTATTTTACCAAAATAAAATATGATCATGCCTTGATTTTTAATGGTTTAATTAGGACAGTAAGATCTGACTTTGCTTAGACAAAAATGTTGTCACTTAACAGAAATAATGTACAGTATAGAATATAAAGTCATGGTGCAGTGGAAAAAGAATTAATATTGTGTATGACTCCCATGAGCTTGGAGGACTGCATCCATACATCTCTGCAATGACTCAAATAACTTATTAATAAAGTCATCTGGAATGGCAAAGAAAGCGTTCTTGCAGGACTCCCAGAGTTCATCAAGATTATTTGGATTCATCTTCAATGCCTCCTCGTTCATCTTACCCCAGACATGCTCAATAATGTTCATGTCTGGTGACTGTTCTGGCCAATCCTGTAGAACCTTAACCTTCTTTGCTTTCAGGAACTTTGATGTAGAGGCTGAATTGATCTAGAGCGCTATCCTGCTGAAGAATTTGCCCTCTCCTGTGGTTTGTAATGTAATGGGCAGCACAAATGACTTGATACCTCAGGCTGTTAATGTTGCCATCGACTCTGCAGATCTCTCGCACGCCCCCATACTGAATGTAACCCCAAACTATGATTTTTCCTTCACCAAACTTGACTGATCACTGTGACAATCTTGGGTCCATGCAGGTTCCAAAAGGTCTTCTGCAGTATTTGTGAAGTTTATTTATAAACTAATTTCGAGAGGATCACTTGCTTATGATTGCTAGCGGCTGGACCCACATTATCCAAATCACCATGTACCAATCAGACGATCCCTAAGCTACTATAAATACCCCGGGTTTCATATCACCGCTATCTTCGCTTGAAGAATCCCCCCTTCCACCCCTACTCCTTCCCTTTTCTAGATGGGTGACACGGTGGCCCAGCGCTTAGCGCTGTTCTCTCACAGCAAGAATGTCAATGGTTCTAGGCTTACCAAACCAGCGGGCATTTTCTGTGTGGAGTTTGCTTGTTCTCCCCGTGCTCACGTGGGTTTTCCCCGGGTCCTCTGGTTTCCTCCCACCGATTAAAAACATGCAACCTAAATTATTGATTGATTAACTTTATAGACTTGCTCCCTATCTAGTACCTATCTCGTTAAAGAGAACTACTATCTGCGCTTCAAACACTACGAAAAGGGGAGTTCTCGAGATCTACCTGAGCTCGATCTCCCCTCTCGCCTTGCAACGTGAGGGAGCCCCAGGCTCGAGGATCTCATGAGCTCAGGGCTCTCTCCCGGGACAGCATGCCAAACAAGCTTTATAATTAATCATCAGCTAAGTGTGAACTCTTGAAGTGATGATTGGGATGCAGTTCAAAAGATGATTCATCGGAAAAATCTACCTTCTGCCACTTTTCCAAAGGATCAACTAGATGTCAAGTTATTAGAGTTGATAGATTGATAGATACATAGCAACATTAAAAAATATAATAATAATTTGATACTCTGCGCTTACTCTGAAACACCACTTAAACTGGCTTAGTGAAAAAGAGATATCAGACTGAATTATACACACTCCATCTTTCCAAAACTCGCTCCACAAGCCTGTACAACATTACACAAATTGCAGCCAGAGGTGGAGTTTGACTGGAGTTCTTGTATAAGATCAAAATCATTGTCCTCTTCATGTCCACAGGAGCTGATCGATCATGTGGTGGCCGTGGCTGAAAACACTGCAGACGAACTGGCCCGAAGCGATGGCCGGGAGGTCCAGCTGGAAGAGGACCCCGACCTCCAGCTGCCTTTCCTGCTGCCTGAGGATGGCTACTCATGCGATGTGGTGCGCAACATTCCCAATGGATTCCAAGAGTTTCTAGAGCCACTTTGCCAGAGAGGTAAAAGACGATAAACAGGCTGTTAATGACTTTTGGGAGCGTTTGATGCGCACAATGAGTATCAGGTGGATGGTGAATCAGAGGGTGGTTGGCGTTTGTTTGTTTAAGGCTGACGTGATGGCAGTGGAATGCAGTTTGTTAAGGTTCTGTAGAAAACTCTGTTTGCTGCCATTCCTGTCACTATTTGTTTTTTTGCAAGAGAGAGTGGTTGTTTTAAAGGTGCGTGTGTGTGATAAAGACGGTGAGAGATTGAAGTTCAGTGTTTTAATTGCTCTATCTCCTCCAGGTTTCTGTAGGTTGACTCCTCATCCACGCTCGCCGGGAACTTGGACCATTTATTTCGAAGGAGCCAACTGTGATAGTCACTTCTCAGCCGACACCTCAGAACTGGTAAGTTTTGATTCTATTTGGATAGATGGACTGACAGAGAGATAGACATACCAACAGACTGGTAGATAGACATATTGATAAACAGACACACAGATGGGTAGAGAGACTGATGGATAAACAGACAGACAGACAGACAGACAGACAGACAGACAGACAGACAGACAGACAGACAGACAGACAGATAGACAGATAGATAGATAGATAGATAGATAGATAGATAGATAGATAGATAGATAGATAGATAGATAGATACTGTAGCATAGATACTGTAGCATAGATAGATAGATAGATAGATAGATAGATAGATAGATAGATAGATAGATAGATAGATAGATAGATAGATAGATAGATAGATAGATACTGTAGCATAGATACTGTAGCATAGATACTGTAGCATAGATACTGTAGCATAGATACTGTAGCATAGATAGATAGATAGATAGATAGATAGATAGATAGATAGATAGATAGATAGATAGATAGATAGATAGATAGATAGATAGATGATAGACAACATAGATGGTTAGATTGACAGATGAATGGCTAGATGCATAGAAGGATAGACAGATGAATGGACGGACGGACGGACAGAAGGATGGATAAGCGAATGTTAGATGGAATAATAAAATGATAGATAGATGACAGAGAAACTCAGACAACCGATGGATGGATGGATGGATGGATGGATGGATGCATAGAAGGATAGATAAACAAATGATAGACAATATGATAGAATGATAAAATGATAGATAGATGACAAACTCACACCAAATGGATGGATAGATGGACGGATACATAGAAGGATAGATAAACGAATGATAGATTGATAGATAGAATGATAAAATGATAGATGGATGACAGAAAAACTGATGGACCAACCGATGGATGGATGGACGGACGGATAGATGGATAGATGGACAGGTGCATAGAAGGATAGATAAATGAATGGTAGACAGAATGATGGAAAGAATGATAGATAGATGACAGAGAAACTCAGACAACCCATGTATAATTGTATGTATGGATGGATAGATAGATAGATGGACAGATGCATAGAAGGATAGATAAATGAATGATAAACAGAATGATAAAATGATAAATAGATGACAGAGAAACTCAGACAACCGATGGATGGATGGACAGATGCATAGAAGGATAGATAAATGAATGATAGACAGAATGATAAAATGATAAATAGATGACAGAGAAACTCAAGACAACTGATGGATGGACTGATGGATAGATGGACAAATGCGTAGAAGGATAGATAAACAAATGATAGACAGTATGATAAAATGATAAAATGATAGATAGATGACAAACTCAGACAACAAATGGATGGATAGATGGACAGATGCATAGAAGGAGAGATAAACGAATGATAGATAGAATGATAAAATGATAGAAAGTTGACAGAAAAAATCAGACAACTGATGGACGGACGGACAGACAGATAGATGGACAGGTGCATAGAAGGACAGATAAGTGAATGGTAGATAGATTGATAGATAGAATGATAGATAGATGACAGAGAAACTCAGACAACCAATGGATAGATGTATGCATGTATGGATGGATAGATGGACAGATGCATAGTAAGATAGATAAACAATTGATTGACAGAATGATAAAATGATAGATGACAGAGAAACGCAGTCAACTGATGGATGGATGGACAGATGCATAGAAGGATAGATGAATGAATGATCGACAGAATGATGGATAGAATGATAAAATGATAGATAGATGACAGAGAAACTCAGACACCCAATGGATAGATGGACAGATGCATAGAAGGATAGATAAACAAATGATAGACAGAATGATAAAATAATAGATAGATGACAGAGAAACTCAGATGATGGATGGATGTATTGATTGATTGATTGACAAACAAACAGACAGAAAACTATAGTGTTTGTGAGCCTGGACCACAAAACTAGTGTTTTAGTTTTAGAAGTTTTAGTTTAGTTTTCTGAGGTTTAGACATCACTTGAAAACTGAATCAATGATAGACTTTAAATAAATGCACAGCTGTTCATCAATGCCTGGTTTGTTATGACAGGATAATATTTGCCCAAGATGCAACTTTTTTGGACAATCCGCGATCTGTGGTTTTCAAAAAAATCTAAACATCGAGAAAATCATCTTTGTACAAATTGAAATTGTACAAATGAAGTGCTCACATTAATATTCAAGTTTTAAAAATATTTTACTGTACTAAATTTACAAATTATATTAATGGAACTTGATCTTTACTTAATATTCTAATCATTTTTTGGCATTAATGTAAAATCTGTCATTTTGACCAATACAGAGTGGTCTCTGTGCAGCTGAAGACTGATTTGTGTTCCAGGGTCACATTTACTCTTTTTTTGACAGCAACACTAGACATGTTTTCGCGGAGCTTATCTGCTGTCAGCTGCAAGTGTGTGTGCTGTCAAACTAACATTCTCTTCGATTTAGCGAACACTAGTTACACCACAGAGGGCAATATTTGACCATAGTGCCCAAGGACTGACTGTAAATGATATCTTTCTCCTCACCCTGAACACACCAAGCCCTAAATTACTCCAGCTCCCCTGTAATTACTTTGTTTTTACTGTCCCTTGTGTTTTTACATAAGTGGAGTTTTTACGTAATATCAAAATCTTTCTCTTTTTTTTTTTTCCGCTTAATGTTGCTCCACCCAACAGCAAGCAGAGATGGAGCTTGGAATACATTTAAATACCAGACTGAAATCTGATTAACACAGCTTGACTTTGTGCCAGACCAACCAACCCACCCACTCCCACATCCCTTTCTTACAGCCGTCCCAGAACTGATGCTTACCATAAAAATTACATCTTATGCGTGTGAGACTTGATCTTGCTTGTAGTTCCTGATCTTGTTGTGTGACACTATTTTAAAATAAAAAAATAGGTATTCAGATACAGTTTCAGGTGAATGTTGTAGCTGTATTCTTGTTAAATTCACAGTGTAGCCAATTTTATTACTTTATCAACATACATACACTGTCAAACATATCTGTTAATTGACAGGTTTCATATTTTGTCATTTAAAGTTGTTTTTGTTTATTCACGGTTGTGAATTGCATTATGGGATCTCTGGTCTATAAACTTTTGATGTTGAAAATTCAACTGAGCAGCTCAACTGTGACTTTTATTGACATTTTAGTAGTTTGAAATTATTTTCATATTCATATACTGTATGTACAGTATATATCTATATATATTAGATTAGATTATAAGAAATAATATATAGATAATAAAGTCCTTAAAATAACAGACAGATAAAGTACTGGCAGTTCATTACCAGGTTTTTGTACCTTAATTTACAACACTAACCCAGTAAATATATAATTTCAAACTGTAAAAAATGTAAATAAAAGTCAATTTTCCTTAAATTTTCAACATCTAAAGCTGTTGGAGGAAAAAATTAAGGTCCCATAATGCTATTCAAAAGGATAAATATATGAGAAAACCTATGAATGACAAAAACCTTTTTTAAAGTTTTTTTTTTTTCAGTGCATGCTTTTTTTTTTACTGTGCACATTTAAATTGGCATACAAATACACACTTTTTCAGACATGTTTACAAAAAATTTACCATTCCAGATTTATGTATATATGCATTTAATTTAGTGCTTTGCAATTAATCACATCCAAAATAAAAGTAGTTTTGACATGATATGTGTGTGTGCTGTGTATAATTATTATGCATATATAAATATACACCTGCATGCTAATATTTGAGAAAATGCTTATTTATATTTAAATATATATATGTAAATTTTATATATGTTAGGGTTGTCATGATATTGGACCATTGTGTTCACGTGCTCAACAGAAATGACGGATTGCTCGTATGTTAGCTTACAGACAAACTAGCTGATCAACGTGACTTTGAAATGCTCCAGTGTGCCTGTATCTCTGGTCAGTAAACAGTGGTGAATTCGGTAAACTGGTCAATCACAGTCATTTCAACAACAATGTCAGAGAGAAATGGACATTTTTTTTCAATTCAGTATCGAATTCCAGTATCGTGCAACCCTAATTTATATATATATATATATACTAGTTAAGCCTTTAAATGTCGCTGTGTAGAAGTGTCTTGAAAAATATCTAGTAAAGTATTATGTACTGTCATCATGTCAAAGATAAAAGTGATCAGTTATTAGAAATGAGTTATGAAAACTATTATGTTTACAAAAAAATCTAAGTCTATTAAACAGAAATTTGGGGAAAATAAGGGGGCTAATAATTTAGGAGGGCTAATAATTCATTTGTACATAATAAATATATATAATTTGCACATATCTTATGTCGAAACAAACTTTTATTTTGAATGTGATTAATATTTGCCCAGCACTAATTCATTTATATATATTTTAGAATGCTTTATAAAGACAGAATTCACTCACACTCTTGCCTTGCTTTATTGCCCATAAACCTCGGCTGTGCCTTAAACCAACTCTGCCACCGCCTCTGCCTCTTCCTGATGTGTTTTCAACAATGTGGATGGTCAGCATAGCTGAAGTTCCCTGCACTATGAATTCATGCCATGTGCTGCATTTCTACAATGAGGCTCGCTAAAGGAGAGCCTGTGGCACCATGCCTCTCTGTGGGAAGCTGCTCTGTTTCTCCCAGGCCCGTCCCGTGCGTAAGCGAGCCCTCTGAGGGCCTGATGCACACTGGAGCCGACGCATGTGGCTTTCATTCTTGACTCCTCTCCAGCGCCCACCGTTTCGCTCTGCGGTCGGCTCTGCTCTGAGAACCAGCAGTGGCAGAACCTCCCAACTTTTTTTCTCCTCCTCCTTCTGTAGGCTCAGTTTTCTCTAGGAACGGCCACCAGACGCAGCGTGCACCTAAAGCTTAAGATTTCTTGTTAACTTTATTCCCTCATAAACTCACCTGTCTTTCCTCTCCACAGCCAATGCGGAAGGAACCGGAAATTGTGACCGTGACTTTGAAGAAACACAATGGAATGGGCCTCAGTATCGTGGCGGCCAAGGTAGGATTTGGTTTTATTATTTCTTTTTTTGGGGAATGTTTAATATAGCTGCATTTTGGAAGTATGTGCTGTTCATGGAAAGGTCTGACAGCTAAATCTTTTAGTTTTGATGTTGAACTCGATATCATTTCAACACTTTTAAAGAGAGCGGCTCTTTTTGAAAGATTTTTCAGAGTAGCTGTTTTTGGTTCCTCGTGTTTTTGAACTGACTTTGGTGAATTAAAGGGATAGTTCACCCAAAAATGAAGATTTACTCACTATTTACTCACCCTCAAGTGGTTCCAAACCTTTATGATCTTCTTTATTCTCTTGAACACAAAAGGAGATGTTTTGAAGAAAGATGTAACCATCAATTTCATTGGTAGGGAATATAAATACTATGGAAGTCAGTTGTTTTCAGCTTTCTTCAGAATATCTAAAAAAAGGCAAACAGGTTTTGAATTAATAAAGCGTGACTAATCGATGGCTGAATTTTCAGTTTTGTGTGAACTCAGGGTCTCTGCGGGGTCTTAAAGTATTAAAAGTTGATAAATCAATTATAAGAAAATTAAGGCCCTTAAAAGGTATTAAAAATTAATTTATTTAACCACGTTTTTACAAGGTCTTAAGTTTTGTTCAAGCGTTGTACAAAGTGTTTGACTCAAAGAAGCATAAATGTATTTATTTTCCTCCTAATATTAACAGCGTGTTCGATCCACGCAATTGGCCCGCACCGGGGCGCGTCCAGCCAAGCTCCTCTGTCCCGGTGATGTCACGTAATTTGCGACAAACGCGGGAAGGTGATGTGACGCTCTCCACATTTAGTTAACCCAGAGTGAAACGGACAATAAAATGGGAAAATGTATACTCCTGGTTGGAGAAAGACGAGTTTAAACAGTGGCTGAAGTCTGTTGCTGAAAACAACCACATAAATTATTATTTTAATCTTTGTTTCATCTGAGCTGATCTGAGTTCTGTTGCATGATTGTGCTCCATTGATTTATTTAACTACAGCTGTTTATTAACAACTGTTTATTAAGTTAAAAGGTTTGATACTGATTAGAACTTGAAGTGACGATGAGGTCTTAAATGTTCTAAGAAGGTCTTTATTAATTCTTTAAAAGGTATTGAAATTACCTTTAGGATTCCTGCATATACCCTGGAACTATCTCTTTAACTAAAACAGATATGTAAACAAGGATGTGCTTTGATGAGGAACTACTGCTTGATTCAGTCAAAAGCTGGCCTGTCTGCTTCTCTCACATTCAAATTCAAAACCGAGATATAAGCAAATGATCCCCGTTTCCTTGTCAGACTGAGCTCTGTTCTACTCTGATGCTTTCAGTAGAAGGAAATATGTTTTTGCTCATCACCTCTTTACAAAATGCTATCTGTTTTTGTTAGTTTACAGCAGTTATTGGGTTAAAATATTGTGCTAATGTTGTACTAGAAAGGTCAGTTTTGATGTCAACATTACAAGCTAGGGTTTTGTTTATAGTCAAAACTCTAGCTTGTAATCATTGATATACGGATGCAATTTGAAGGTGGTTTCTCTGTTGCTGTGTGAGTAAACCTTTCTGAATCGCTCAAATTAGCAATTTGTTTATGGATTGTTTTATGAAACATAAAAATTAAAGGGATAGTTTACCCAAAAGTGAAAATTATGTCATTATTTGCTCACCCTTTACTTGTTCCAAACTTTCATAAGTGTATTTCTTCTGAAAAAATTGTGAAGACAGCCGAAAACCTGACTTCCATACTATTTGTTTTTCATACTATGGAAGTCAGCGGTTACAAGCTTTCAGCTTTCTTCAAAACATCTTTACTATTTTTTAGAGAATAAAGAAACTAAAGCACTTGTGGGTGAGTAAACAGTGGGTAAATGTTCATTATTGGGTGAACTACAGTCTCTCTTTAAGTTCAGTAGCTGTTTCACCCCTTTTGGTGAACATAATTGCCTTTTTTTTCCCCCACCAGATGTGCGTCAGGTTCAGGGGCTAACAGGAACTGTTTATTTTCATTGCAAACCCTCCTCTTTACTACTTCTATTTTCATCTGTGAACGTCTCTAAGGAAGCATAGAGGTAGAACTGAGGAAAAGAAGAGTGAAAAATGGGAGGAGAAGGAAAGGGGGGAGTAAAGACGGAGTGTAAGGCACGCTCGGGGACAAAGGGGAGGATCTAAAACGGAGAGATGGTTTGTCCCAGTGTGAAGCTATAGCTGGGACACAGCTTTAAAACTTTTCCTAACTGTTTCACAAGTCGTGGGAGTTTCTCTTGCATAGCAGTCTGGATGTGTGGTATTTCCTACTCTGCCTTGATATTTGCATATGGCGTTTAGCATGTAGCCAACAAGTCTCTCCTCAGTAGACCTGCCTGCATTTGAAAGAGTTGGATAAGTTTTCCTGGACCACCAGTAGTTGATTCCTTGCTTCAGTCTGGACTGTGTAACATGTGGTTCTCTGTGGTCGGGAAGAAGGAGCCGGTAAGAAACCACTTGACATGGCATGTGTGTGAGTGTGAGTGTGTGTGTGTGTGTGTGTGTGTGTTTTTGAATCTGGGAGAGTGAGCAAGTAAACACTGAGAGATTAATAGTGCACTAAAAAGCCGTCACAGAGAGTTCTGGGTTGTATATGTTTTGCTGTCTGGATGGCATTTTACTGTTTGTTAGCATTAGTTCATGCATTGGGTGTCAATATAATTAAGAAATATACTATTTTTTATATTGCTTTCATTTATAATGTACAAACTAATGCCTAATTATACAAGCAGAGTATATTAGCACATTTAGAAATTATTATTATGATTAATGTTAGCGTGTAGTTTATTAATATGTATTATAAATGAACAAATCTCATTAAAATGTGTTAATTTAATTAAGAAATATACCATTGTTTACATTTATAATATACTAACTAATGCTTATTTATACAAGTGAAGTATATTAGCACATGCAGAAATTATTGTTATGGTAAATGTTCATTTCTGCATGTACTAATATACTTCCCTTGTATAAACAACCATTAGTTAGTATGTTTCATAAATGAACAGATACTGGTGAATTTAATAAAGAAATACAGTATACCATTGTTCATTGCTAGGTCGTTTTAATTTATAATATACTAACTAATGCTTATTTATACAAGTGGAGTGTATTAGCAGATGCCGAAATTATTATTATGGTTAATGTTAGTGTAGTTTATTAGTTGGTATGTATTATAAATGAACAAATACTCATTGAAATGGGTTAATTTAATTAAGAACTATACCATTGTTCAATGCTAGGTCGTTTACATTTAGAATATACCAACTAATGCTTATTTATACATTTCAAGTGAAGTTTTAGCACATGAAGAAATTATTATTATTGTTAATATTAATTTCTGCATATGCTAACATACTTTACTTGTATAAATAAGCATTAGTTAGTATAATATAAATGAACAGATACTCATTAAAACTGGTTAATTAGGAAATATACTATTTTTTATGTTGCTTTCATTTATAATATACTAATGAATGCTTATTTTTTACAAGCAAAGTATGTTAGCACATGCAGACATTATTATTATGGTTAATGTTCATTTCTGCATGTGCTAACATACATCGCTTATAAATAACCATTAGTATGTATTATAAATGAACGGATACTCATTAAAACTGGTTAATTTAATTAAGAAATATGCTCTTTTTATAATGCCTTTATTCATAATATACTAATGAATTCTTATTTATACAAGCAAAGAATATTAGCAGATGCAGAAATTATTATTATGGTTATTATTGGTTATTTCTACATGTGCTAATAGACTTCTTTTGTATAAATAACCATTAGTTAGTATGTATTATGAATACTCATCAAAAATGGTTAATTTAATTAAGAAAAATACTATTTTTTATGTTGCTTTCATTTATAATATACTAACGAATGCTTATTCATACAGACAAAGTATATTAGCACAAGCAGAAATTATTATTATGGTTAATGTTCATTTTTGCATGTGCTTACATACTTCACTTGTATAAATAACCATTAGTATGTATTATAAATTAAAACTGGTTAATTTAAGAAATATACCATTGTTCATTTCTAGGTCGTTTTCATTTATAATATCATAACAAATGGTTATTTATACAAAAGAAGTCTATTAGCACATGCAGAAATTAACATTAACCAAGATCACCGAAGACTAACATTTATAGCGCCTTAATATAAAACATTTGAGCTGACAGTTTCTGGTAAATCTGTGATAAGTTGTTCAATTTAATAGGATTTCTAATATTATAAGTAGTATTTTTCCACATCTAATTATATAGATGGTGGTTGAGGATATGAACACCGGCTTATTAATTCCGCAGACTTGTTATCAAGTGTGAGAAAGCAAGGTTTAGCTAATGTAAACAGAGTCATGTGACCAGACTGCACAAACATGCACGTTGTACAGATGGTACATTCACTTCATTGGAGCTCACCACAGATTTCAAACCCTATCAGTTTATGTACAAAAACACACATAAGACTGAATGAATGTGCATATCTTCATTTCACCATGTGTTTGTACGTCATATGTTTCAACCTTAGATGTGCGTGGTTGTGCGGATAGAGGTATCTTGTAATCAGGGTCACGAAGATAATCATTACAAGCTTTGAACATTGAGTTCTCCATCATATATCCCAGTTTTGACTTCAATTCAATGGGGTCAATCCAGCCCTACCATTGCATGGCTTGATTTTCTCAGGCTGCAGATGTTTGTGCGATAACAACTCTTTTGGGAAGGGGTTGCATTTCAGGGGGAAGAACAAGGGAAATCCTGACCTCCACTCTTCACACTGATGACTGCCTACATTGAAGTTTTAACACTTCTCTAGATGCGTTCTGCTTGAGCACCATAATGAGTTTTTAACCACAGTTATCAAAAGGCTTTGGGATTGAACTTTTGCTTTTAAACATCTTAAAGCAAATTTCCATTTAGTGTTTGTTTGTGTACTTGGTGTGTCGCACAATAGCACGCAAACTTCCTTCTCTGTGGGCTTCTTGATCTCATGTACGACAACAATGGAAGGATGTTTGACTCCCATACGCAAGGCTGGATTTCCTGAGGTCTTGAAGAGTGGAGAACAGAATGTGATCACAACATGGTGTCTCTTAACCTTTTTATTCATCTGATTCCATCTGAAGTGACATGTATGTGGCCACCTGCTGTGGACATGTACCAAAGACGTGACACTTGGTGTGGTTCACAGGTTCAAAGTGTAACTTGGCTGTAGATCATCTATTAAGGACTTCTTCTTGTTGCTCAGGATGAGGTTTTATCATAGATGTAACCACAGTGTGCCTGCTACGTTCCATACTCAAGAACTAGCTTACATCAGTCCTCAAGCAATTTAAAATTAGAAATTAAAATAATTTTTTTCAGATGTTAGCATTCGCATTGTTAGTTTTGATGATATTTGTAAGCTGGTGCGCACCAAATCAGTGACAAAATTTGTGTTTAGAAGTTATAAACATGTATAGTTTGTCACTTCCACCTTCCATTTTATTTACGTCACCTCATACTTCAGTTTCTCATCAAATCTTGACCAATCAGATGCTCTCTAGTATCTGACATGCCCCGCCCCCATCAAGACGCTTCACATTTGCTTTTCATTTGATGCGCTTGAGCTCAACCACTCTCACTGGCAGAGCTGTGATGAAACCGAAATGCTATTGGTTGTTTTTTTTTTAAAGAGAGGAGCTACACCATGTCCCACCCTCTCTGCATGTGTCAGTTGAGATTACGTCAAACATCGAATAAATGCCCATTTCAAAGCACTTCATGGCCCTAAAATCTTCCAAATAAAGATGCTTTATTAGACTGTGCTTCATCAAGATGATTCAATTTGTGTCAGTAAGGAATTTGGTGGGCCATCTTGTATTTATAAGATTAGAGATGCAAATGAGGCTGCATTATTTGGAGCATGAGGACTATACGAAGACTACGTTTACATGACAACAATGTAGCCAAAATGTGAAAAGTTTACCCCTTGTATAAAAAACATAAAACATAAAATTTCCCAGTGCTGGGTTGCAGCTGGAAGGACATCCGCTGCGTAAAACATACAGTCGAAGTCAGAATTATTAGCCCTCCTGTCTTATTAGCCCCCCCTGTATAATTTTCCCCCAATTTCTGTTTAAAGAAAAAAAATGTCTCTAAACATAATAGTTTTAATAACTAATTAAACTAATTAAAGGCTTAACTAGGTTAATTAGGCAAGTTAGGGTAATTAGGCAAGTCATTGTATAACGATGGTTTGTTCTGTAGACAATCAGAAAACAAAATATTACTTAAGGGGGCTAATAATACTGACCTTAAACGTTTAAAAAATAAAAATTAAAACTGCTTTCATTCTAGCCGAAATAAAACAAATAAGACTTTCTCTAGAACAAAAAATATTATAGGAAATACTGTGAAAAATTCCTTCCTCTGTTAAACATCATTTGGAAAATATTTCATAAAAAAAAAAAAAGAAAACTCGAGGGCTATTAATTTTGACTTAAACTGTATGCCAGAGTAATTGCCGGTTCATTCTGCTGTGGCAACCCCTGATGGATCAGGGACTAAGTCGAAGGATAGGGAGTATACACAACACTGTTTTCAAAGCGAGCTGCATTTACACATCCGTGAATACTACCAAATATGCTGTATTGCGTATGCCAGGCCAGTATTTACCTGTAGGGGAATATGTATAACATGTGTAATTGAAATATGTATAATTTGCTGTGTGTATATGATGCACATCCTCTTTTGGCTTTAATGTGAAGTGACCAGACTTTGCTGAAGCATTAGTAAACACTAGAGCAACAACCCTGCCACATACTCGCCATTGTTTTGTGTTCGCCGTTGCCTTTATATACACCTCTGTAAACACGTACAATGCATGCACATGATGTCATCATTTTAAAAGTGTCTGGTTTACACAGGTGTTTCAAAAACGTCCCCTTTCAACGTTTTTTGAAAGTCCCCTTCACCACCATTTTTAGCTCAAACCTTAAAACAGTCTCTAGTTTGTTTGTAAAACGCAGCTCTTAATACTTGAAGTAACAATTGAAGGCTTAACAATTGAAGAAAGTAATCATACTGCGATAGAGAAAAATCATACCAAAACAAAGCTTATTTTAGGAGTTCGAAACGTCTTGCCAAAAAAACTTCCAACTAGTACCTTCCATTGTTCTGTGCTCCTTCCATAAAAGATAGGTGTGATTTGTTGCTCCTTTTTAGATGTTTTCTGTACAGTGTAATTCTAATCGAAAGTACTATAACACTGATGCAGTTTAACATTGTAAATACTATAAACTCATGTAGTACTGTATGTGTTTTTATGTTAACCAGTTTACTTGCCTGAATTACTAATGCAAATATCCACATTGTTTAAATCAGATGCTTCAAGTAAGGGGTTTTCAAACTGTGCCAGCACCTATTAAGGGGGGCGCGAGGCATGTACTCGAGTAAATTATGATGACGATTTTTATGCTTTCACTAGAGAGAATCTTATTAATGTTAGCTACACATCTAACTATGTGTGTCCTAAAAGTTTGAAAACCCCTGCTTTAAGTCATGTTTTATAACAGTATGCTTTGTTTATTTTAATAAGAGAAACACACATACCACACATTAAAATGCCATACTCAGCGACATTAATATCTCTTAACAGTATATTGTTCAAAGGTTTTATTAAACATGTTTTTACCCCTTATACGTCCCGTATTTTACAATGTTCATTCTTATTCAATGTTTAACATAATTTCAACCAAAAAAAAAAGAAGAGAGGGTGGGACATAGAGTAGCTCCTCCTCCTCTCTTTTTTTTTTAAATACAGCCAATAGTGTTTTGTTTTTTATCACAGCTAGAGTGGTTGAGCTCAAGCGCAGCAAAAATGAAAAGCAAATAAGAAGTTTCCTGAAGGGGGCGGGGTATGTCAGATACTAGAGAGCATCTGATTGATCAAGATTTGATGAGAAGCGGAAGTATGAGGTGACATGAAAAAATCATTGATTCATTTAAAGGAAAGTAAGCTTTTGATGTTTATATTAGATTTATATCTTCTAAACCAGGGGTTCTCAATCTCAGTTCTGGACGCACAAACTCTAGTGTGACCACAGCATTAAGCTAGATTTATACTTTCGCCTGGCGTCGCATCGCACACATCCGCTGACTGCGCGCGCACCTCGTGAAACGGGCGAGGCTTTTATACTTGCCACGTTCGCCGTTGTAATATTCTTTAAAACAACAGGGGGCACCCAAAAGAAACTGACCGTGAAGTCAGACAGATAAACAGAGAAGTAGAACATTTCCGGAACTACGTCATATCATTAATATCATTCAATATTTTTAAACTAATTATTTTTATTGTTTTCATAAATTATTTTAATGGTTATAAGGATTTTTGTAACCATTGAAGATTTTTTTTTTTAAATCAAACTTTGATGCATCACTTGCTTTTGTTCATATCTCGGACAGTTTTACCTATTAAAGTTTATTAAAATATTAATGACAACAGAACATAGGTTGCTCTACAAATATATTTTTTATTATGGCAAGAATAAAAGCAAAAAAAAGCACACTTAAAAATACAGATGTTTTTTTTTAGATTTAGCCCACTTCACAATTCACACATTACTGTCTGTCTTGTTTCTGTCCTATACTTCTGCTAAAAGGCAATAATGGTCCAACACTTCTGACCAATAAAGCCTAGAAAAACAGGGCATCAGTATATTGTAAACCAATAGGTTCACATATTCTTTTCCAGTTATCAAAGAAATAATTTGTTAATTAATTTTAGTTTTTGTTTTAAATTCAAAATTGTAATATATACACCAGTGTAAAACCTATGACTGGTGGAAAAACATATTTCTGTAATTGTGTACCTGGGTCTCCACTTTTGCCATGGCCTCTTTTGGCTTTAACAAACTTATCCCTCAGGTTTTTCCAAACCTTTTAACAAAACCTTTCCTCCTTTCCCATGGCTGTTGCAATTTCTAGCCAAGAATTGTTGATCATCAGGTTATCTCTATGATCACGGATCATAAAGGTGTCTGTACAGTCGTACTGTTACAGACAAAATCTCTTCAAAGTGGTTCATATTCAACTCAAACCAAACGTGGCGCCGCACGACCAGTTCGCTTGAGTCTCAAAAAATGCCGTGCGCACCGCCAGCCGAAATGATGTTGCGGTCACCCATAGCGAACATCCACAAACTTCGGGATGACGTCACATTCGCCGCGCGCACTCAAGTAAACTAGCATGCGCGTCGAGGATAAACCAGGCTTTAGAGCTTGATTAGCTAGCCCAGGTGTGTTTGATTGGGGTTAAAGCTAAAATCTGCAGGACACCGGACCTTCAGGACGGAGATTGAGAACCCCTTTTCTAAATGTCACTGTTTTGTAGCACACTAGCTTATAGACATTCTTATTTTAAGTTCATGGGACCTTTAAGAAACTGGGCTTTTTATGTTTAAGCAAAGGATGTCACTCTTTCACATAAAGCCCAATTCCTAAATAAAGTAGTGACTCATGTCATGGACATACAGTATTTTTGTCCCCTTCATGAGAGAGATGTTTCCTTTATATCTAAAAACGGAGCTGTCTTCTAAACGCACCGCCAGAGGAGCGTGAAGGAAGACAGACCTCTTTGTTTGGTCTTTCTTAACCGGAGCAAGCAGCCCAAGAGTCTGCAGATCATTAGAGATGGAATGGAGGCCACTCAGACGTGATGAAGACCCGTCGGCTGAAAGCAGCTCATTATTGAAAGCCTCTTGTGTTAGTCATGATATTTTGCACCCACCATTAGCTGACAGCCTCGCCACTCCATCTGTCTTCCATCCGTCTAGACGTGACTGCGTTCAGGAGCAGACTACTGTCCCAGACTTCTTCTCTGTTTGTTGTGGGTGATTAAGTGGGGCAGGAAATCATGACGTTTCAGTCAATAGATGTATTTTCTGTTTACTTAGCGCACAGTGGTCTCCGCCGTCTCGGTCGGAGGTCAGACCCTGCTTTGACTCCTTGGGGCTTTTAACAAATTACTTTCAGAGTTTATGCCTACAGCTCCCAGAGGACTTGATTGACCAATCACATCCACAACCATAAACCTGTAACAGGAAGCTGGCCTACGAGTCCCCAGACAGCACGCCACAAGTGTTTCAGGGTATAAAGAGGAGGGGGTGTGTGAGTACTAAACAGTTCAGCTCTACATTTGTTGCAAAGCACTTGTCTTTTGCCAGAGCTGAGCTTCTAGTTTCCTGTATTTGCAACAGCAGGTTTGGGAAGCTTTTCCGTAGACAGGAAGAGTCAGGGTGGGGCCTAGAAGCTGCAGACTTTGTTTGCTTGCTTCATAAGGTTTTAGGAGCATCAAAGGAAGCTAAAACTCTGTGGTTTGAGCATCTGCTTCAAGTACTGTTATCAGTGAACACCTTCCTGCTAATGTCTGCACTGCAGATGCAAGCTTATTTTTGCATGCCAAGGTAAATATATGCTTGAGCTGTCTTTTTTGTGGTATTGTTTTGTGTGGCCAATGACAGGCTCCAAGCAAACAGACTCTGTCCGCAAGTTTACTGACCTATACCCTCTGACACACTGAAAGACAAAATCACCTGCTGCTTTGAAGTAGCCTGTAGGCTTAGGTTTCTGTTTTTGCTTGCGATACATTTAGCTCCTGTGAAATATTATTTTCCACTCAAGATATGTTCACATTCTTAAATTTGGATATGCCAGGTCATATATTAGCTGCTCTGATTTTATAATTGTCTTTGAGCTCTGCTTCTGGCAGTGTCCCTGGAAAGATGAGTGTGAAAACAACCACACCTAGAATCCTACAACACACGCTCTGCAACATGCACACTTGCACAAGGGTGTTGAACTTGCTTGATGTAAGGTGTGGTTCTGTGTTGTGAGAAACACCTGATATCTTAATTCTGCATTGAATAGTGTCACAAGGATCTTTCCATTTAACAATTCAATTCATCTTTATTTGTATAGCACTTTTAAAATGTAGATTGTGTCAAAGCAGCTTAACATAGAAGTACTGGTAAATTGAAACTGCTTTAATCCAGTTTTCATAGTTGAAGTTCAGTTTAGTTCAGTTCAGTTTGGTTTAATTTTCACTGCTGAAAGTCCAAATACTGAGGAGCAAATCCATCGATGCGCAGCTCCACAAGTCCCAAACCAAGCAAGCCAATGGCGAGGAACAAACTTCAACAATTGATGAAAGTGAAGCAAAAAAAGAACCTTGACAGAAACCCGGCTCAGTTGAGCACGACCATTTCTCATCTGGCCAAACGTCTTGTTCAGAACTGCAGTCTAGGCGCCGGAGGCTGGAGAACGCTGGACGTCCATCGTAGAGAAGCTGCAGGTGTGAGTAGGTCGCCGGCAGGTGTATAGGCTGGCCCACGGGATTAGTACGGAGACTTGTTTGTCACTGGGGTCTTTTAGGAATCAGTCTCATGCACTCCATTCCTCCACCGACACAGCATCTGCTCATGATACGGCCTGGTCCAGGATTATGAACACCTCTAGAAGTCCTCGATGGCTGGCATCATCTCTTCACAGGTCTTGGATCACATCAAGTTACCTACCAACCTCCTACTTATTGTATTGTGTAGATCTCTTATCCAATCATGTATTGAGTTGCTTTTTCTAACCCATTGACTTATCCACACACCACTTTACTTGCCCATCCACTAACTTACCTGTCTACCCACCCACTTCCCTATCTACAACCCCAGCACACACACACTAACACAAAATAATATATAAGTACTCTAGACATCCCGCTCTGCATCCCACACCTCCCCAAAACAAAGAAAAACTGAAGCATGCATTTAAAATTGATTAAAATACACATGTAAATAGGACTAAAAACTACTGAAACTACTGAAAGCATCATAAATGTTCAATAATTGCATCATAAGTTATTTAATAAAAACACATTTAAAAAAACACATTATTTACATTTTCCTAATATTTTCAGCATGAACTTGTAATATCACCTGACAGCATGAAACTTACCCAAGGTGTGATATGTAAATAAAACCAAAAGTGTGGCTAAATAAAATAGTTTGAGGTCAAATTCCTGACAAACTGTTCAACCATCAACGCACTAGCGAAGTGCAGCATTTGTATTTGAGGAATTCGCTATTCATGAAAGCTATTTAAAACTTAAGTTACTATTATATATCACTAGCTTACATGCGTCTCTCCATTGTCCCTCGTTCTTTCTCTTACCTCAACTATTTCCAGAAAATTGTATCTAATTTGGGGTGACACGGTGGCTCAGTGGTTAGCACTGTCGCCTCAGAGCACGAAGGTCGCTGGTTCGAGTCCCGGTTGGGTCGGTTGGCATTTCTGTGTGGAGTTTGCATGTTCTCCCCGTGTTGGTGTGGATTTCCTCCTGCTGCTCCGGTTTCCCCCACAGTCCAAAGATATGCGCTATAGGTGAATTGAATGAACTAAATTGGCCATAGTGTATGTGTGAATGAGTGTGTATGGATGTTTCTCAGTACTGGGTTGCAACTGGGAGGGCATCAGCTGTGTAAAAGATATGCTGGGTAAGTTGGCGATTCATTCCGCTGTGGCGACCCCTGATGAATGAAGGGACTAAGCCGAAGGAATATGAATGAATGAATTGTATCTAATTTGCCCAGCATCAGGGAGCCACTATGAAAACTCAGGAGCTTCCAGGAGAGCTTCCGGGATGTCTGCTACCCATACTCACCTGGTAAACATGTACACTTGAACTAACTTTCTCTTCAAACTGCTCTGTCGTGACCATAGTTAAAAAGTGGCCATGGAAGATGTTAATGCTAGCGCCCCTTGTGGCAAAACTAAGAATGCTTCACGTTTTTGTTTTGTTTTAAGTCTTTTTTTTTTTATTTCATGTGTATTTTAATGAAAAAAAATCTTTCATATTGTACATTCATCCAGCTACTATGTTGCAAAAAAAAAACAGACTGACCTGTATTTTTTTCTCCTCCATTTGTTTCCATCCTTGGGGTTTGAACTTGGGGTTTATGCCTATTACTATTTTTTGTTGTTGTTGTTGTTAAAGGAAATAGCTTGATGATGCTAATTTTAGTTAAACATTATCATTTTTTTCAAGCTTTTCTATCACAAAGGCTACCTTTTTTTATAAAGGAAAACATGCGACTTTTTGAACCTTTCAGCACACAGTAATGAACTCTAGTAGTATCACTTCACTTGTTATAAAAACAGTAGCAATTGGTTCTCTTGTTAACATCCATCTGTTTTTGATCAATGGCTTTTATAGACCCTTCTCCTTTTCATGTTCTGCATGCCAGCTATTCCAGCTTTGATCAAAGCCAGTTCAGCGCAGGTTTCCTGAGGAAAGGTCGTCTGAGTTGCTCAGAAAGAGAGAGCGATCTGTCCCGCTGGGTGTGCACGAGACTCCTGCATCAGTCCTGTTCAGACGGTATGAAAACCGTCCCGCCTCAGAACTCAACCTCAGGCCTTCTCGTGTGTCCCTCACCGCAGGTTCACTCTTTAATGTGGAGAGACTGGTTTTTGTGCGGTTGTTTCTCATCACAGTGTAATACATGCTTTCACAGTCTAATCAGAGAGCTTTTGGGCTTTGCCAGGAGACGTGTATATTCCGCAGACAAGTTACAGCAGATGAGGAGTCACTCACCTGCACTACATGGCAGGGTCTCTGTGGCGTCTTAAAAAGTATTAAAAGTTGGTAAATCAATTTAGAGAAATTTAAGAGAAAATTAAAAAGTCCTAAATGCTATTTTAGAAGGTATTGTAATTTGTATAAGTTTGGATTGTACAGTGTGTAGTTGTATGCTAAAGTTTGCTTGAATTTAATCTGTGAATATTGGGCTGCAGTTAGGGCTGGGCGATATGGCAAAAAAAAGAAAATCTCTCTTTTTTTTTTTTTTTTTTTTTTTTTTTTTTTCATAAAGTTTGACCGATTCATGATTTTTATTTATTTATTTTATTTATTTTGTTTTATTTATTTTTTACTGTGTAACTATAGTCAACTTAAAACATTACAACAACATGACTGAAGTAACAATCTCTTCATAAGTAACTTGAAAAACTATATTTAAATGTCTATCTTATATTTAACTGAATCGTATAACAGCCTATAGCTGAAATGTTGAAAATTGCAATTATTTCCTCGTTGTTCAAAGAGTCTGCAAGTTCGTGTTCCATGGATATATGTTGTTGTTGATTCGATGCGCAGCAGGAAAAAAAGGCTTTCAGCATTGCATGTAGTCACTGGTAAAGTTCTCACCCAGAGCAGAGCGATCTGTGCTACCGAATACAGCGCAGCATGCAATAAACTCACGCTCAGTCAGGCGAAGTAAAGGTCTAATTGCCTATATGTCAATCAAATTAATTAAGCTCTAGCAACGAATAAAACTTTTAGCCTATTTTATTATTTTGTGTAATGTATATAGTGTCATCAGGGCCGGAGCAAGCTGAACTGGCGCTCTAGGCGAACAGCAATCAGGCAGCCCTCAACCCAAAAGTGAATGCGAGGACCGGGAGGGGGTAGGTGTCGCGGATAAAAGTGAGGACCGGGGGGTTCTCGCTCACTATTCTACCTAGGTCGCCTCTATAGACGCGCCGGCCCTGGGTGTAAAGCTGGATTTATACTTTCACCTGGCGCCGCATTGCGCGCCTCCGCTGACTGCGCACGCACCTCGCGACAATGGGCTAGCGTGCTTGCGCTGAGCCAGCTGTGGTAGCTCATCAACAGAACCGCGACGTCAACACACAGAATCTTTCAGCACGGTTGTCTAACAGTTTAGAACAGTTTGGCACAATAGTGGAAAAGCTGCTTTAATATTTTTATAAAAAAAATCGCGATACCTCGATTTTATAAAAAATTAAATCGTCTTAAAACGTAAATTCAAATTAATCTAAAAAATCTCCCAGCCCTAGCTGCAGTGTAGTTTATAAAAATCAGTAAAGTCTAGGTAAGATTTTGTTTTTTTACAGTTGTGTACTGTTTGTTACGAACTTTTGTGCTTAACAAGTGTTATTGATGCTAATACAGTCACTTACTGCACTTACCATAAGGCAAAGTAGCACCAACTTGCACTAAATTCTTGGCTTATGCTAGTTTTTTTGAAGAAAATGTAAATTAAATATTGACAACAAGATGCTGCGGTGCTAGAAACTTGTAGTATTGTCAGCTAAGTGAACGTTAGTTTTTTTTTTAACATAAGGGTGCTCGGTAAAATTACAGTGCCTGCGTCTTAATGTGCATACTTTTCACTCTAAATGATTGAATATTGCAAATGTTATATACCATTTAAATCAGAAAGGTGGATATTATGCACATGACGCAGGGATATCGATGGTTCACACAAATCGTTCATAATGCAGAGATTCATTCAGATATGAAGCACTCCCTCCGTTAGATTAAGTAGTGAAAGGGGGTGTGTTTCAGGACATGGATTAGATTAAACTTAACAGGGAGGGAGGATAATACATTTTCATGCACACAAACACACGCTCTTTTTGGCAATGCCCATGCGGTCACTTATCCTTCGATGTACAAAAGTGATGTAAAATTATAATTTTCGTAAGTTAAAAAAATATTTGCATACTGAGCACTGGTAAAACTCCCAATTATCATTGCTCCAGATGGCCAGTCTTCCCATGCACTTTGGTCTCACATTCTTTTCAAAGGAGCTCTACCCTGTACCAAAATGTTGGCTCTATTGACGCATTCCTTCCAATAGAGAGAAATAGCATCGATGGATTTGACCTCATGCTGCTTTGTTTACTGCAGTAACCAAGGCAACACCGTTTTACCTGCTTTTCTATAGGCGCCCACTGCTGGATTAGCATTTTTATTTAGTAAGTGAACAATGTTTTAGGTTAGGATTGGTTTCTTACAATCAGTATTTCGTAAATATACTGCTAGTTAAAATGTTGCCAATGTGACTGGTTGAAACCCAAAGTGGGGATGAGGTCCTAAAATGTATGGAAAGAGTCTTTAAAAAGGTCTTAAAAGGTATTGAATTTCATTCTCTGATGCCTGTATATAGCCAGCATGGGCATACCGTATCTCTGATTGATAAGAGGGAGCCAATAGTGTTGCAGACCTCTTGTGAAATGGCATATGCAGAATTCCTGGATGATAGTGGTAGATACTGTACACAGTGTTGGGTAAAAATGCAATATATTACTATGTTTAAGAAATAATATGTAGTAGCCGTTTTTTGAAAGTGCATTTTATTTAGTTTACACATACATTTTTGGTGTTTTTTTTTTGTTTTTGTTCTGTTCTTCAATTTGAATGTCATAAAGGCATGGAAAATGCAACTGCAGTAAGAACGGAAATGGGTCAGACCCACAATGATTTTGACCACTTCATGTATTGATGATAGATAGATAGATAGATAGATAGATAGATAGATAGATAGATAGATAGATAGATAGATAGATAGATAGATAGATAGATAGATAGATAGATAGATAGATAGATAGATAGATAGATTGATTTGTTAGTGAGTTTCATTGTAAATGTTAACTACACTGTAAAAAATGTGTTGGCCAACATGAAGGAATTAAGTTAACTTATTTGTCTTTACAAATTGAAGTGGATTGAACATAAAACAATTAAGTTGTCCCAAAAATAATCAAGAATTTTGTTTTCAACAAATTTTTAATTAGTTGTTTGAACAAACGGCAAACGGCATTTTCCTATTTATTTATTTATTTATTTATTTTTTGAGTATAAGCAACCTCAACTTTTGTGACTTTTAGTTGACTTTACAATGTAATATATTACTTTTCCCCCCAATACTGAAACCAATCTTTCTATTGTACACGTGATTAAATATAGCTTACATTTAAAGTAGTATACCTGGGCTTTACCTGGTTTACATTTTTTTAATGTTTTTTTTTATGGTGTCACTATTCTTATTTGAATCAGTTATGCAAGGTAACACTATCACAGTCAATCAGAACATTTGTGTTTAAAATGAACATACGCAGTGCATGATTTGAGACATCAGTAGTGTTTTCACTAAACAAGACCACTTATGTAACATACAGACTATAGAATATATGAAGAAACCATGCAATATATACAATATGATTAAATTCATTAGCACTATTGATGAGGAACACTTTTAGAGCAATTTTGCTTAATGCGCACTTTTTTTCTTGTATATTATTTACATTATTAATTAATGAAGTTGTATAAGTTACGTTAATCTATCACAAACCAACATGAATTATGTAAATATTCATATTTTATTTCTTAATTTGTTTTTTAAGGAGATATAAAAATCAACAGTTACTCAAATTATTTGATGTTATCTCTATTAGTTCTTATATTTATATCTATTATATAATATATTATATTAATTCATTGTCATTTCACGATATCTACTTTATATATTTTAAAATATATACATTTAATATTTACAAATGTAACTTTGTCTAAGAGTTTAAAGCAAGATTAAACCAGTAATTAAACTGCCTTGTTAGTCTCCAACTCCTTTTTTCTCTACCTCAAATCATATATTGACTGATGCTAATTTTAACGGGTTACCTGTAAGTTGTGTTTCAGGTACTGTATATTACAGATTCAAGTAGCTTTCCAAAACATGGTTGGTGTTCCCGCCATAATAACCCAACCCATCTCCTCCATGAGAAAGGGTCTTTGTTCAGGATCATATCGCATCAGCCCTACAGATGCAGAACAGAAGTTAGTTAGTGCTGCTATACTGACGCTGAGCACATGCTGTAGCGGTAGGTTGTTTTTACTCATCTGTAACCCAAGATCAATTATGACATGCGCTTTCATTTATTTTGATCTTTTCGTCACCTGTTCTCACAGTAAACCGGTTTTGCAGCATTTCAATAGTGCTATTGCCACTGTTGTGATAGCACTGAGGTATTATTAATATTTAAAAATTATATATTTTATGTACATTCATTTTAGTTAATGTTGCAAAAGTAGTTTTTGTTATTTTTGTTAATTGTTTTTTTTTAATTGGGCTTTTTTCAAATTTAGTTAATTTAATGGTGTAATAATAATAATAATATTATTAATAACATTTTAGCTGAACTAAGTTAGAAATATTTTTTGGCAGATAGAAATGGTTTTAACATTTATTTATTTAATTATTTATTATTAATTAATTTATTTATTCATTCATTAATTTATGTTTTTGGTTAACTGTAATATTATGTTGTGGTATCTTCTTTTTTTATTATTATCTTTGTGATTTACATATAAACTAGACATCATTCATTATTTAGTTACTCCACCCTTGATTTAATGCTGCATGTTTTCATTGGAAATGTGTGGCTTTTCCATACTTCAGAATGCACAAAAATATTTTCATTGTTAAAAATTCAGTTTCATAATTGGCATGGCCTCAGTCATTTTTGGGGGCCTGTTAGCAAACAGAGCGTGTTGTTTCATATTTCACTTATATGTGTGGTTAGGCCTTGGATGTTAACTGAGAGGGATATTGATGTTATGGGTGTGTTTGATTTGTATGGCATGTTTATGCCAGTGTAATGTGAGTGGGTTATGGGGGTCTGTGGCTGACGTTGGCTTTATTTCAGAGGGCACAATAAAAGACATGCCGTTTCCCAGGCAGATTCTGTTACTGGCTTTTCTGATCCATCGCTTCTGGTCAACTTTGTTTAGGTTTTTCTAACTAGCATGGACAAAAATGCAAAGTGGTTCTAAGCAAAAGGGTACACATACATACCAATTAAGTTGAGTGCTAAGTGCTCATTTAAATGTGCTGCATGCATGTTTTTAACTCATCTATAACCTAAAACTACACTCAATAATGACTTTTGCTGCTTGTTCAAACTACTTTTTTAATATGAGTTAAATCAACACAATCCTTAAGGTGTTTTGAGACAACTTAATTATTTTGTTCAATTCACTTAAATTTGTAAAAATGATTAAGTGAACTTAATCCCTTCATGTTGTGCCAACACAAATCAATTGTTTGGAACCCAGCATTTCTTACAGTGTATTATAATATGTTTGTAGTTATTTAAGAAACAATGTTTATCTGAAAAACAATCTTGAAGTCAGTTATTCTTCTTTAAATCTGTGGGATCCGTTCGGAATCAGATTAAATTTTTATTCATCACATACAGACTCATACACGGTATGATATGCAGTGATGCTTACACATTGCTTACGCAACCACTCGCGACCTTAAAAATGATAACAATAACAAAAATGAAAATAATAATAATAAGAATCTAAACTTGGAGAAATAGAAGTTATGCAATAGAAAATAAAAGCAAATATTAAATATTTAAAGACTATCTGTATATGTTTGTAGAAAAAAAGGTACAAAGTATAAAAATATAAAAGAGCTATCTATAGAAACAGAAACATAGTATTTCTAAGAAAGTGCATATGCATAAGAGAGGAGGGAGTGTATCCTATAGGAAGGACTGTCTTTGTTTTGATTTGTGTGACTCCACCTCCTGCCGGTTTAACCAATTACGTTTTGGCACCCCGGGTTGTCTTGGCGGAGAAAAGGTGTATATCATTTTAGTCTTGAAAATGTGACCATAGAATAAAAGTGAAATGAGATGCGGATTGTGTTTATTTTACAGTTTAAAAGCTGGTTTATACTTCTGCGTCGAGTGATCGGCATGACCTACGGCGCCTGCCTTGCGCGTTGTCGGGCATTTATACTTCTGCGTGCTGTTTGTGTTGCTCTGCTATAACACTTTCAAAACGCTAGCTGGCTGTAGGTTTTTATGTTTCCGTTTCTTCGCGGGTGTTTTGTTTTTTCTGAATGCTACAAGTAGCTAAAACCCGCTCATTCAGAGGCGGGAACCAGCAGAAGTGCAACAGCTTTAATCATAAGGTAAACACAAAATAAAAGTTTCCATCTGGAGCTCCTTCGCGGGACTCAACACTTGTAAACACTCGCTCCATCGGGCTCGCGGCTCTCAGCACCGCCCACACTCTTCACTGCTAGCAAACTGGGGTATGTGACCGCGTGAAGGCTGCGCCATACCATACTCGTGCGCTTGACACAGAAGTATAAATCAGCCTTAGGCTTGATCGTCAGGCATGCTCGATTCTCTTGGTGTCGTCAATCTGGCAACCTGCGCTTGTGTCAAATCTGAGAATGACAGACCAGGTGGGGAAAAAAAATCCTATCCAATTGGGCTGCACAATATTGGAAAAATTCACATTGCAATATTTATTTTTTCTGCAATATATTGCAATATGAAATGTATTATACCAGATATATTTATCAGATGTGAGAATATCTCTATTTGTGCAGATTTCATTATTTCAGAATGGTTGTGGTGATTTTATAGGGCAGTGACTCTGCATAAATGATTATAAACAAGATTTTTAGGGAGGGAAAAAAGACAAAACATGCTTTATGTGCTACATTTTCCGATAAGTCTTATTGGCAAATATCTAAAAATCTAATGTAAACCTTCACTACTAGCTACAAATGTTATTGTTTCTTGTGCATAAATGCTTTAAAGTCACTTGATTTCTTTAACAGAAAAAAACGAATGCAAATAATAAACTTTAAATCCACAATAGGTAAATTTGCCATTATTCTGTAAGCTCCTGGTCAACAATAACCCCTACTTGACATTGAAGACCCTGCGATGAGACAATTGCAGATGTGCACATTGTGATATCCATGCTTAAACGATATATTGTGCAGCTGAACTTGAACTGCAATATCTAATTCAACCACCGGGTGTCAATCCCACATGTACATCACATTAAATGGATAGTTTACATTAAAATGAAAATATTCTCACTATTTACTTTTTTTTCCCCTGTTGATTAACAAAGAACCTTTTTTGAAGAAAGCTGAAAACTTGTAGCCTTTGATTTCCATAGCAGGAAAAACTAAATTACTAAACTAAATTTTAGTTTATTTTTAATAACTCTAAAAATTTAGATTTTTAGGCTTAAAGAATAGAGTTTTGATGGTCTGTAAATGTCATTTTTTTATCAATTTAATGTATTTTCCTTGCATAAAAATAAAACCATACTGATCCAAACATTTAAATAAATAGACTATTGTTTATGACTTGTAATTAAATTAAGATCAAAATAAGAGTTCAAATTGTGCACATCCAACCAGTCTTGATGTTAAAAATTATTAGTTCTTGTAGTTTTTTCTTGGAAGTTGTATTTGTTTTCAATTTAAATCCCTTGTGAGTGGTTTGTTTTTAGGTGCACTGTTACCAAGACAAAAAGTTGCTGTTTTTTCCCTACCTGTATGTTTGTGCAGATAAGAAGGCTTGTCAGACTTTTAGTTTGTCAGGTGGAAGAGTATGAGAAGTTTGTGTTTGAGAAAATAGCTGAGATGGCTGGGAATTGAACACAGGCCTTCTTTTTTATAGTTACATTTTAGCCTGATCCCCTTTAAATAGAACCGCTGGCAACAACCAGGGGATTTTGGGTACTTTCTTGCTCAAATAGCAAATCCAGCCTTAGGAAGAAAAAAAACAAATGTTACTAACTTGAAAGCGCAGACCCCTTTACAGCTCAAAGTCAGCTTAAAAGTTATGGAGCATTGCGTGTTGGGATGGAGTTTTGAGCATTTCAACAATCTCAAATGAAGAGGTTCTTCAATGAATGCATTGCTGTATCCTCGAGTTAATTACTACATAAAAAAAAAGAAGAAGAGAGAAACATGTAATGGCATATAGGTCGAGCTGATGTTTCAATGGCTGCACAGTGCAACAGCCAGATGGCCTGTGCCAGACAATGACCTCTGACCCGGGACATACAGTCAAGTATTCAGAGTGGGTTAAATGTGGCTAGTTTGAGGGAAAAGGTCAGATCCGGGCTGAATTTCTGAATGAGTTTATTTATGGGAATGCTGGCTGCAGATTTATAGTGTTCTCCACAGCCTGTAAATGTTATATGGTTCTTTCTCATCGTGCTAATGAACACTTTTGCTTTTTGTTTTGTATTTTTAGGGTGCCGGGCAGGACAAACTTGGTATTTACATCAAATCTGTTGTCAAAGGAGGTGCAGCAGACATGGTGAGTTTATTTAGTAATGTTTTTTTTTAGGCGAGTACACATGTTGTAACCTCAATTCATCCAATTCATTCAGGTTTCTAAAGTGCTTAGATTTTGAATAAAGTGCTTGAAATTGCTTGAAAATATAATTATGCTGTTTTTTATAATAATTGATTTGGCTAAATATGTAGTAATTCACTGTTTAAATAAAAAAAGCCATTTTTTTTTTTACTTTGAGATGAAATAAGCAAGTGCATGGAGATTAGCACTTCATGAGTCAACATGCATAAATTTAAAGTGAATATAAATTTAAGATGAAAGCGGAAACATTTAAGATTAAGACATTTAAGATCAAGTACATATAATTGACCACAAATGACAGCAAGTGACTGAAATTCAATGTTGGGAATGTCATTATCATTATTTTTTTATGAATACTATTACTGTACTATAGAATACTGTAACAAATCAATTTCTGAATGTTTTCTTTTAGATATTGAAGCATGTCGTGTAGCTGTAATACATATAGTAGTATTATTTGGACTTAACACTACAAATGTTTCCTTGTCATCTTCACAGTCAAATGCACTAGCCTTCTGTTTAATAATTGCTAAAAGGCTTATCACATTGAACTGGAAAAATCCTTCTCCGCCCAGTTATGTACATTGGATGCATGGTCTGATGAAGTCTATTCAAGTAGAAAAGATTGGGTATATAGTTTGCAGCAATACTGAAAAGTTATTTGGCAACCCTTCCTCTCACGTTGTAGAAATAAAAACATATAAATAAATGGGGAGCACAGAGAAAACATGCATGTTTATATATATATATATATATATATATATATATATATATATATATATATATATATATATATATATATATATATATATATATGTGTGTGTGTGTGTGTGTTACCCCTTTTTTAATTATTTAAGAATGTTTTCATTTGTTTCGTGCTGCTGTACTGTACCTTTTGCATATTTGTATTTATAGATTTTTCTGTATTGCTTTACGACCTAATATGTGTTACTTTTATCTATAATGTTTTTATTATTATTATAAACTTTTTATTTGTGTTTCGGCCTAAATATTGTTTTTTTTTTTATTCACTTTTTAATTTGGTTTATTTTTTTTTACAATATAGAACAACAAAAAAATATCATTACATACATACATAATTACCTATATATACACCACATAAACTTGCATTTAAAATAAATAAAAAAATTAAATAAATAAAAAAATAAAAAAATCTCATAACATTACTATATCTCTTCCTATTACAATTCACTTAAATGAGGATGTCTTTATATTCCCTATATACAGTATCAACCATTTTTCCCAACCCTCCTTGAAAATACCCGTTTTCTTCCTCAGCATAAATGTCAGTTTTTCCATTACCTGAATTTCTTTAGTAATCTCAAACAACTGCTTACGTTTCAATGTTGGGTCTTTAAGCCAGTTCCTTGTTATATAAATATTTAAATATATAAATATTGGTCACCTCTGGGGACAATGTACTTAATATCTCCCATAAACAAAAATAATGCAGTCCTAGAGACTCTGTCTAAATATTGTTTTTGTTGCAAGAATATATAATTGCATTGTTTGATTCAGAGAGGAAGAAAATGTGAACTAATTTAGTTTTCTGCTAACAGATTGGAACAGTTGATGTCTTGTGATTCTTTGTTTTTAATACTGTAACTCTCTGACTAACATGCATCAGTAAAACAGAGGTTAAGTAGAATACTGTAACAAATAACACCAGAGTAGCATCTTGTAAACTAATTTGCTGAAAAAGTTAGAAAATGCACCTGGAAAGTACTTGAAAAGTGCCTAAATTTGACTTTGGAAAAGGTGTAGACCCTGCAGCCATAGCAAACCACAAAGAAAACACTGGCACTTTTTTTCATATAAAATAAAACACGAAATATGTGAGACAACTTGCCTGTAGTGCTTAATTGCAGAGCTCATGCAAACATCCACATTGCTATGATCCGTTACTTTCTTATCTGCTGTCATTTATTTTATTTTGTTAATGAGACAAAAGTGTGCCGCACATTTATCTCAAATCACTTCCCAGCATTATGGTCAGCATTGGGATGTTCTCTAGCAATATATATATCACTGCTGAGGTATTCAAAACTAATATTCAATCCTAAATGACGAATGAATAGTTAAATTGAGACTTTCATTAGTATTTCTCATACTTAAAAGTGCTAGCAGTGTTTTATCGAGCACTATACCTGAAGATACAAGTTTGTATTACACACATTGTAGCATCTTGATCAAAAGTCAAACTCCGGTTTAGCCTTTTTGTTTTCAGTTTGTTTGACTTTCTGTTTTCTCCAATGTTTTTCTTCAGGATGGCCGTCTGGCTGCTGGAGACCAGTTGCTTAGCGTGGATGGACGTAGTCTGGTCGGCCTCTCGCAGGAGAGGTAATTCTGGAGCATTCAGACCTTTAATAATGATGTTTAGAGAACAGGATTGAATGTAGTGGAAACAGACTTATGGCAAAGCATGCAATATCCGGCTAAATGGAAGAAGATGAGCATCTCAGTAAATAAACAGCAGGATTGCATGCTTAGAGCGTTTCATTACACTGCTCAAGCAAGGACTGTGTTTTAATACACACAATCAAGGAGAAAATTTGAGCATGGATAGAGATATATGGAGTCCTCAAACCAAAAGTACATTTGGAAAAGGATATTCGGTTTTATCTTGTTACTGTGAGTTAGTAAGTATTTGGCATGATGACTGACAAGGTAGGTTTTATGTGTTTACACAAAATAGACAAATACTGCATAATGGAGAAGTTCATTTCTGACACTGATGATGTCATGATGTATAATCTTGGATTTAACTTGCAAGCATCTTTATTTTTAGTCTAACATTTACACCGTGGCTAATCTGTGCTTTACAAAGCAGCAAAATGCTTTTCAAAAATTGACTTGTGTTTAAGCATCTTGCGTGTGGTTTTGAGATTCAGTGGACTCAATGAAACTCTTAAATCTGCGGATTTCAATGAAATGAGAAGCATATGCCTGGAAAGGCTTGTGAATGGACTCAACAGAAGTTGCCTTTGGGATTGGTTCCAGTGGCCGTCTTTTTGAGGGGTTTGTTTACAGTTAGCTGACGGCTAATCCAAACACGTGTACTATGAGATTAGTCTTTTTAAAGCATCTCTCATGGGATTGCGAGTTTGCATTGGTAATGCTTTGAACATTAAATTCATTCATCATAGCCTGCAGTTTTGTGTTTTACTCTAAGATGTCTCTGTCTTGTAGAGCGGCAGAATTGATGACACGAACTGGGTCTGTTGTAACGCTTGAGGTGGCCAAACAAGGAGCCATTTATCACGGTCTGGCCACACTTCTTAACCAGCCATCCCCCATGATGCCTCGCGGTAAGTACAAACTGAATGTTGTGTCTTACAAAACGAAAAAACAAAACAAAATAGTCAATGCCTGCTGCAATGCCTCAGATCAGTCAGTCAGATCAGTCAAAAACTCTTCTCTTTGGCTTACTTATAAAAAAAAAACATTTTTAGTACTTACGTCTGTACAAATCTTTTTATTAAATTATTTTATATTATACTATATACTGTCTTTTTCTCTAATTGTTTATTTTGCCATGTCTGTAAAGCACTTTGGTCAACATTCATGTTGTTTTAAGGTGCTATGCAAATCAAGTACCTTGTATTTTTTTTTTTTTTTTTTGAACTTTATTTTTATACATTAAAACATTTTACAGAACAAAACATTCAGTGACAGCAGCGATTATTAAAGGAAAAAAAAAAGGACAGAGAAAAAAAAAAAAACTAAAAGTAACCCTAGATGTAAATAAAAACAAATTTCAGTTTCAAAGGAGCTGGAAATACTATGTCTTGTTCAGATATAAAGTAACAGGTGCCCATCTTTGTTTAAAAATATCCAGTTTCAATTGAAGTTGAGCAGTCATATACTCCATTCTGTATATAGATTCAAGTTTTTCTATCCATTGTACTATTGTTGGAGGGTGTGGCTTCATCCAATTTATTGTTATAGTCTTTCTTGCACTTAGTAAAAGAATATGGAGTATATATCTCTGATTTTTATTATATATATCCTGGGGTATCCCTTCAAGCAAGAAAAACATGGGAGTAAAAGGTATATCTAACTGCATCATTTTCATTATCTCAATCTTTACCCCTTGCCAAAATGCAAGTATCTTCGGACATTCCCAAAATATATGTGCATGATTACCCACATTTCCACAACCCCTCCAGCATTCCTCTGACTGTGGACTGTTAGCATATTTTGAAACCATCAATGGTGTTCTAAAAAACCTAATTTTTGTTTTCCAGTCAAACTCTTTCCAATTATGGCTATTGATCCCCTTATGACATTCTGAACATATGTTTTCCCAAATATCATCCTCAATTTTTTCATTAAGTTCGAATTCCCATTTTGCCTTAATATGAAAGGTGTTATCTGTTGAATCCAGAATTAGTCTATTGTATAAGTGTGATATGTGTCTATTATGTAATCCTTTTTGTTTTTTTATATCAATAAAATATTGTTCCACATTAGTTGGGACTTTTTTGAATATTTCCTTTTCTTTATGATTTGTAATATAGCTTCTTAATTGTAAGTATCGAAAGAAATCGCTTGATGACAACATAAATTTGTCTTTAAGATCAGAAAATGAATGCATAATGTTTTCATTAAATAACTGATCAATTATCATAAGACCCTTATCGCACCATGTTTTAAAAGTGACATCCCATTTGGATGGTAAGAACTCAGGGTTATCTGCTATAGACATAACTCTAGATACGGTTGCCATTCCTCTTAGTTTTTTTTTTACTGTTGTCCAAACTCTCAGAGTTTGTTTAACACACATATTTTTAATTTTAATCTTTTTCTGAGATTGTTGTGTCATAAAGGCTAATGCTGAAAGAGGAACATTTGGTACAGAACCTTGTTCCATACTCACCCATCCCCTTTCAGCATCATTGTTTATCCAGCTCACTATAGCTGTGAGCTGAGCGGCCCAGTAATAATATCTTAAATTAGGGAGACGTAGCCCTCCTTTATCTTTTCCTAAAGTTAACGTTTTTAATCTTATTCTGGGTCGTCTGTTCTGCCAGATGAATCTAGATATTAGTTTTTCTAGCATGTTAAATGTGGAAACAGGAATCCATATGGGTAGGGACTGAAATAAAAAGAGAAATCTAGGTAAAATATTCATTCTTATTGTCTCGATCCTACCAAACAATGATAGTGGTAGCACCTCCCACCTCTGTAAATCCTTTTTAACTGCGTGAATTAGTTTGTCATAATTTGCCTGATACAGCTGTGAAACTCTGGGTGTAATGGCAACTCCTAAATATGTAAATCCCTGTTTTGACCACCTAAATGATGCTCTGTTATTTAGTTCTACCGGCCAGTCTCCAGTAATCATAAGTGCTTCTGATTTAGTGGAGTTTATTTTATATCCAGATATGGATTCATAAATTTCAAGACAATCTAAAACAGCTGGCATTGAAGAAATTGGATTCTCAATAAATAATAAAACATCGTCAGCATAGAGAGCAATCTTTTGACAGTCTCCATTCTCATCTGTAATTCCTTGTATATGTTGATTGCATCTTATACTCTCAGCTAATGGTTCAATGCTTAGGGCAAACAAAACAGGAGACATAGCATCTCCCTGTCTCGTTCCCCTTCCCAAATCAAAAAACTCTGAGCAGTGACCATTCACCCTAACTCTCGATTTAGGATTTTGATAGAATATTTGTATCCATTTAATAAATGTGTCATGAAATCCCATATATGCTAGTGTTTGATTTAAGTATGCCCAATCCAATCGATCAAACGCTTTTTCTGCGTCTAAACTAAGTAACATTGAAGAAACCTTTCTCTTTTCTGCAATCATCTGTATATTTAGTACTCTCCTAACATTATCAGTACCATGGCGTCCACTAACAAATCCTGTCTGGTCTGGCTTTACTAATTTTCTAATATGTGTTTGAATTCTCTCTGCTAAAATTGAAGTTAAAATTTTTAGATCCTGGCAGAGTAAACTTATGGGTCTATAACTTGTACACTGAGTCGGATCTTTTCCTGCTTTATGGATAACTGTTATTACTGCCTCTGCCCATGACTTTGGTGGATCTCCTTTCTCTAATGCATAATTATACATTTGACATAGAGTTGGGGTTAGCTCATTTATGAAGACCTTGTAAAATTCTCCAGGAAAGCCATCTACTCTCGGGGACTTACTATTCTTGAGTTTTCCAATACTTTTCTTAATTTCCTCCTCTGTAATAGGAGTGACCATTACCCCAGAGTCCCCATCTGTTAGTCTGTTAAGTTTAATAGAATCCAAAAATGTTTTAATTTTTTCTTCCTTATCTAATTGTTCATCTTTTTCATATAATTTTTTATAGTAGTCTTTAAACGCATTTGCAATTTCTTTAGGTTGTGATGTTGGTATACCCGTACATGGGTGTTTAATTTTTGGGATAGCTCTACTAGACTGGGCCTTACGTAACTGGAAAGAAAGCAGCCGGCTTGCCCTATTACCAAATTCATAATATTTTCTGCTTGTATATCTTAGAGCACCTTCTGCCCTATAAGTCAGTAGGTCATCCAGTTTTTGTCTATTTTGCTTCAACTGCTCTAGAAGATTTTTATTTCCGGTATTTTTATGTTGATATTCTAATTGTTTTATTTCCTTCTCAATTTCCATTTGTTTAAATTCCCTTTGCTTTTTTATTCTGGATGTAAGTGCAATGACCTTTCCTCTCATTACTGCTTTAGCAGCGTCCCATAAGATAGACGGAGTAACAGATCCATTATCATTTGTTTTAATATAATCTTCCCATTCCTGCTGTATTTCTTTTTTGTGTGTTTCATTATTCAGTAATGAAACATTGAACCTCCAATATTTAAACTGATTACATTGTCCCAAATGTAATTTTAAAACAACAGGGCTATGATCTGACAAAGTAATGGGCTCTATGTTGCACTCTATTACTCTGTGCATATCAGTTTTTGAAATGCAGAAAAGGTCCAGTCTAGAATAGCTTCCGTGTGTTTTTGACATAAATGTAAAATCTTTCTCTTTTGGATGGAGATATCTCCAAATATCAATCAGCCCCAGTTCACTCATCATCCCCAAAGCTGTATTTGTTTTACGTGACAAGGGTCTCTTTTCTATTGGAAGCCTATCCATGTACGGGTTTAGGACACAATTAAAATCTCCACCTATCACTAAAATCCCTTCTGCTTTATCTGCCACAAGTAAGGAGATTTTCTTAAAAAAATTTGGGCAATCTTCGTTTGGTGCATATAAATTTAAAAAGGTTATTTTAATACCGCCTATTGTCCCCACCACCATGACATATCTTCCATTTATATCTTTAATAATTTTGTCCTCTGTGAAGTAAACAAATTTACTAATCAGTATGGCCACCCCCCTTTTTCTCCCTTCACCATATGATGCACTAAAGACCTCATCCACCCATTCTCTTTTCAACTTTAGATGTTCTTTATCTGAGAGATGAGTCTCCTGTAACATTGCAACACCACATTTTAATGTCTTAAGCTGATTCAATATTTTTTTCCTCTTCACCGGTCCCGTAATTCCCTTCACATTATAGCTAACACAAGTTAAACTCTCCATGACTGTTAATTAGATTAAGTGCTCCTTTGGATTTACAAAGCCAAAAACCACTAGCGTTACTGTCTCTATTTAAGTGTATACCTGAAACATAATAGCTGCTGTCAAACAATAAAGAAAAATGAACTTGAACATCGAACTGAACTTCACATCCCGCTGGTTGCGCTTCCCATGATAAAAAATCGACCAGACATAAATATAAAAAAGCAACCAGCTCCCGGTTGAAAGTGGGCAGAGAGTTGTGACTCGATCTCTCTGGGAAATAATCACTTCGCGTGTGTGCGACCTTATTACTCCAACATCTCCTTTGAAAAGGTCGCGGCCTGGCGGGCGAGTGTAGTCCACTCATGGAATGTTATAATGTCCGCCATTATTGAAAAACCACCATTATGTCCTAATGTAGTCACGGTATATATCAGTTAGATCACAGTCTCGTTATTTGTCCTCACGGTGGAAAATATAAGTTCTTACCTTAAATCTGCAACAAATGATAGGGAAAGTATAACAGTAATTATAATCCTTGCCAATATGTTTGTGAAAGCGATATCACATTTTTTAGTCGGAAAAGAAAGCTTTGACATCCACATCTGACAGCGTAGCTTGATTAATCCTACGACGGCCACTTCTCCGCATCTGCCACTGCGCTTTTGACAGCTCCATCTCCAGGGCGTCATGTTCCTCCACCGGCATCTTGATCCCGAGTTCCCGAAGTGTTGGCGCAGCATCCGTCAGGGTGTAGAAAGTTTTGTCGCCAGAATCCAGGCTGATCTTCAGTTGAGCAGGATAGAAGCTCCGTGCCCTTATATCCTTAGCTTTGAGTTGTCTGATCACATCTCGCACATGAGCCCTTTTTCTCTGCAGATCAGGAGAGTAGTCATTGTCGAAATAAATTCGTTTGTCCTTATATATGACTTGTTTTTGAATCCAGGCCTGGCGTAAAATCGCTTCTTTCACTGGAAATTCCGTGAATTTTACCACAATTGATCTGGCTGATTCTGTACTTTTTGGCTTGGGAGCCAGAGCTCTGTGAGCCCTTTCAATTTTTATGTCACCGTCGGGCAGAGAGTTCAAAGTTGAAGTGAGTAAGTCTTTTACGAACTCAACGATATTCTTCCCTTCCTCACTGTTTTCAGGTACTTGATAGATTCTCAAATTATTCCGTCTTAGTCTGTTTTGTAGATCATCGCACCTGGCGGATAGTTCTACCTCCCGTAGCAACAGGTGTCGAATCGCTCTCCCGTGTCGCATTACAGAGTCCTCGTTGTTACTAATGCGTTCTTCGGCCTCAACGATACGCGTTTCCAGCTTTGATATTTGGTCTTTCAGTTCTCCGACTGAAGTTTCCAGTCTTGTCAGAGACTCTTTCGTTCCGACGTGACCCTGTTGATTTTCTTTTCGCAGTTGTTTAAGTTCACCAACCAGATCCGTAATGGCTGACTCTGTGTGTGCCCGAGTCTGAATAGGACTCGGCGATCGTCTTTTTTCGTCTCTCTCCCTCAAGTTATCATGTTTTGTCCCAGATTTAGCGTGCCTACTTGACGAGCTCATCTTTATGATGTAGATGATGTTTTATTTACCGTATATACTTAAATTTAAACTGGTTTTACAATAAATTCGCGGAGACCACGTTTTCCGATGTCTATCCAGTCATGGCGTCACAGGAAGTCCTCAGTACCTTGTATTTTTGTAAAAACAAAAAACATAATGTGAATTTTTGATGTAAATGAAACTATGCTAAGTCTATGAGACATGGCACTTGTATGTGCTGTTTTTATTATGTTTATTAAGTTACACCGCCTTCACTTATGCAGGGAAGTCTACACAGTTTGCTCTATACGCGACTGGCTGGAAATGTGGGGGATCTGGCACCCACAGGAATCCCAGTTGCACACAAAACATTTTATATGTTACATTAAAGCGAAGTGAAGTTTATATATAAACTAATTTTGAGAGGATCACATGCTTATGATTCACCACAGCGGGTCCCGCATTAGCAATCACACGATACACCAATCAGATGAATTCGAATGTGTATAAATAGCCAGCTTTACTTACCTTAGCCATTTTCGTCTTGAAGAACCCCCCCACCCATCCCTACTCCTTCTTTTCTTTCTTAACTAAATAGGGGGGAGCTTTTGAGACCTACCTGAGCTCAGACTCCCCTCTGGTTCTGCCGAGCTCAGGGCTCTCTCTCCCTCTCTTACTTTTAAATCATCAGCTAAGTGTGAACTCTTGATATACTTTCGACACCTGTCTGGTAGTGTTTTTGATTTGGTGAATTGTGGGAAATTGTGAAAATTCCCACTTTATACAGAGAGTGTCAGACTGATATTGTTGGATTTCTCTCTTTCATCCGTGCAGCATCAGACCGTGGACGTGGAGACAAGGGAAAGATGAGACCAAAGAGTGAAGGCTTTGAGCTCTACAACAACTCTGTGCAGAACGGCTCGCCTGAGAGCCCACAGGGCACGTGGGACACCTATCCTGAACCAAAGAAGGAGGACAGGTTGTTGAAGAACCGAGCAGACCATCGCTCCAGCCCAAATGTGGCCAGTAAGTGTGCCTTTTGACATAATTTGTCAGTAGCTATGCAACTGAAATCATAAAACATTTGTGAATAAAGCACCGTTTTCATCCAAAGAGTACAAAATTGTCACTTCCTGATAAACTGGCACCAAATATCAAAAAGAAAAATGTAATTTGATGCAGTTGATTGGTTCTGCAGTTTGTTTAGATGTTTTTGGTTTATTTTATGTTCATATGTTAGTGAAACGATGTCAAAGTTTGCTTGAAAGCAGAATAAAGGACTAGTCTTTTCAGCAGTTAGGGTCAACTTTTTTGGAGTGCACCAAGGTTTAGATAACAGCACTCATATTCAAATGAGCCGCTTTACCAGAAAATTATAATTTAGTCAAATCTGCCGTCAGTTTTGGAGAAAGTTACTTTTAAAAGTATTACAATACTACATTACTTCTGAAAATAATAAGTCACTAAATGTGGTAATTGTTTTAATTTTTTTGATAAGGAAAGTAATTTATTTTGTTACTTTTTTCTTTAGTTTTTTTTTCATCTCAACTGACCTAATAATTCTTGAAACAATATAAATAAAACAACAATAAAAAAATAAATAAATTGAAATGTATATGAGTTTCACAGCAAGGGGTCTGAATACTTAGGACTATGTGATATTTCAGTGGTTTTTTTTAATAAATCTGCAAAAATGTCAACAATTCTGTGCTTTACTGTCGGTATGGGGTGCTGTGTGTGCAATAATAAGGAAAAAAAATAACTTAAATGATTTTAACAAATGGCTGCAATATAACAAAGAGTGAAAAATTTAAGGGGGTCTCAATACTTTCTGTATCCACTATACTCTACCTGACAAAAGTCTTGTCATTGATCCCAGTTGTAAGAACAACAAATTATAACTTGACTTATTGGTGATAATTTGGAAAAGGTGCACAAGGTCTATTTTACAGATGAATCATCTGTTGAACTGCATCCCAATCATCACAAATGCTTAGTCAAGTTTGTTGAAGGAAAAATCATGGTTTGGGGTTACATTCAGTATATCTGCTGAGTGGGTGACGACATCAACAGCCTTGAGGTATCAAGACATTTTTGCTGCCCATTGCAATATAAATGTATTCTTCAGCAGGATAGTGCTCCTTCTCATACTTCAGCCTCTACATTAAAGCTCCTGAAAGCAAAGAAGGTCAAGGTGCTCCAGGATTGGCCAGCCCAGTCACCAGAAATAAACCTGCAAGAACGCTTTCTTTGCCATTCCAGATGACTTCATTAAGTTATTTGAGTCATTGCAGAGATGTATGGATGCAGTCCTCCAAGCTCATGGGAGTCATACACAATATTCATTCTTTTTCCACTGCACCATGACTTTCTATTCTATACTGTACATTATTTCTATTAAGTGACAAGATTTTGTCTAAGCAAAGTGACACAATACTGTCCGAATTAAATAATTAAAAATCAAGGCATGATCATATTTTAATTTGGTAAAATAAGCGTAATCTAGAGGCCTTTGCCTTTCATATAAGCCACTTCTGATACCAAATGATGAACTGGAAGTCAAGTTATTATTTGTTGTTCTTAAAACTTGGATAGGCAACAAGACTTTTTTCAGGTAGTGTATAAATAAACTTTTTTTTTCTAATGTAAAGCCATTTTACAATTCAAAAGCCACTGTGGGTTTTTTGTTTTTTATTAATAATTACGTACATATCAGAAAAGGAAATGCAACAAATGTGTAATGACTTTTGTAGACTTGAGACTCTCTTTGGTAGCGAAGACGCTGGTTTTGGGGGAAGTAGTGAAACAGTTTGATGATGGACTTTAGCTGAGGGATTTTAAAATGACCAAAACAACATTTCAGATGTTTCAGATCAATGCTGTCCAATCAAACCCCAGTTCTATACTATAAAGCAGATTGCCATTGCGCTGTATAAATTGGCTACATGTGTACAGCTATTAAAACAAAATCACATGACTTTTTTGAATTCGCATGCTGGAATGTATTCAGTAAATGTGTTTCCATTGTAGTTAATGCACTTTTTTTTCTTATGGGATAAAAAGTTTGTCCTACTCAGTTGTGAGCATTCATTCTTTTATTTGAATGTTCAAAGTTTATGCAAATGTTGGATTACCATTAGGCTTTTTTTATTTTATTTAAAAAGGTGAATTGAAAAATAGCTTCTCTTGCTAATTTGTGTCGTGCCATTAACATTTCCATTTCACCTCATAGACCAGGCTCAGAGTCCAGGAGGGAAGCCTGTTTATCCGGGAGCCCCAGGAAAGATCACTTCGGTCTCAACGGGTAACCTCTGCCCTGATGTGAGTACACACTATCATTGGCACCTCTTAGATGAATGTTGCACATGTACGCTGAAGGTCTCATTAGCTGGTGAATTGAGCATTTTCAGCACTGCTGTTTATTGTACTCACACTGCTATTGAATCTACAGTGAGACTTGTGCTCTCCAGCTGATTACCCAACTGATTAATTTGTTATATTTAGTACATCAAAAGCATCAAGTGAAAAGTACAACTCATAAACAAATGATACTGTTTGTTTTAATGATTTGAAAGCAGACCATATAAAAAGGAAAGTCCATTTGGTTCTTAAACAAGTCCATCTGATTCTTAAAGCTATTGATTTTTAGTGTTCCCAATTAAATGACTTTTACAGTACAGTATATACTGCTTCTTTCTTATTAAATTAAAAATGCAGCACATGAAAACCTACGCATCTGTCAGTTTACCAACCCATACATTTTAAGAGTTTACTATTTTTTAGCACAAAATCAGCCTGATTTTCATAGACTAAATATTCTACCTCCTGAAATTTGGAGAAAGTTAACCTTAAGGTCATAAGACCCTTCTCTGGTCATTTGGTTGTTCGTGAGCATAACAAAGGAGAAAAAAATGAATAACAACCCATCTCTTACACTATGATTTTAGTGGAACTTATATATAATTAGTTGTATAAGTTGCCTATTTTCAGTAAATCAAAACTACACAGTGGTAAATGATTCTAAATCAAAGAACTACAATGTGCTGATTAATTTAATGAATCAGACACATTAGGCAATAGTGAAAGTCAATTTGTTAAATCTTTAGTAAGTTAAGTTGTTAAGAAATGTGCACTGAATTTGTTTAAAGTACACTCAAAAATATTTTCGCTGATTGGTTAAACTACTTATTAAAAATGAGCTGAAACAACAAAAAATTGATGTTTTTGGAAAATAATTAAGTGAACTTTAAGATTAAGTAAACTTTTTTTTTTACATAAGCATCTATAACTTTTATATTTTGAGCATTATAAAGTCTAGATGATAGATAGTAACGCCTAAAGTGTTTTCTTTCCAAAGATACATGAACTGTGAATGTAGAGCAAATTATTCAGCAACTGTTACAGTTTTAATTTGGGAAGGTCATTTTTGAGAAAGTGCCTCTGACGGTGAGGGTAAGGACACCGATATAGTCTTGAAAACATTTAGCAGAAATCTAGTTTTGCATGCCATCTTTATCAAATTTGAAATATAAACTCTTGAGACACTTGACTTTCAAGGCCTATTTTTTCTAGGATATTATATGACTGATTTCAAGTGTTTGTATATGGAAAATCAAAACATTGAACACAGTACAATTTTTCTTTCTTATTACTTTATAATGTATAACTTTTTAGAGGGTCCATAATAAAGCGCGAAGTGTCTTCTTTACAATGATACCTATTTTTTATTTGTAGCTCACTGGAGTCAAGAACTGTTACTATTTACAGTTGGGTAGGTGTAAATCCACATATGTGGGAGCTGGCTTTGTAAAAACAATTAAGTTCATTTATTATTGATTTGTGTAGGGACAACATGAAATAAATTGTTTGGAACACAGCATTTTTTACAGTGTAACAGCATATTTGATTGCGAATAATTAATCAATAAATTGGTTTGAATAGAAAATTATTCTCCTACAATAAAGGAAGTAAAATGACTACCCTGGACTTTTGGGAACTCTGTTAATTGGCTTAAATAAATTGCAGTGAACCTTTTGAAGCAAACTAAAAGTGAATCCTGGTGTTTTGTCACGCCACTCAATTCCATAGAAATAAAACGACTCATTACTAAAGCATCCAAACTATTTTGTAAAGCCTCTGAAATATGTAGAACAGTTAGTAGTGTGTGTAAGTTAGTAGTGTCTTTTACACACATAAGCGCACAAGAATAGTTAATGCAGAAAGTTGCGTTTTCACATATTGTAATTTGGTAGTCATCTTCATGTGATGTCTCTTGTGGTTTTAATCAAATCACTATAGTTTCTTAAATCTAAACACTCACCAGAACTTGTATTTAATTTAGCCTCTGAAGCCACAGTCTAATAGAAACCTGATTTGTGAGCGTTTGTTGTGTTCTTGGTGTAATTAATCCTAATCACATCCATAAGCACTAACTGATTGTGTAATCACCCTTTGATTTACATTGCTCTGATCTATAACCAATGATAATACACTGACTAAAGAACAAACGAGACTGTCACAGCCTCGGCACCACTGAAAAAGTTAAATAGGGTTAATCCAAACAAACCAGATATCCAATTTAAATGCTAAAACATAAGAGAGGGAACATTCTTTCATCACATATGGTAATGTGAGGTTAAGAAGACAATCTGGCGAAAAGTGACACTAATGATCTCCAATTGCGATGACCGCTGAAGTTTGTGCTCCTGGCTTCATTCTTCTTAGTTTATAATGATCAGATTATCACTTTAAATTGATTGCCAATTGTATAGTTCTCGCAAGACATTTAATTGAATTTTATTGGTAGTACATACTGTAGAAGGTCTATTTATCGATCCTTGAGTCAAATATTGCTCAACTGTATTGCATTGGAAAGAATAACTGATACTGTACATCAGGGCTATTCAATTAGTTTGTCATGGGGGCCAGTTCATGAAAAGCATCCCAAATGAGGGGCCGGAGAGATATGACTTGCAATATAAGTGATGACACAACAGAATATAAGAGCTCATATGCTGTATTTTTGCTTCTTAAGACACCCATGTTGGCTTTGTCTACATTAAAACATTAATATGTTGTATTTTGAAACTACATAATATCACAGCATTGTACAATGTGGCTTTTTTTGCACAACAAAATCAGTGTATTGCTCAAGTAGGCTTCTTCTACATTCAAACACATTCATATGTCATGTTTTAAACTGCGTAACAATTATGGATGCAACAATTATAGATTTTGGTTGTACGATTATAGTCTTAGGACAACCTTTTTGATCCACGTCAAATGTTGACAGCTACTATTTATAAAATGTGTTCTCTTTCAATGTGTTCTAGTCTATAGAATAGAAAAAATAGGCTTTAAAAAGCAGCTGTCTAATCTGTCATTACCCTGTTTGTCCCACAGGAGGAGCCCTCTCCACCCCGTCCAGAGGCATATCCCATCCCCACTCAGACGTACCCGAGGGAATACTTCACCTTCCCGGCCTCCAAATCTCAGGACAGGATGGGCCCTGGCCAGCCCTGGCAAAACAACGAACAAGAGCCTCTTCCTCCTATGGATAACCACTCCAACAACAGCATGGCTATGCAGGTTAGCCTTTTTAGGAATTGAATGCATGGTGTCCTGGGGCCACAGACAGTCATATTGTGAAACACACACAGCATTTGTCAAACTATAGTATTGTGAAGTTAATTTCACTTTATGGTAGCTACTAATTAATTCAGCATTAAAATATGTTTATGTATATTAATTTGGTGTAAAGTTATTTATTCATTTTATTATGCATATTATCTTGCATTGTTAAAATGCACACTAATGTTAATAAGTTTGGATTTTATTTATTTATTTAAGATATTAAAAAAGATATTAACAGTGTTATTTAGATGGTAAAAAGTGTCAATAAAAACACTTAAAATGTAATGAAATGTTCTATTGCAAATATTTTCTCAAATTTAAATCGTTATTAGTAATAATGATTTCTGAAGGATTATGTGACCAAAAAAAAGGAGTGCAAACGTAAGCTTTGTGACAGTTAAAAAGCAATTAAAAAGTGTAGTGAGCCCAAACTTAAAAAAAGCTTTTTATGAGTTTCAGTTATTTGGCTTATTTTCATTTGATTTAATTTAAATTTTAATATGCATATTTAAAAAAAAAATAATAAAATGCAGTGTCTGGTCAGTGCGTTTTTTAGAAGAAAAAAAATGTTAAAGCATTTTTTTATAGTTTTTTTTTAAAATTCATTATTTATTAAATGTGTTTATTTTAAATGTAATTCCTACATAGTCAACATTTAATTTTATGACCTTTTTTTCCACAAAACAAATTTTAAGACTGAAATATTATGCTTTTCACCATTTTGAGCAGCATATATTATATTTTTGCACAATTATGAGAAATATCTTCTTTCTGTCTGTGTCATTGTGCCCTGTTAGACGGTGGCGTGCTCTCAGGAGGAGCTGTGTGACATTCTGGGCAAAATGCATTATTAATTAAATGTGTTTATTTTAAATGTTGCTAGTTTGGCTTGCGAAGTAATTCCTACATAGTAAACATTTGATTTTATGACTTTATTTTTCCACAAAGCAAATTTAAAGCTTTATATATTATGCTTTTTAACATTTTAATTTAACATGATATTTTTTTTCTCAAATATAATGAGAAATAACTCCGTTCTGTCCGTGTTATTGTGCCTCTTTTTTTCTCCACAAAGCTAATTTTAAAGCTCTCATATCGTCTTTTTCAACATTTTGAGCAGTATATATTATATTTTTGCACAAATATGATCTATAACTCCCTTCTGTCTTTGATTGTTCTTTGTTAGCGGGTGGCGCGCTCTCAGGAGGAGCTGTGTGACATGCCGGGCGGGTACCCAGGTGAACGTCTGCGCCAGGAAGACCTAATCCTCCTCCAGCAGCAGCAGCAGCGTGAAGCCGAGTACCAGCGAGGCGTTGGAGAACACTGGAACCACCAGGTGTCTTCCTCAGTGGAGTCCAGCACCTCCAGCCAAGAGCACCTCAACTTCTCCTCATCCTCCGGCTCCAGGACCCAGGGCAACCACAAGAGTGGCCCAGGCCGCTGGAAGACTCCACTGGCGCCCCATTCCGGCCCCGTCTCCCAGCCCTCTCGTTCAGACCTTCCTCCACCTCCACCTCCTCCACCAGCACACTACGATTATGAGCCACAAACTGACCTGCCGCTTCCACCGCCACCTTCAGCTACACAACAACAGCAGCAGGCAGCAGCCGACCGCAAGAAACGTGAAGACCAACAGCGCTGGTATGAGAAGGAAAAAGCTCGTCTTGAAGAGGAGCGAGAGAGGAAGAGACGAGACCAGGAGAGAAAATTGGTGCAAATCAGAAACCCTTCAGTTTCTGGTCCAGTTATGCACAATAACCAGCATGGCCCGGTGCCACCATCTCCACAAATGCCTCCCATGACAGTTCCCCAATCATACCTTCCTCCAGTTCAACAACCTCCGCCGCCACAACCGGCTCGACCCGATAAACTCTCCAGTCTTCCGCGCCAGCCTCCGCAAGACACCGTAATCCGGGACCTCCTGCCGCAGCAGCAGCCGCGAACCATTGAGAGACGCGACCTGCAGTACATCACCATCAGCAAGGAGGAGTTATCGGCCAGCGACAGCCTGTCACCCGACCCCTGGAAGAGGGATGCCCGGGAGAAACTGGAGAAGCAGCAGCAGCTTCACATTGTCGACCTGCTGGACAAGGAGATCCAGGAGCTGCAGGCCAAACCCGAGCGCACGGCCGAGGACAACGACCGCCTGCGCAAACTCATGCTGGAGTGGCAGTTCCAGAAGAGACTGCAGGAGTCCAAGCAGAACGAGGAGGACGAGGAAGAGGAAGACGATGAAGACGTGGACACCACGCTCATCATGCAGAGACTGGAGGCCGAGAAAAGAGCACGGGTAAGCTGACGTAGGAAATGAGATGTGTAATGTGTGGATATAAAGAGTTCATATGAAATCTGACTGACATGATTTCTGGGTTATTGTCATTTGCTGGTCATATAATGAGCAGTTTATCTCAGGGTGTGTTCATCTAAAGATTATTCAAATTAAACCAATGATTAGCTGTTAATCAAATGTTGTAAAGGTTCAAATTTTGGGTTAGTTTTCCTAAAAGTGAAGATTCTGTTATTAATTACTCATTTTCGTGTTGTTCCAGTCCCCTGAGACTTTCGTTCATCTTAGAAACCCGAATTAAGATATTTTAGATGAAATCCTGGAGCTCTCTCATCCTCCATAGACATTCAAAGTTGAGAAAAGGAACCAAATGTTGGCAAAACATTCCATGTGACTTAAGATTTTCAGCTGTAATCATATGAATACAATAGATTTTTACAGGGTTTTTTTGTGCACAAAAGGTTTTCATAGTGGTTCATATGATTATAGCAGAACCACTGATGTCACGTGGACTGTTTTGCCAATGTTTTTGTTTCCTTTTCTGAACTTTGAACATCTCAGGACTTTTTTTTGTTCTATAAGGAGGATCAGAGAGCTCTTTTTAAAAAATATCTTAATTTGTGTTCTGAAGATAAACAAAGCTCTTGCAATTGGAACAACAAGAGCAATTAAAACAATTCAGATATGAATGAACTAATCATTTGAAGTTAAAGAAATGTTTACCTCTAGTTGAGGTTATATTATTTAGAGCTAATTAATATCAACTTTTTCAAGCCTAGATAAATCTAAGAAATGTATTAAATCTTTTTCAAAAAATTGGAAATGTTTGAATTTAAATAGTAGTTATGCATAGATATAATCAGCTGTTGTGTTTAAAAATATTATCTCTTGGTCACAGATAATTGGAAATATCTAGAAAAATAATGGAAATTCTTTGGTAAAAATGTTATAAGCACTAAATAAAGATTATGCGGTTAAAAAAAGGATTTCTTAGGAATGCGAACAGACATTATTCAGCATAAAAAGTAATTGAGTAGATAATAATATGCATTTAATTTTTATTCTGGCAACGCTGAGTTTTTAACAAATTTATTCAGAACATGGCTTGTTATGAAATGCATCACATTACTAATGCTTTAACTTTATAATTCAAGTGTTAGCCTGATAAATGGTTTTGCAATATACCTTTTTTCTGCTGCTTGTGCAGTACATTGAACATTAATTGAACATGAATGTGTTTTTACTGCTTTAGAAAAACAACTAGTCCTGCTCGAGTACACGTTTTCCCATTTCTGCAAGGCTTAATCTTTTGGTTATGCAGCTCTGCAGTGCTGTTTAAAGTTGAGGTTTCTGTATGTTTATAGTCTTTAATTCACAGTGAACAGCAGGACCGACTTGCGATGGAAGCACTATCCGGGGATTCCCTGCGTGATGCTTTAGTCTCGGCTGTTCTAATGATTGTTTTGCCATGTGCTCCTGCAACATGCCTATGTCATTGCTTTTCCATGCTGCACTGCTGATATATATACGCTGCGCTGAAGGAGGGGAGAAGCAGGGCTTTTGGATGCCAAGCACTGGACACCATACCACTGCTTGCACAAGCATCAGCCTGCCCTTCCAGATTACTACATCTCTCCTGATCTCATCTGCCATTCAAAATCTGAGACTTGTTTGCTTTACAGAGACAGAATCATTTCTGACCTTGGCTAACCAACCATGAAGCATCATTTAGAAACATTTGAAATGCACTAATAATTTCTAAGTTCATCACTTGCATTAAATGATATATTGGTTATTAATTAGAATAAACAAAATAATGAAATGTTAAGGTAATTAAAATAGACTCATCCCTTATTTTCTTTTAAAAACAAAAAAAAAGGTTTTTAATTATTAGAATTGTTAAAGAAATACTTGTTAATATGAAAATATAATACTTGAATTAGATAATTCGATCAAATAAATTGACTTGCCTGTAGAATAAGACTAACAACATGAAGGTTCTATAAATAAGGATATACAGTTGAAGTCATAATTATTAGCTCTTCTGTGAATTTTCTTTTTTAAATATTTCCCAAATGATGTTTAACAGAGCAAGGAATTTTTTACAGGGTTTCTGATAATAGTTTTTCCTCTGGCGAAAGTCTCATTTGTTTTATTTTTGGCTAGAATAAAAGTCACTTTTTTTAAACAACTTTAAAGTCAATATTAGTCACCTTAAGCTATTTGTTTTTAAATTATCTACACAACAAACCATCATTATACAATAACTTGCCAAATTACCCTACAGGGCTCAACAATAAGGACTACCCGATGGCCTTGGGTCAACGTTTGAGATGCTTGGGACCGTAAACAGGATTGGCTAGTGTTGCCTTTAGTTTAGTTTATTTGTTTACAGGGTCAATGCACATTAATAAACATTACTGTAAAATGTGCCAGAATTAGCCAAGAATGGCTTATCTGTGGATCCCTTACAGAATGTTAAAAAGTCACACCTAAAATAGAAGCACAGCATAATAACATAGAATACACTATCATATATAAAATACCATAAAAAAGCAAAAAACAAAAACAGATTGATGGCAGCAAAGGAGGACAAAAAAGCCAAAGACAAACCGTACAAATAAGTGTCAAAAATACAGTACTAATGCTGGCAATGCTGATTTGTCAATAACCAATTTTAACATGAAACTGAAAAGAATGAAATAAATATTATTAATAAGTAACACAATTCCCACTTTCACCTCCCCTAGTAGTTTGGTGAGCAGTCGTTCTAACTTTCACCAACTGATTTAATGGTGAAGTCGGGTTATGTAAAGTCTTAAACAGTAAACAAATATGTACATATGTAATTAAATTTTTCCAGCTAAGCAGGTTGTATTTCTATAATATTGAACAATGATGAAATCGAACTGATTTCTTATCAAGGGTTTTAAAAGATTGTTTGTACAATGATTCAAGTGGCTTCAAAGTAGTAAGGCTAGCTTGGGACCAAGTGGTTTAACAATGTGATATGAGAAATGATCATGGAGTGCTAATAGATTAGGTCAGCCTCACATGACATATGATCGCGAATAAATCTAAAATTTGCTAAACTGAATCTGACCCGGTTACAGACCTTTTTAACCTGTGAATCTGTCAAAACATCAAGATACTTGTACTCAGATACAACTTGTAATATTTCTTGCCTTGTCACTAAAGTTTAGTTTGCCTGTGACTATTTGTCAATTGCATCCAAATAAAGTCTTAGAATCGAGAAACAGCTTGTGCTTTTAAACCTTTAAATGCTACCTTCTCTGTGACGTCGTAAACAAGCTTTTCGGTTCCTCTTCTGTGATTGGATGTTGTGAGCACGTTATTTTTTTTCCGTAACCTGGTGACAACCAGTACATCGAAGAGGCGGTAACATCAGATATTGACGCTAAAAGAAAACACCTGTTTATAACGTCTTGGAAGCAGACATTTACGTGGGTACAACATGACGAAAAAAATGAAGCGATGTTTTGCACAGTTAGTCGTCGGTTTGGCAAGTTAGCCACCCTTTGTTAAATAATTTAAAGCTGCAATAAAATAGCTGCACATTTTCCAAACTGCTCTTTTTGTTTGCATAACACTTTGAACTTTGCTCATTACACATTTATGAACATTTTTTAAAATATTAAAATTTTAGATTTGCAGACAATTTTGACAAATTAATTCAAATATGTGGCTAAGAGATAGCTATTAACTTTTTTTGGCAGGGCAAATAAAAATCTTAACCACTGGTCCGATCGATCCAGTTGAAAAATCCTTAGTGTTTAACCCTGTCCTAACTTGCCTTGTTAACCTAATTACCCTAGTTAAGCCTTTACATGTCACTTTAAGCTGAATACTAGTATCTTGAAAAATATCTAGTAAAATATTATGTACTCTCATCATGGTATTATGTACTGTCATCAAGATAAAAGAAATCAGTTATTAGAAATTAGTTATTAAAACTATTATGTTTAGAAATGTTGAAAAAAAAACCCTTTCTGTTAAATCGGAAATATACAGGGGGCTAATAACTCAGGAGGGCTAATAATTCAGACTTCAACTGTATATATAAACACACACAGCCATACATATGCATGCACACAAATACAGTATATGTATGGATTGTGTATATATAAATAATGCTTATTAATGCTTATTAATAACTAACAGCTTAATTAGTGTTCAGAAAACAGCCTGTAATAATTCTTTAATGTCAAAACTGTGAAAATAATTCAGTCTCTTGATTTCTTGGTGGGCTGGCTTGTGTGCTGCATTTCCAAATGCCTCCTTTTTTGCTTTCCAAGTCTCTGAGACACAAAGGTCAGCCCTCAGAAGTGCACTAATGTTGTTTCCTTCAACACCTGCTGTAACATCACGTCCACCTGAGAGTCAGCTGTGTGTCGCTCACTGCTGGAAGCTGCCTTTATAGCACTCCATCTATGAGGAGTCGGCAGGTCGAGCCGTCTAAGGGAAGCTCAAGTGTGTTTGAAGGGAAATATTGCCATTGTTTCAGTGGGGGGGACGTGGAATGATGGGAAAAATTCCTCACCAACTGCAGTGTTTGTGGAAGGGAAGTGAACCACTGGCGATAATCAGACCCATACTGCCCTGGAATGTTCCTGGCAGCACATCACTGCGTCCCGGCCCACTACGCCAGTTTTTTATTTGATTTGTTACGTTTATCTCTTATAATGGTGCTTTTCCACTGCATGGTATGGATTGGTACGGGTTGCTTCACCTCACGTTTGGGGAGGAATTTCCACTGTGTACAGTACCTGGTCCTTGGTGCTTTTTTTTAGTACAACATTGGCTGGAGATCCAAGGGAGCAATACTGATAAACAGTGCAGATCATTGATTGGCCAGAAAGAATTATTACTACCTACATCATTAGCTATGTTTCCATCCACTGATTTTTATAGCAGAAAAAATGCCAAGATGCGCATATATTTAAAAAAAGAAGCTTGTGTGCATAATGAGTAGGATAAACTTTTAATTTGATCATAAAATAATGCATGGAATCACACTTACTGGGGGGAAAAAAAATATTATTTGCATCAAAGTCATGTGATTTGGTTTTAACAGAGCATGTGATAAAAATGGTCATGATGGGATGGCATTAATGGTGTTGAAATTATTTGCCAATTCCATGCTTGTTCAATAAAAAGCCAGGAGAGGATTTTCTTCAATGCAAAAGTATTAGTAATTTGTTATATACAAATAAATAATTCGATATACAGAGCTCTGGGTCACGTCTGTCCCTTACGTTACACCAATGCAATGCAAGAATTACATTCGGGTGGTCCGCAACCACTCTGCATTTCCCTGACTTCAGTATTTATACATCTTTGGTGGTATCGTCATTTCTGCAGTTCTCTGGCGGCTGCACCCAAACATACTTCCTCTTTTCTACAAACTGCACAGAGTTAAAAGCATAAAACTTCTCAACTGCAAATATTCTGTTTCAGCTTCAGCCCATCTCTGCTTACAGGAAGTTTAGCTGTGAAGCTAAAGTTAATTTTAGACATTGAGACCTGCATTTACATCAGCTGCATCTACTTCTGCAAAAAATGCTAATTAATATTCAAGCACGTCACAGAGATGAAGTTTGGTTAATATATCTCTAAGCAATACATATATTTAATACAAAGTAAAAGAGACAAAAGCAATAATTAATAAATGCATTTTTCCCCACAATGGACAAACCAGAGGAATGACCACATTGTAAAACATCTGAAGTGTTGTTTTGGTCATTTGTTAAATCCCTCAGCCAAAGTCTGACATCAAAGTGGTTCAGTATTGTTACCTTAAGAACTGTCTTGAGCATTAAGTCTCCAAAAGCCACCAATCATTCATTTTGTTATATCATCTGAAGCTAAAGTAATTTATTATTTAAGAAAAAGGGCCCAAAGTAGCTTCTCCTACCGCAGCAAATTTCTGTTTTTCTTTGTGATGTTAGGCGCCAGTTTATCAGGAAGTGACCATTTGGTTCTCTTTGACTCATTGGATGGAAACAATGCTCTATTCACAAATTTTTTTTCTGCATAAATCTAATTCACATATTTGGATGGAAACATAATTCTGCAGAGCTCATAAGGGGGCTCATGAATTCATAAATTGAATTTGCAATGCAAACGACTCGATTTAATTAATCAAGCCCAGCCACCGAAAGATCACTAAACGAGGCACCTTAAAATGTCTGTATTGTCAATAAAGGACGTACAAACATATCTTTGATTGATAGACAAGAAGCAGATCCACCATGAACTTAATTGAGGTGATATTAATTAATTTGCATTGTGTTTACCATAAAATCCCAGCTGTATATGCGGCACAATAATAAAGACATGCATGTACTGTACTGTAGTGGAAAAGCAAGCCGAGTCATGCCAAGTCGTACCACGCATTGTAAAAGCACCCTAAAAAAACCCTCCTTTTTTTTTTTGTTTCTTACTTCTTGATTTATTCTCTCTCTCCCACCCCTTTGGTTGCTCTGTATGTTTTTTGTTTCTCCTGCAGCAGACTGCTGTTCCAGCAATCTCTGTACTAGACTTGGTATGTTCTTTACGCTCTTTTACCTCTTCCTGTTTCGGCTCCACCTGTGTCTCCTCTTGCTCACTGCCTCCCCCTTCATTCGGCCTGTATTTAGAGAGAGATGTACCACTTTTCAAGCCGTCATGGAGACTCCATCCTGGGATGTTCATTGTGCTCCACTGGAAAACTGCTGCTGTATAATAATCGCTAAAAATCAACCCAATGGATCATCTACAGTAAATAACCTATTTAAGCTAAAGTGTGTCATTTGTGAGCCTGTCAAATGGTTTTCTTTTTAAAACTTATTATTGTCTTCAATTGGTCAGGCAGACCGATAGTACCAGCCTCAAATTGGTTAATAAAGTCAAATAAAATATTTTGAATGGTTTAGTAATTTCAGGGTATCTGGAGGGTCTTAAAGTCTTCAAATGTTTGATCTCAAAATCAAAATTTTAGGCCTTAAAGTCTTAAATCTTCTGAAATATTGTGTTGTAGGTCTTAAATCTTTTTTTAACAGGTCTTAATTTTCTTTTGTTAATGTATTGCTACCCAATCTGGCCATTAACACCCATACAATCACCAACAATCCATCTCAATAAAACTTTAAACGGTTTATTTAAAAAGGTGATGTTTAACTCTGTTTATCATAATGGTTTAAATATTTTGCATGTATTTACTGCTAAGGACACAGACCTGGACAGATTGTTGTGCATAGATTTAGTTTATTATAGTTTAAAAAACTTTTAAAACATTTGTCATTTTTTTATTTTATTTTAAAGAAAGTTTGTTGAAAAAAACAGTTGGTTTACAACTAGAGCTTGCTTGTTTTTACACAATATTTTAAATATTAAATATATCTTAAATATTTGCTAATATCTAAAATATATATTTTTTTATTATTAAATTATTATTATATTATTAAATGTATTCAATTATAATGATTTTTTTTTGATAGGGCAAATAAAAATATTTTTCATCTGGTCCATATGATAAATTCTTTGCCGTTTAGCCCTTTATGAGTCTAAAATTTAGTTCATAATGGTCTTAAAAATGTAAAAAGTCTTAAATTTGACTTGCTGAAACCCTGAATTTAAATATGCTTAATAATTTAAAATTAGCATGTTTAAATATTAGGTCAATCGAAATAATGTAGGCTTGTCTCTCATTTGCAATTATTAAAATAAAGATAATCAAATATTAACTACTTAAAATACTTATTCATTTTCACACACACACACACACACACACACACACACACACACACACACACACACACACACACACACACACACACACACACACACACACACACACACACACACACACACAATTCATGTTTATATGTACGTATAATAATTGTTTCAAAGCAGCTTTACAAAAGGTGCACATTACTGTATTGCAATCAAATCAGAAAAGCTAGGGTTATTGGTGGCCATAACTTTATTAGTTACTATTAACTTTAATTAACTAGTAATTAATAGCTTTTAACAGTTAATTATTATATAAACAGAGTTACCTTGCAGTTATATAGGTGATGTCTATGAATGCAAATTTAACAACAGCTTTACAATTATTCAAATGATTTAGATGTGTGCATTGTTTACCATTGACACCCAAAAAGACACACTTCAGGTTAAAACATGCAGAGGACAGTGATCTCTTATTCTAAGGGAGCAGTGTGCACTATAGGCTTATAAACAGTCAAAATGTACCTAGCTAGAAAATCCTCAAATTTATCTCTAAGAAAGCTTTGGCCACTCTCTTTCTTCCTCTTGGAGAGCCTGATGAAGCTCTGCTGGTTCGGGCAGCTGTTGTTTCAGTGCAGTATCATCACGAGGGCCCGGTTGGTGCATGTTTTCCTCCAGCCTGGTCTCTCTTTCTCTTCCGCTTGCATGTGGGCTCCATTACTATGTGCTGTAATCTCCATTCCTGTTGTTTCTTCCGCCACTTCACTCATCACCGCTGTATGTAAGTCCCAGGCGCTTTGCCGCTCATTTACTTTCGCATTGTTTTTTTCTGCTCTGGGTTTCCTCTTTCTCTTTTCCTGATTGGACATGTGTTTGTTTATGTCTGCGTCCTTCTGGTTTTGGAAGGATCAGGTGTGTGGCCAGTGATTTGTATTTTCGGTTACCATTGTACTGTGTATGGCGTTTTGATGGAAGTGTTTGAATTCCCATTTTGAATGACTTTATGTAGGTGTAAAGAAGTATTGCAGTGCCATCTGTAAGTTGTTTTGCATGCAAATGTGTACGTGCATGTGTTTATACGTGAGTGCATGAAGCCTCTCGTCACTGAGGGCATTATTACAAATGTAACTGTGATAAATGTGCTGGTGTCTATTTTTATATAACGTCACAGCAGGCTAGGCTTTGAACGAGCTATTTATGAATACAATGTGTCATTTAGATCAGTGTTTCTCAACCACATTCCTGGAGAACCACCAACACTGCATGTTTTGGATGTCTCCTTTCACACCCATTACAGGTCTTTCAGTCTTTGCTAAGGAGCTAATGATCTGAATCAGGTATGTTTGGTTAAGGAGACATGGATAATGTGCAGAGCTGGTGGTCCTCCAGGAACATGGTTGAGAAACACTGATTTAGATTACTCTTATATTTTATTATTATTATGTTTACCTATTTTGTTTTGTTTTTTATATTATTATTATTATTTTACATTTACATTATTTTTTACAAATAATATTTTAAGTAAAATATTTAGTTTTTTTAAATCACTTTTTTAGGTTTAAATATCTATTTACACAATAAAAACGTCCATTCAAACGATTGGGGTCAGTAGGATTTTTTTTTTTTCCTTCTAAAATGTTTTGTCTACTTTTATACATCGTCACAGCAGGCTAAGCTTTAAATTAACTATTAATGAATACAACGTGTCATTTAGATTACTCTCATATTTTATTATTATAAATATTTTAGGTTTACCAATTTTATTTTGTTTATTGTTCTGTTTTTGTTTTTTGGCTACTCTTACATTTGTTTACAAATTATAATTTTAATCACTTTTTTTAGGTTTAAATATTGATTTACACATTTAAAAATGACCATTCATTCAAAAGATTGGGGTCAGTAGGATTTTTTTTCTTAAATGTATTATGCCCAAGATACTTAAAGTATTCTCAACAAAGCTTTGTGTATTTTGCTAAAAAATACAGTAATTTAATAAAGCTACAGTAAGGTTAAAGCATTTTAAAATATCATTTTTTTTTTATTTGAATATATTTAATATATCTGTGATTTATATATTTTATATATTTTTTTAACAATCATCACTTTAGTGTCACATGATCCTTCATAGAACATTCAGTTGTGAATTTGCAGCTCTAGAAACATTTCAACTTGGCGCTATGATGGTATTTATTATTACCGCAGGATGAAATGAATTTTATTATTAGAATTATTATTATTTTATTATTAGAATTTTATTCCGCGTATACCACAATATCTAAATTAGTGGGTGTATTTATAAGGTTAATAATAAAATACAATAAAATGTTTTGTACATTTTCTGAAATAACTACCTTTATTAAAATACTATATCGTGAAAGATATCATTACCGTTAAATTAACTTTCTTATACTAGAAAGAAAACAAGGTAACACTTTACAATATGGTTGCATTAGTTAATGTTAATTAATGCATTTACTAACATGAACAAACAATACATTTATTTCAGTATTTGTTCATGTTATTTAATGAAAATACAGTTGTTTATTGATAGTTCATGTTAACCTACAGTATGATGCATTAATGTTAACATGCATGAATTTGGATGTTAATAATGCATTAGTAAAGGTTGAACTATGTTTAATAAATACTGCAACAAGTATGGTTCTTAATTAATTCTTGTTAGTAAATACATTAACTAATGTAACCTTATTGTAAAGTGTGACCAGAATAATGAATCGCTTTACAGTCACATTTAATCGATTTGTTGCATTCTTACTAAAAATAAAACTAATCCGAGAAAGAAAACAAAATCCTGACCCCAAGATTTTGAACAGTAAGTTCAAAGCACAAAACTACACATTATGAACCATTAACAACATTTTTTTCTAGATTTTTTTTTATAGATTTCTAGATTCAAAGCAAACAAATTGAGTCAGTTTATTCTCTGTGATGTATTGTTTTTGTGTAAATGTGATTGTGCATTGTGCACCTCAGCTGCAGGACGAGGAGCGACGACGGAAGCAGCAGCTGGAGGAAATCCGCAAGCGCGAGGCAGAAGAGCGAGCCAAACAGGAGGAGGAGAGACGCTGGAGAGAGGAGGATAGAGCCAGGAGAGAGACCGACGAGAAGGTATTTACATCCATGCAGACAACTAGGAGTTGTATAGCTAAATGCATGTTATAAGATGAGATTTTAAGTAGTTGTGCACTGTAAAAAATATCCGTAAATTAGCAGTTTTCTGTATTTTGTGATTCATACTTTTATTTTTCCCTATTTATTTATGCTTTTGAATTGCATTATGTGACTTTGATCTTTCTTCCAACAAACTTTTAACTTTAAAGTTTAAAAAAGTGACTTTTATCAACATTTGCAATAGTTTAAAGTACTATATTGTCTGGGTTGGTGTTGTACATTACGGTACGAAAACCTTGTAATGAACTGCCAGTACATTTTCTGTTATTTTACAGACATGTCAATAAAAGTTACTTTGTTAAACTGCAGAGTTGAATTTTCAACATCAAAAGTCGACAGAGCAGAGATCAAGCTCCCATAATTCAGTTCTGTAAACAAACAGAAAAAATTTATGAATCAGAAAATCTGGAAACTGATAATGAACAGATATTTTTATAGTGTGTAATGTGCAACTGCAGGCATGATAATAGCCTTTTTTATTATTTCTCTCAGCCAGGCCTTAAAGCCATAGTTCGCTCAAAAATGAGAATTGTTATCAATTAATCACCCTCCATTAAAGTGTCTTTGTTTTGTTTTGGAGATATTTTGAACACTGCTGGAAATCAGTAGCCATTGATATTATGATATTATAATATTTATGTTAATGATTTTAATAACTAAAATGTTTACATCAGTTATTTTTATTGATGTAAATTATAATTAATGTTTAATCACATTTATATGTGTTTTTTAAAAGAGAAACAGAGATGGTTCATTTGTTCTAGTTAGTCTAATATTTAATACATTTTCAGTCTTTTCAGGAAATACATTTGTACATCAGGTTACATTGTGTTACATTGTCTTAAATTACATTGGTGATAGGTTTAATAACCTCTAAATGTACATATCTAAATGTCTTGTAATACTTTTTCACCTCTTCAGAAAAATATCAGTCTTCCTTTGTAGACATTCAGTCATTTTTTCCAATATATAGACCTGTTTAAGTCTCTAAATCCACTGAGCCACCTTTGGAGGACTTCTTCCATCCAATGTACGGTTATAATTTTTTTTGCAACCAGTAATAATGTCCTTAGTACAAATCTTGCTTCTTCATTAAACATTTCTTTGGGCAATGCTTTATTTAAAATTCAATACTTAAATACTTTTTTTGAAAATTGAGAAGTATTTTTAGTGCTTAATATTTGATTGTCTTTATTTTAATCATTAATTTTTATAAGATGTAAATTATAATTGATATTTAATTATCTTATGTGTGTTATTTTTTAGAAGCAGAAAATTATGTATAGTCTAATATTTAATACATTTTAATAATTGTTTAGATTTTAATAAACATGTATTCTTTGAAAATTAAGAAGTATTTTTAGTGCTTATTATTTGATTATCTTTATTTTAATCATTATTCATTTTTATAAGATGTAATTGTTTAATATTTAATTATCTTTATATGTATTTATTTTAGAAACAGATGCTTAAATTGTTCTAGTTAGTCTAATATTTAATACATTTTGATAGTTATTTAAATTTTACAAAAAAAAATAGATATTTTTGAAAATTATAAAGTATTTTAGTGCTTAATATTTGATTGTATTTAATCATTAATTTTAGAAGATGTAAATTAGAATTCATATTTAATTAGCTTTACAAGTTGTATTTTTTTAGAAACAGAGATGTTTAAATGCTACTAGTTAGTCTAATATTTGATACATTATGATAATTATTTTAATTTTTACTAAATAAAAAAAATATTTTTACAGCTTAATATTTAATTGTCTTTATTTTAATCATTATTTTATAAGATGTAAATTATCATTTATATTTAATTATATATATATATATATATATATATATATATATATATATATATTTTTTTTTTTTTTAGAAACAGATGGATACATTATTCCAGTTAGTCTATTATTTAATACATTTTGATTATTTAAATTTTTTAGAAATAAAAAATATTTGAAAATTACGAAGTATTTTCTCTGCTTAATATTTGATTATCTTTATTTTAATCATTAATTTTTTGTTTTTTCAAGATGATGAGGAACGTGTCAAAATTATTTCAATTAACCTAATATTTATATTTGGTAATTTTGAATAATGAAAAATATTACAATTATTAAACCATTGAAATGAATTTATTAATGGCTACCAATTTTCCAGTTATGTTCAGAATATCTACAAAGCAAAAAAGGCTAACTTTTGGAAACACCTGAGGGTGAGTAAATGGAGGTGAATTGTTCATTTCTGAGTGAACCATCCCTTTAAAACGGAAGTCATGTTAAAAATAGCATAATAATGGTTCCAAACGGGTAATCTTGCTATTTACTTTAAAGGGAAAGTTCACCCAGAAATTAAACTGGTCATCGTTTAATATTTTACTAAATTAATTACCCTTCACTTGTTACAAACCAGTTTATTTTTCTGTTGAACACAAAGATGTTTTGAAGAATGTTAGAACCCAATAATCATTAACATCCATAGTAGAACCAAAAAACACTATGGAAGTCAATAGTTACTGGGCATTCTTCAGTATATTTGAAAAAAATACTCACAAATGAAGGCTGTGTAAATGACAGAATTTTTATTTTTGAGTGAACTATCCCTTTAAGAAGACATACATGATCAGCCATGCTTATTCATGCTAACGACAAGCTTTTTCAAGGTTTCACCTGATGCCGATGGTTCTTCGTGACTTTGTAAGTGGGTGTGATTGGAGGCCGACACTGATAATTAATACGCCCCACTGTATAATATACACAGCCTCTTGTGCTTCCTTTAAAACAACTTATATACAATAGCCTAAATACAAAATACACTAATAGCAGGAGTTGGAGGCTGTCAGAGGCTAAATTAAAATAGTTTTTTTTAACACCCATGTGTTAATGCCTCAGCGGGTCATCGACTTACCAGTGGTCTGAATTTACATTCTCCATGACCAAAAATGTCGTCCCGCTCTGTGACCATCCAGTTTTATTTGTGTCTGTGTGCGTCATTTTCAGACCACTGTTAAGTTCAGAGCCCACTTGTGATGTCCAATTGCATGTCTTCACAACATCTCATCTGTGGTGTTTTTGTGACGTGGTTCCCCCCCACATGTCCTTCAAAGAAACGCATGAGAATCACACATCAGATCTTTACACCAAAAAAAAACAATCCAGCTTTTTTTGTTGTTGTTATTGTTGTTGGGAGGCCATTGCCATTCCATACAACATTGCTTTTGAGGTGCTGCTGGAAATGGTCCATCTTGGTTTTTTGGTGGAGGCCGTGGAAGATTGAAGTAGCTTCATGTGTGTTTTTGCCTCCACATGCTCTCATATATGAGACATTCCCACCGCATACTACCCCGGGGATTCATGCACAGAAACCAGAGCAGCCAACCACTGGCTGATTTTCTCCAGAGCTACAATAAACCACCATATGCCAGCCAGATCTTCAAGGCTTGTGACGGTATCTTGTGATCCACGGTTTTTCATTCCAGTTAGAACGAGTCCCGTGTAATGTCTTGTTCCTCTTTGGCGCCATCTGGTGGGATTACTATAGAATAGTAAACACTGGTAACAAAACGCAATCAATTTGTGTTGGGACAACAGGAAGGAATTAATAGAACTTATTTGTGCAAATTTAAGTGGATTGAACATAAAACAATTAAGTTGCCAAAAAATATCAAGAATTGTGTTGTTTCAGCTCATTTTAAGTAGTTTGAACAAACAGCAAATTACATTTTTTTTTTTGTGATGTCCCACGCTGTGACGGCACTGCAAGCAAGCAACAAAACGCAACCAAAGTAGATTCATTTCATGTAATTCAGATTTCTGATTTAATTACTGGATTCTTTCAAACTTCACAGTTTCGAAAGTGTTTTTAAACACTAGTGATCCTGATATCCATAGGCAGACATAAATTTTTTCAATAACAAAAAATAGTATCAATTTTAAAAGTACGTCTTCTGCATGATCTTATTCTACAGCCCCAATACCTAAACCCAACAACTACCTTAATAACTGTTAATAAGCAATTCATTAGCAGTTTATTGAGCTAAAAGTTATTGTTAATTGTTTTTTAATAGCGGGAATTGTACTTGAAAATAAAGTGCGACCATTTTTTTCTTCTTCATTTGGTCTTCCCCGAGACCTCCTACTGGAACACCTCCCTAGGTAGGCGTCCAGGAGGCATCTGAAACAGATGCCCGAGCCACCTCAGCTGGCTTCTCTCGATGTGGAGGAGCAGCGACTCTACTCCGAGCTCCTCCCAGGTGACAGAGCTCCTCACCCTATCTATAAGGGTGCGCCCTGCTACCTTGTGAAGTAAACTCATTTCCGCGGCTTGTATCCAAGATCTTGTCCTTTCGTTCATGACCCAAAGCTCATGACCATAGGTGAGAGTAGGAACCTAGATTGACCGGTAAATCGAGAGCTTTGCCTTTTGCCTCAGCTCTTTCCTAGAACAACGGATCAATACATCGACCGCATTACTGCTGCCGCTGCACCAATCCGCCTGTCAATCTCACGTTCCATCCTTCCCTCACTCGTGAACAAAACCCTAAGATACTTGAACTCCACTTGGGGTAAGGACTTTCCTCCAACCTGGAGATGGCAAACCAACTTTTTCTGGTAAATTGATTTTCATCCCATCCCCGTTACACTCGGCAGCAAACCACCCCAGTGCATGCTGAAGGTCCATGTCCGATGAAGCCAACAGAACAACATCATCTGCAAATAACAGAGATGAAATCCTGTGGTCCCCTACAGGAACGTTATTTTAATATTTTTTTACATGGTCACATTTCTACATTATATCACCAAATTTTTTGGGGTTTGTTTTTTACCAGTTTTCTACCGCACGACATTGGTGCATCCATTGCCCAGAATACTGTTGCTTGCTTGCAGTTTGGCTTTACCTAAACGAATTACATTTATCCATTTGCAGATGCTTTTATCCAAAGCAACTCTCATTGCGTTGAAGGTATGCTTTTTTTTTTATCCGTTTTTTTTCCCTACATGGAAATTTAAGCCACAACCTTGGCGTTTGCTAGCACCATGATCTACTATTTCACTCAGAAGTGCATTTATACTGTACATCAAATCAGCAAATGCGACAATTTTTTTTTTTTTTTTTTTTTTTTTTTTTTTTTCCCCTCTTCCACAATGAAGCTCTACTAAATCAGTGTGGACAGTGTGAGCAGCACCAGTTCTTCCTGTGTTTGCTCTTCTGGGGAGATGGACATTTCTTGCTTACAATGGCTGGTCCTAAACAAAGCTCACTTTTCCCAAAACATGCAGGATTAAGTTTCAGCTATACGCAGTTTCACTCAGAAGCACATTATGTCGTATAAGCAAACTTGCTTTCTCCAAACAAACAGGATTTTATTTACATTTACAGCACATCTACTGTACACCTTATTGACCACAGTTGTGCATATATTAGACAGAATATGGTTAGTTTTAGCCCCTGCGTTGTAGCAATCATGCCATTTTTTAGCAACATGTTGAACAATTTGAGCTATAAGAGCACATTTCAGATACTCAAAAACATATAATATACAGTTATTAGAGAATTATTAGCCTCCCTGTATATTTTATTTCCCGATTTCTGTTTAATGGAGAGAAGATTTCTTCAACACATTTCTAAACATAATAGCTTTAATAACTCATTTCTAATAACTGATTTCTTTTATCTTTGCCATGATGACAGTACTTAATATTTTACTAGATATTTTTCAAGATACTAGTATTCAGCTTAAAGTGACATTTAAAGGCTTAACTAGGTTAATTAGGGAAGGTAGGGTAATTGATGGTTTGTTCTGTAGGTAATCAGGAATAAAAATGCTAATAATACTGACCTCAAATGGTTTTAAAAAAAAAGTTAAAACTGCTTTTATTCTAGCCAAAATAAAAAAATAAGACTTTCTCCAGAAGAAAAAATATTATAGAAAATACTGTGAAAGATTCTTTGCTCTGTTAAACATCATTTGGGAAATATTTGAAAAAGAAATAACAATTAACAGGAGGGCGAATAATTCTGACTTCAACACTTTCTAATACATTGTGCTTTTAGTATTGCATCAGAGCATTAGCTTTAGCCCCGGCGTGGACCGTGTGTGAGCGGCACAGGCTAGCGAAGGCAGCTCTAACCAGCTCTTCCCATGTTCCCCCCTCAGAGGAGACAGGAGGAAGAGTACTACACCCGCCTGGAGGCAGAGCGGCGCCGGCAGCACGAGGAAGCCGAGCGCAAGCTGCCGACGCCAGATGAGACGGGTCTGTACAGACCCCCTTTACCCCGGGACTACCAGCCCCCTTCTCCCTCAAGCGCACCCGCCACTAACCACAGCACCAGCGCCCCCCCACCTCCGCCTCAGAGAAACACCTCCTACCTCAAAACCCAGGTCGCCTCCCCAGACACCATTTACACTGCCAAGTTTGTCTCGTACAATGACGAGGAGGAGGAGGAGGAGGATGAGGAAGATGCGGGCCTAACAGGTCAGGTTAAGCTCTCGGCCACCCGCAAGTCCTACGGCGACCTTCCGCCTGCCCAAAAGCCCCAGCCGCCGCCAACCGCGCGCAAGCCCCGTCCTGTCTCAGATGGCATCTTTCTGTCCAACTCATTCCAGCTGCCCGCTGCGCTCAATGCCAACAGTACTGCTCTCAAGACAGGGCAGCCCCCTCTCCCCTTCACCAAACCCAGCTTCATCCCATCAGCCAACTCCAAAGGTAGAGACGCCGAGGAGAGCCAAGGCTCCTTCCTGGGCCTGCTCGACCTCCGCTTATCATTCGTTTTCATGTTTTGTTTAGTTTTTTGGATTGGTGTTCGTTTGCTCCTTTTCCCTGTTTTTCCAGTGGAGAGTCAGAGCTCTCTGTGTTTTCCTATTCCCTCTACCTTTCTGTGTGTCAAATTTGGGTAGTTTTATAGCCAATCAGTCCAATCGTTTGTCCCTTTTTTTGTTTGTTTCATTTGTTTGTCAATTTTTTCTTTTCTTCTATAGGAATCTTTTGGGTTTAGTACAGGTTGAGCTCAGGTGAAAGCAATTGTTTGATAATCATTCCTTTGGTGATTAAATTAATGGTTGTATTTTGCAAGGAATACTCAAAGTGTATTTTATTATGATATATATTATAATAATATTATAATTATAATGTTTATTTATTTATTTGTAAGCAGTACTTTATTTTATCATGATCAAAATAATATTATGAATAACTGTTTTCAACATTGATAATCATAAGAAATGTTTCTTAGGCATCATATCAGCACACTGAAAAAAGTATTTCTGAAAAATTGTTACAAACGATTTATATGGGCTGAACTGAAACAAATTAAATTTACAAACGTTCAACTTCAAAAATCCAGCCAAAATCAATTGTTTACAACCACTTAATGTAAATTGTTTTCGTAAATCCAAGGAATCATCTTTGAATCATTTTTTTCAGTGCATGTTAAAGTGATTTATGATGGAACATAGCACAACGAATTATACAAACAAGTTTGTTTGTTTTGTACTTTAAAATTACTCAATGATATAAAAAGTGTTGCTGTATTCAGGGGACTCACACTTCTTGAAAGTATTTGAATTTCAGACATATGCATTCAAGGCCTGGAAAGTACTTCAAAATAAACACAGCTCCTTAAAAGTACTTAAATTAAATTTGTTTATGGTGTTATTTCAGCAATTGTACTGTGCTGCTGTCAAAATCAGAACTAAAAAATTATAAATTCTTAAATTAAAAATCTTAAAATTAAATCTTGTACAAGAGCTATGACAAATAATGCATATTATCAATATTTCAGAAATCACATCTGAATGTTGCCATTATTACCAGTAATATTACCAGTGTTGCATTTAAGTAATTTTACTAAAGTTCTTTGAACATGTCTGTTTTAAAAAAATAATTTAAAAAATTACACATTCAAAACATCATCATTACTTAAACATTTTAATATAATTAAATGAAGAGAAATGTTAAGTACAGTAAGGAATTTCATGGTGCTGCATATGCAATGGGAATTTAAAAATGTGCTTGATTTGAAATTAATGGTGCTTTAAAAAGTTGAAAGTTTAGGAAGTATCTGAATCTGCTGTTTATGAACCTTTAAGGGTACCCTGTGAATTTTTTTTATCAAATAAATGTAGCCTAGTTAAAAAAATTTACTTCCAAAAACAAAAATTATATGTTATATAAAATATTATTAACGTATGTTATATATAATTAAATAAAACATACAGTGCTCAGCATATATACAGTACACCCCATTATGAAAATGAATATTTTTATCCATTTCTCAGTGAATATGGGTAATATATATTGGTGCATTTGAACAAATCAGATTTATTAAACAGATATATTTATTCAAATAATATTTTAGTCACAGAACATCTTTATAAATGGAAAGATAATACATTTAAAGTCATGCAAAATAGTGCAGAAAAATTACAAACTAAAACATTTCAACAAAATTGTATACATTTTTTTTTGTTTCTCTTGATTTTTGCTATTTTTGAAAATTTTATTTAATATTTTTCTATAACATTAATTTGGGCTACTAATAACTGAACCGTTATTTTGTTTTATAAGCTCCAGATTTGGCTTCGGTACTGACTAATCTAATATATATGCACAAATATAATATTGTAAAGCATCCTATAGAAAATGTTCATATAAATGAGAGATTTGTGGGGGGTGTACTAATATATGCTGAGCAATGTACTGTATATAATTAATTAATTAAATAACATTGTGAAGTTTAAAAATAAAACTGTAAATTTGTGTAGAGTTTAATCTAAATTTTGGAGTCATAATGGTATGACTGCTGTAACTGGTATGATAACTTTAATAACTCATGTGTTCATTCATTGAATCAGCCGAACAATAGGTTTGAATCCAGTGAATTCCTTTAAAACCTTATTTAATGCAACAAATGCCTTCAAATGAGCTCAGCTTTTATCAATCCCACAGTTCTCCTTTGAACTAGTCAATAGCCTTTGGTTGGTTTGTTTTGCGATCGCCTGTCCTCCACGATTCCTCTTCCTCAAATCATCGTAGTGGCGCTCGATCAGTCAGTCGACTCGTGATTCGCAGGGCGGTCCCGAATCAGTCAAGTACTGTTGGTGTTGCCAGCCGTCTCATGTGTGTGTGTGTTTGGTTTGCTTTGGGAAAGGCCTGCGTTCATTTATCAGCTCAGGGAACGAGACACTGGCTTCTTTAGGCTCAACACTACACCTCTCCTCAGTCCTGCTTATACTTGGCAAAGGGGAAAAGATCTGTCTGATGAGGCGCTCTTTTGTGCTTGACTGTGAGAAGTGCATCTGAGTTTGTTGCATTGTTACATTTAGTAGTTAGTCATGGTGGAATGTTCATTTGTTTGTTAATTTAATATTATTATTATTATTATTATTATTATTATTATTATTTATTGCTGCTTTCAGGTGTTTGTTTTTTTAAATCACTGCAGTTGTTCAAACCTACTTGATTTTTGTTTTAAGTTGTCAACACGGTTTTGCTTTATTGCTTTTAAATCGTTATAAAGTGGGGAAAAAACTTCATAATATTAAATTCATAATATTACAACGTCATAATATTATATTATTAAATATTACAATACTTTTTACTGTATTTGTAATCAAATAAATGCAGCCTAGGTAAACAATAGACTTATAACAAACTTATATAAAATAACATATACACACACAAAAAACTGGAGTTGTATTTATAATAAATAAAATATAAATTTGTGTAGTTTTATCCAAGGCTGCTCTAAAGAGTATGCAAACTTTAAGTAACTAAGTTCATTCTAAGTTCCAGCAATCAGCCGAACAATTGCTTTTAAATCATGATAATAGGGAAAAAAAACAAGTTACAAAAACACAAACTTAAAGCATAAATGCTTTAACATTCAAATGCAGTGGTCAACAGTTTACAAAGGGAAAAATAATACGCAAGAATAGACAAAAATGTGCACTGTAAAAAAATGTAATGACAAAAAGTCTAGACACCAAATATATATATATTTATAATATTTTTATATATTTATATTTAAAATTTATTTAGCTTTAACTTATTTTAATAAGTTAATCAGGTGTCAACTAAAAATTTTTAATTACACAAAGTTTAACTTAATATTTTTAGTTAATTTGATTGTAAGTTGCAATTACTACAAAAGTTGATAAGATTCAACTAAACAATTTAAGGCAGCAAGAATTTTTTTTACAATGTGCATACAAATAAAAACGTTACTATTAAATAAATAAATAAATAGGGGCCTCCTATTACAAAACATTTCCTACATATCTTCTGTTTTCTCATCATGTGTATCCGTATTATTAATATATATATATAGTGTTGCAAGCATCTTTAATAAATGTTATTTTCTCCAGTGACACATTTATTGCTCGACACTAATTATATGTTATGGCATTATGTTAGTATTTTTCTTTAAATCACCAAGTGCCAATTATGTTCAAATATTCTTTAAAAATACATAGTTTAATTATATAAATATAGTAAATTTATGTAGTATAGTAACATTTTTGCTCAGATAGTATTTTACTATACTGTATAGATTTACTAATATAGTATAGTAAAATGTAAATCTCAATCACTTTTCTAACAGAAAACAAATTACCATGAAAAACATTTAATGTAACTTAAAAAAACACTTATTTCTTATAAAAACATATTCCCATCTTTCAGTACAAAAATACAGCTTTCTTTCATTGCATCAATGCCTTGTTTTTGTAACGGTCCAGTGAAATTAAAATAATGTTTTTTAGATGTTTTTTTAGATGTTGTTTTTAGACAAAATTCACATTTAGAAGATATAAACATGCAAAGCTTGTAGTTTGTCACTTCCGCCTAAATGGATCTACTTTTTACTCATCACCTTATACTGCGCTTGAGCTCATCACTTTTACTGTCAGAGCTATGAGAAAAATGGCAAAAAGGGGAGGAACTACTTTATATCCCTCTTCATATTTCAGCTGAGATTGTCAAACATAGAATAAAAAAATCACATTTTTAAGCACTTCACTGGACCTTTAATATATATTTGTCGTTTTTCTAAAGATTTTACAATTACCTATTCTTGTTTTTACTTTAAGCAACATAATGTATCAGATGTGTCACTTCTGAACAGTCAAGTGCAAAAAGGCAGTTCAACCCTGTTTCACAAAGATGCCCAGTGTATCTGACCTTGCATGTAATCTGCTCAAAGCTTCCCCATGTAACATCATCGAGGTCTGTTTTGAGGGGCGTCGCATTTGCGCTTACACAGAAGAACTAACTTTTGCATTAATCAGCCAATAAAAGCACGGCTTCCTCCCTGCTCAGACTGACTGAAGCTTTACAAGCCATGAATCAACCATTCGCTTCTGCTTTGCTGTATCTTAATGCGTCTCTTACCATAATCAACATCATGCTCAGTTGTTTCTGTCTGCAACACTGCTGAAGCCTCAGAAACTGCAGGGATTTTCAGAAATGCACTTTTTGTTATATTTTATTTGTTTTTACATCTAGGCACAGGTACAAAACCTAGTAAACTGCCTACTTGGACGGCTTAATGTTTAAAAGCTTTGTTTAAATCTGTCTTCCCAGATTGCACCGCAAGAGCTCTGTTTAAAATCATGGATTATTTTTATTTTTATTATTATTGTTAATGTTATTATTATATACATGTATAATATTATTATAAATGCATATATTATTATTGATGATAATATAATAATAATCATCATTATTATTATTATTATTATTTTTATGATATGCATGTATACAATTATTATACATGCATATATTAATTATTAATAGTAATAATAATAATAATAATAATAATTATTATTATTATTATTAGTATTACTAATAATAATATTAGTTATTATTGTTAATTATTATTATTTTATTATTATTAATAATTAATATGTGCATGTATAATAATTGTATACATGCAAATATTAATTATTGATAATAATAAAAATAAATATTAGTAGTAGTATTACTTATATTATTATTAATAATAGAAATAATAATAATAGTTATTATTGTTATTATTTTATTATTGTTATCAATAATATATGCATGTATAACAATTATTATATATGCATATATTAATTATTGATAATAATAAAATGATTGTAATAATAATAATTATTATTTTTATATGCATGTATAATGTTATTATAAATGCATATATTGTTAATAATAATAAAATAATAATAATAATAATGCATTTTTCAAATTTAATGAAAAATATTTAATATCAATTATTTCATTCTTTACTTAAAAATGAAATGAGAATAAAGTTAAGATAATATTAGAATGCATATTATTTATTATGCATATATATTACACATTGCATACAAAAATAATTTTAAAAGTTTCATTAATTTTTTTAATAATTAATTAATAAAAAAATTAAGTGAATTAAATGTTATTATTCTACATATTTATTTTATAGTATAATGAGAATGCTGGTGATAATGACAATAATAATAAATATCTTTTATTGAAATATATCAATATATAAGTCAGTATAATTGTATCATTTTATCACTATTTAATTTAGTTACTGTGTCTGTGTAAAAATATAATTTAGGTAGTAGTATTACTGACCGTATGCAATTAAATTGTATTATTAGTGAACTAATAAATTAAATGTTTTAATTACTGACATGTAAAATATAAATTAGATAATATTAATTTAAACTGAAAACTGGACTGACAGTTTCAATTTCAATTTACTAGAACTTCTATGTTAAGCTGCTTTGACACTGTACATTGTAAAAACGCTATAGAAATAAAGATGAATTGAATTGAATTGATGGTAAATAATAATGTGTCTAATAATAGTACTTGGTGTATATGATGAGGCAAATATTTTTTTTAAATTGTATTAGCATTTAATTACTAAAAATATTGTTTTAAATTTCACTGTTTAACAAAGCTGCTTTTACCAGCGTTTTATGCTATTTATAATTCAAGCATCAGAATCGATTAGAATCAGAATGCATAATTAGCTTTGCAACATGCTGTCGGAGGATCTGGATCTGGTTTGAGCGGTGTTGCAGTGCTCCATCTTCTCTTCTGTTCGTTTGCTATTTCGCTGTCCTGTTTGTCTGTATATATGTGTGTGTGTTTAGTATCATCCTCATATGCTTGGCTTCACCCTCCTCCCTCATATTGGGCTGCATGGAATCATGGGATTCCTCAGCCGTCTGAAGACGCTTCAAACCTGCTGAAAACAACCAAGAGTCTGAGAGAGAAAACAAAATGAATCATTACTAGCACATTATCAAGCACATTATTATTTAATTATGAATATTTATAATTATACGGGCTAATTTTGCTGCAATATTTTAGATTTGTAAATATTTAATTAACACAAAAAAATTAATAATACAAAATCAAAACCACATCTGGCCTCAAAGCCAAAGATTTCAGCTTTATTTGTGTCTTTTCCTTAGACTAAAGCTGCTGTTTTTTTGCTCTTGAAGCTCTTGGTTGTTGTTTTTTTTTAATTGTATTTTTTGGTCATTGTGTTTGTGTCTTTCTCCCTCCCTCATCTCATGATCAGTGAATCAGAGAAATCCTTCCACATGCATTTGGATTGAGAGACTGACAGACAGACACAAGCACATGTGACGGTCAGGGATGGAGGTTATGGCTCGTTTTGACCTCCACCTCTGACCCTTTGACCTCTCAGAGCGCTTTATAACTCTGACTAAACCTGCTGTACTCTGTAGATCCTGCTGTGAGGACAGAAGCTGCTGGACAGTGGTGTGCTGCTAAAAACAACAGTGAAATATTGATAGATTAGCATGTAAATATGCGTGTGCCTGTTATTTATACACTTATGTTTATTAGTATGTTAGAGATTATTAGAATATATTCATTAGAAAGATTTTCTTTTTTTAATACATTTAATTTATAATTGTTAATTTTTTTTAGGTCAATTATTCATTCATTTGTTTTGCTTTATTATAGTATATTGTATACACCCTTAATAATTATTTATGTTGAAGCAGTAATATGAAAACCTATTTAGATTTTGTTATTTTATTTATTCATTGCTTTATTTCAGTTACAAATCAATTATTTAAAAATATTGTTTTATTTATACACTTTATTATGAATTTATATTGAAGCAGTAATTTTAGTTTATTTATTTTGCTTTAAGTTCCAAATCAAATGTATTATTTCTACACTTTAATATTTGTTTGTTGAAGCAGTAATATGAAAACCTATATAGATTTTGTGGTATGTTGTAATTTATTTTCTATATTTTGCTTTATTTCCAAAACAAATCAAATATTTCATTTAGTTTAATGTTGTATTTTTACTCTTTAATATGAAAACTTATATTTAGATTTTGTGTTTAGTTATTTTGCTTTCAGTTGCAAATCATATACTTAATTGTTAAAAACATATTGTATTGTTTATACACTTTAATATTTGTTTATGTTGAATCAATAATATAAAAACTCTCATATTTAGATTAGTGTATTTATTTATTCATTTACCTTGCTTTATAAACTTAATTATTTAAGAGTAATGTATTGAATATTTTATTCAATCATTAATTTAAAAGCTCTTATATTTAGATTTTCTTTTTTTACATGCTCTTCTTTTTTTGCATTTAAAACTGAATATTTTATATTTGTTTAGTTTGCTTATAATATTGCTTTGCTTATTCATAATTTTTAGATTTTCTTTCTTTTTTTACATGCTCTTGTTCTTTTTTTTTTTTTTTTTTTGAATTTAAAACATTTATTTTAGTTAGTTGCAGTGGGCAAATTTAAATTGAATATATATATATATATATATATATATATATATATATATATATATATATATATATATATATATATATATTTATTATTATTATTATTATTATTATTATTATTATTATTATTATTATTTTATTTTATTTTATTTTATTTTTTTCTTGTAATAGTATTTGTTTGCTCATTCATAGTATTAATATATTCATAATATTTCCATCTATTAAATAAAATAGCACAATATTTATATTTTAAAATGTTAAAAAATATAAAAATGTTAACCTAAAAAAATTGTTTGTTGGCAGTGCAACATTTTATTAGGTTTTTCAGGTTTTATTGTTATTATTATTATTATTATTATTATTATTATTATTATTATTATTTTATTAAAGTAACAGGTAGAACATTGTTTACGTTTTGTTAATTATATGTTACTATAATTATTGGTACTAATTTTATGATAATAATACACTTTGTTTTATAATTCCTTCAAAAGTAGTTCATAAATATATAAAAATAAATATAAAATAATATTTTATATATTTTATTTGTATAATATTAAATAAAAATATGGAATACAATTATTTTTTAAATGTATTTAATTTATTAATGAACTCATATGTGTATTTATACAAGCGTACACGGTACACACGTTATGTAAATGCAAACCTTTATTATGTAATTACAAACCCTTATTTCATTTTTATTATTATTACATTTATTAACAAAAAATATTTACAAATCCTATCATATCTTAGAAGAATATAAATTAATCTTTCTTTTTTTTTTAAGTTTATAGGAGTGTCAAATTTTACAAATCTGTAAATGTGTAAGCAAACACACACACAGCCAGTTGTGCACCATCATGAGCCCAGCAGCTTCTGCAGTTCTTGCTAATCGCCTTTGAAATGTGCCTCTTGATGTTTCATGTGAAATTCACACTGTTTTTACCATTTGACGAAATGAAACAGGATTTAATTCATACACTGGAAACACAACGGGACTAGGATCAGGAGAGGTGTATAAAGACCCACGAGACAAGTGGACCAAAGGGTGAGAAGACTCTAATCACACACTTTATTTGTTTGATTGATTTATTTGCACTGAATGATTTGTTTATTTATAGATATGATATATAGACATTAGAGATTATATTTTTTCAATCTCTAATGTGTGTGTGTGTGTATGACAGCAGCCCGGATCAAGAGAACACAATAGGAGGTGCTCCAGAAAACCTGACCTTCAAGGAGCGCCAGAGACTCTTCTCGCAGGGGAAAGAGGTCTCCAATAAAGTCAAAGCTTCCCGAAAGCTGATGGAGCTGGAGAACGAACTCAACATAAAACAGTAGAGCTCAAAACACAGGACTCCATGCCAATCTGTGACCACCACACACACACACACAAAACACACACACACTCTTGGGGTTTATTGGATAACTGGACGATTAGCTGCAATAAGAGACCATATTCCCCTGGAAAAAAAGATATATAATAAGAAAGCACTGTAAATTCTTTTAACTCTATGAATAAGAGACGTCAGATGACATGAAGGGGGTCTATTTTTGTTTGTGAAATTCAGAAAATGATGCTTTTTATAAATTTTTTTTTTTAATAGGCAGTAATGTGGGATATTTTATGGTGTTATTTTATTCATCTTTACACTATCGTTTTGCTTTTTGTCGAAATTTAAGTGCCGATATGATAAAACGCCATAACACTTTATAACTACACACTGTGAATCATCTATTAAGCATTAGCAAATAGTGAATTCATTATGTGTTAAGCATTAACTCTACAATAATAGATGTTAGTAAGCATTTATAAATACAGATACACATGCTGTCTTCTTACAAAAGCATTTATAATAATGTGTTTTCATATTAATCGTTCATTACTAAACTCAATATTGCATTATTTACAAATCATTTGTATTTAAGAGTAGTTGGTGGCTTTAAGAGTCATGCAGAAAGAGTTAGTAAATGATTAATAAATTATTCAAATCAACATTTATATCTTTTATTATTCAGGCGTATAGTAATAGTTACTAAGCATGCTAATAAATGCTTTATTAACTCAACTTAATGCAGTTTTGTGACCTAATCTAAAGTGAGGACTATTTAGGCTTTGTAAATTACTTATAAATGACAATTAAAGGCTCAGTATCAAATAAACAATAAATGTTTGCAGTCCTGTCTAAAATATAAAATGACTGTAAACTTGTATTGTGTGTAAATACAATTAGAAATAAATGCCTTTAAACGCAATTGGCCAAAACAACAACATTATATTAGTTTAACAATATATTATGATGCAACATTTCAATGTTATTTAGCGATGGTTAAACTGCACAGTCATTTTATTTTACATAAGACTGCAAAGATTTTTTTTTTTTGATAGTTTCATTTGTGTGTCTTCAAATGAATAGAAATTAATAAAGTCATTTATTTTCTGTTTTTCCCCTTTAGAATATAACTAATAAGAGCCTTTAATTGTCGTTTATAAGGGTATTATAAAGCATAAATAGTCCTCACTTTAGATTAGCTCACAAAACTGGATGAAGTTGAGTAAATAAAGAATTTATTAACATACATAGTAACCATTACTATATGCCTGAATACTGAAATATATACATGTTGATTTTAAAAGTTTATTAATCATTTACTAACTCATTCTGAATGATTCCTAAATAATTCTTAATCCTTAATAACTAGTTTGTAAATAATGCAATATTTTATTTAGTAATAAAGTATGAAAACACAATCATGAAGCACATTATAAATGTGATTATACACTAAGTCAAGAATACAGCATGTGTAGCAGCAGTTATAAACTGCTTACTAACATCTATTAATGTAGAGGTAATTCTTAACTGATAATGAATTCACTGTTTGCTAATGTTTAATAAATGATTTATAGTGTGTAGTTATTATAGTGTTACCAACAGCGGTAACTATAATAACTACACACTGAATTATCTCTTAAGCATTAGCAAATAGTGAATTCATTATTTATTAAGCATTACCTCTACATTAATAAACGTTAGTAAGCAGTTTATAACTGCTGCTACACATGATGTCTTGACTTAAAAGATTATTTATAATATGTGTAATGTAATAATTCATACTTTATTACTTATTTATTGTTCATTACTAAATTCAGTATTGCATTATTTACAAAGCATTTGTATTTAAGAGTAGTTGGTGGCTTTCAGAATCATTTAGAAAGAGTTAGTAAATGCTTAATAAATTATTCAAATCAACATTTCTATATATTATTATTCAGGCATATACTAATAGTTCATTTGTATGTTAATAAACGCTTTATTAGGTTGACTTCATCCAGTTTTGTGACCTAATCTAAAGTGAGGACTATTTAGGCTTTGTAAATCCCTAATGAATGACAATTAAAGGCTCAATATCAAATGAACAATAAATGTTTGCAGTCTTATCTAAAAAGTACAATTACTGTAAACTTTAAACAGAATTGTCAAACTGTAATTAGAAATAAATACAATTAAATAAAATTGGATATTACAACAACAATATATTAATTTAACAATATATTATGATGCAACATTTCAATGTTATTTAGCGATGGTTAAACTGCACAGTCATTTTATTTTACATAAGACTGCAAAGATTTATTTTTCATTTGATACGGTTTCATTTGTGTGTCTTCAAATAAATAGAAATTAATAAAGTCATTTACATATATTTTTCCTGTTTAGAATATGAGTCTTTATTTGTCATTTATAAGGGATGTATAAAGCATAAATAGTCCTCACTTTAGATTAGCTCACAAAACTGGATGAAGTTGAGTTAATAAAGCATTAATTAGCATACAAATGAACTATTATTCACTACCTGAATAAGAAGATATATGAGTGTTAAATTGAATAGTTTATTAATCATTTACTAACTCATTCTGAATTCTGAACTATTCTGAACTATTCTTAAACAACTAGTTTGTAAATAATGCAATACTTAATTTAGTAATGAGCAATTAATAAGTAATAAAGTATGAAAACACAATCATTAAGCACATTATAAATAAATGTGCTTATAAGGCAAGAATACAGCATGTGTACCTGTATTCATAAACTGCTTATGAATGTCTATTAAGTCAGAGTTAATGCTTAATAAATAACGAATTCACTATTTGTTAATGCCTAATAAAGGATTCCTAGTGTGTAGTTATTAAAAAGTGTTACCAAAACATCTTTCAGTTCAGAACGGCTCCATTATTGATATATATACAGTATAGGAGGCTCACGGTTTTGTCGCACTGTTTATTATTTTTATTTCTTCTGTTGGATACACAGGCACCTTTCCGCCATTTTTTTTCGTTCTTTTTTCGTGTGTGTGTGTCTGGATTCAAATTATTTTGTGCAAAAATGACATTGTTAGCACCACTTTTTTGAGAATGTAGTCGTTTTTGATTATTTTTTACTGTCATTCCGTGAGAGCGCTGAGGTTTACCACTTTTATATATAAAAACATTTAGGATTTTCTAATTCCCAGAGTTTCTCTCTCTCTCTATCTCTCTCTTTTGTGTTTGAATTAAAGCAGACGATGGCTAAAACTAAGTTTGATGGTAGTAAAATGTTAAAGACAGAGAGAGATGATTTAAATGAAGAGGTCGCAGGTTTATTTATTTGAACTGGTGACGGATTAGTTTGCAGATTGGATTGAGTTCAGCACAGTTTTTCCCCCTCGGCTCTCAGTATTTGCAGACGTTTCTTTAAATCTTCTGCGTCTCTTCATTGGTAGTCTAGTCCTGTTGGCGCCTGTGTATATAATTTTCCAGAAAACTCTGACTTTGTACATTCAGATGATGCAGAAAGGGTAATGTCAGTATCCTTCCTTTTTTTGCCACTTTGAGAAACGTAAACTGACACCGTATACACATAAACACACACACACACACACACTCGTGTTTTCATTTTAGGTTAAAGATGAATTCGTTTGATTCATTTTAATGGTTGTTACATAGGCTTTTGTAAATCATAAATAATACAGATTTTACAAAAAAAATTTCTGTATTTTATGTATGTCTGTATTTGTATTTTTTTTTGGAGTTGTATACATGCATCACGTGTACACACACTTTTTTGTGTTTGAATTTCTTTACATTATTAATTTGTCCTTTATTTTATTTTGAACTTTCTAAAAAAAAAAAATGTATACTGCGACGCAGTGGTGCAGTAGGTAGTGCTGTCGCCTCACAGCAAGAAGGTCGCTGGTTCGAGCCTTGGCTGGGTTAGTTGGCGTTTCTGTGTGGAGTTTGCATGTTCTACCTGCGTTCGCGTGGATTTCCTCCAGGTGCTCCGGTTTCCCCCACAGTCCAAAGACATGCAGTACAGGTGAATTGGGTAGGCTAAATTGTCCGTAGTGTATGTGTGTGAATGAGTGTGTATGGATGTTTCCCAGAGATGGGTTGCAGCTGGAAGGGCATCCGCTGCGTAAAACATGTGCTGGATAAGTTGGCGGTTCATTTCGCTGTGGCGACCTTGGATTAATAAAGGGACTAAGCCGAAAAGAAAATGAATGAATATATATATATATATATATACTGTATATACTGTGTAACGCCAACGTCACTTTAGTGCTAGTGTTTGAATGATTCTCTAGCATAATGTCTAAAGTGATGACAAAACAGGTGATTTTGCTGACATTTTAAGATTATAAGGCTGAACTGCATGAGATGCATCCAGTCTGCAGAGATTCCCCATTATTTCTCTTTTGCAATCTGGATATCACAATATTTAATCCAGAAAAAGCCAAACCAAACACTAGCAGAATACCATGGTATAAATACAGCACTACAACATGCAAAAGAGAGATCGACTTATAATGTCACTTACCTGATTTATAATGTAGTTGAAATGTAGTTTGAAATTTACGCTGAGAAAAGGCTGTTTTTCTCCCCTAAGGACTTAATATGCGGTCTCTGTCACCATCTTGTGGCGGAATGTCAATCGTCTTTGCTCTGCTCAATGACAGGCTGATATCGGCTGAGGCGCTGAATTTCCAAAATTATAAATATTTAAAATAGGCACTATCCTTATAAATAAACTGCATAGTTGCAATCTAAACAACTACATCCTCACCTAAAAAGCCTCAAAAGTACATTCTGTTGTCCAACAGCTTCAATATTTGTCAAACTGTAGTGAGTTTATTGATCTGCTGTCACTCTATGTGGGCGGAGTAATACACAAGAGTGAGGAGGCTGTACGAGTTCTGATATTGCAGAATATCGCACGGCTATCAGTCAATCAGATTCTAGAACCAGACAGAACTGTTGTATATAGACGCACACTATACTTACACTATCCTCATGTCAATATGATTTCAGATTATTCTGACAAAATAATATACATTCTGAAATTATTTTGTGCTTTTTTAGATTTTTGACATTTAGAATAAGTATAGAGATGACCGTTTCAGTCCTTATTCTTTTGAATAAAACTGTTTTGACATTTGTTTTTTGATATAATAAAATAGTTATCAATATAAGAAACCCTTACTTTAAAGCTTTATAGCATTTTTTTTACTTAAACCATTTTTATCTAATTTATAATTGGTTTGCTTGATTTTTTTAGACAATATTTTTACCTTTTTTTTCTTTTTTTTACCACTGTATATATATTTTCTAGATAGACAGATATGTTATTAATAATAATAATAATCATCTTTTTTTCATTTTGTTTTTTCTATTACAATATTATGACAGTTACACCCCAGTCTCTAATATTTGTTTGACAAAAATCTCAATTGATTTTGTTCATAAACAAATTGATTTCATTCATGAATTAAAAATGTGACACAAAGCGTTTGTTGAGGGAACTTTATTTTGAATACAGTTAGAATAAATCAATAGATCTGAATACAAACGTGACGATCATTCACCCATTTAACATCCTGATTCATATTATAAAGCAGCATGAGTCAATGGACGGCTTTCATTTTTGCTTATAAACCAACACACTCTTATCATTATATCAATAAACACCAGGTCAGATTACACAAGGCATCTCATCTTTATCCTAATTCTCCAATGGTGTAAAACACAAGCAGTGTCTTAAAGGGACAGTTCACCCAAAATTGAAAATTCTGTCATTTACTCACCCTTATTACAATCCCTAATGACTTTCTTTTTCCTGTTGAACACAAAAGAAGATACTTTGAACAAAGCTCTAACCACTGACTTCAATAGTATTTGTTTTTCCTACAAGGGAAGTCAATGTTTTACAGGTGTTCGGCTTTCTTCAAAATATCTTCTTTTTGTGTTCAACAGAAGAAAGAAACTCATAAAGGTTTATTAACCACTTGAGGGTGAGTAAATAGTGAGTAGATTTGCATTCACTACTGCTTTAATGCTTTTGACAGCCGCTGTGGATGTAATTGTGGAAGTCTATCACCGCCTGTTCCTGCTCTTTGGTCTCGACGGAGCCTTCTCTGAGTCGCCGGATTTCTTTGATGGCCTCTTCGCCACTCAGGTGTCTGCTTTTGACCAGGTAACAGGCCAACATGGTGCCCGTCCTGCCATGACCGTGCGCACAGTGAACCGCCACTCCCTGAAAAGCACAAACATATCAGCAACACATTTTCTAGACCCTTGTCAAAAAGATCAGTTGCAGCAAGGACAATAATATGGCATAAATTGTTCAATTGACTGCAAAAATGATTCAACTAAACACTCAAAAAAAATTATTGTTGCTGCTCGTTTAAGCTAATTGTTTAAAATGAGGTGAAACAACACAGTTCTTGTCATTTATTTGGATTTTTTTTGTTATATGTTCAGTTCACTTGATCAAGGGTTCCCAAACTCAACCCCCAAAATAACAATGCTAGTGACTCGTGACTCCCGATATCCTCTGAGGTAGTTCTAAATATATAAACGGCGCACACATACAGTACCAATACGCCCAAGTCTATTCATCATTTCATTTTGAAGAACACCACTCGGAGACCATCCTCCATGTTCAGTTGTGGCCTGTATTTGTTTTTAAATGTACGTGAGTGCCGTAAAGGCGTCAAAGTTTAACCTGGTGTGGTGCCATAAAATCAATGTGCTGTGTCTTTAATATAACGTAATCACCTCAGGGGTTGCAAAAAAATGGAAATGCTGATGGCTTTTTACTTGAATATTGTTTTTTTTTAATGTAACTACTATTTGTTCTTCTGTAAGCTATGGATAAAATATGATAATTTCTCATTGTCCCACGACGCCCACTTTGGGAACCACTGCACTAGATCAATCGGATGATAAAACAACATAAAATTGATTCAACTCTCACTCAGAAAAATGATTGTTTAAAATGAGGTGAAACAACACAATTGTCGTCATTTATTTGGCAAATGTATTTGTTATACAGTATGTTCAGTCCACTAGATCGGTCGCACCAAGGACAATAAAACGACATAAACTGTTCAAATGATTGCAAAAATTAAACTCTCACTCAAAAAACGATTGATTAAAATGAGATGAAACGACGCAATTCTTGTCATTTATTTGAAATATGTATTTGATATATGTTCAGTCCATTAGATCAGTCGCACCAAGGATGATAATATGACATAAATTGCTCAGATCATTGCAAAATTGGTTCAACTCGCACTTCAAAAAAAATGTTTGGTGCTGCTTGTTCAAATAATTGTTGAAAATGGGATTAAACGACACAATTGTAATTTATTTGGAAAATGTATTTATGTTTAGTCCACTTGATCAGTCACACCAAAGACGATAAAACGACAAACTGTTCAAATAATTGCAGAATTGCCTTAACCTACACTCAAAAAAATTATTGTTGCTGCTTGTTTAAACTAATTGTTTAAAATGAGATGAACCGACACAATTCTTGTCATTTATTTGGCAAATGTATTTGTTATATGTTCAGTTCACTAGATCAGTTGCACCAAGGACAATAATATGACATAAATTGTTCAGATCATTGCAAAACTTATTCAACTCGCACTTAAAAAATGATTGTTTAAAATGAGATGAACTGACACAATTCTTGTCATTTATTTGAAAAATGTATTTGATATACAGTATGTTCAGTCCATTAGATCAGTCGCACCAAGGACAATAATATGACATAAATTGTTCAGATCATTGCAAAACTTATTCAACTCGCACTTAAAAAATGATTGTTTAAAATGAGATGAAACAACACAATTCTTGTCATTTATTTGGCAAATGTATTTGATAAATGTTCAGTCCATTAGATCAGTCGCACCAAGGACAATAATATGACATAAATTGTTCAGATCATTGCAAAACTTATTCAACTCGCACTTAAAAAATGATTGATTAAAATGAGATGAACCGACACAATTCTTGTCATTTATTTGAAAAATGTATTTGATATTTGTTCAGTCCATTAGATCAGTCGCACCAAGGATGATAATATGACATAAATTGTTCAGATCATTGCAAAATTGGTTCAACTCGCACTCAAAATTTTTTGCTGCTGCTTGTTCAAATAATAGTTGAAAATGGGATTAAACGACACAATTGTTGTCATTTCATTGGCAAATGTATTTGTTTTATGTTCAGTCCCCTTAAATTTGTGAAAGAATTAAGTCAACTTAATCGTTTTATGTTGGGACAACATGAAGGAATTGAGTTGGTGGAACTGCCTGGTTATTCGATTGCATTAAGAGGGCAAATGTTGACAGTACATGTTAGTTAGTTTGAAGAGTTTTGTGAAGGCATTATTAAAACAGTTGCAGTTTGTTCTGCAATATATAACAGACCAATCTGGTTGTCCGAATGAAATGATTACGAATAATTTGTTCTAGTTAATTTTAATTCACAAGGAAATTTAAATTAAAATAATCTGACAACTGGGTCAAAATTAATTTGCTCTTGGGTTCTATTTGCCTAAAACAAGTTGAAATTATGCTACTCAACTACACTGAAAAAACAAAAGATTCATTGGATTTACTACATTTTTTTAAGGTGACTGGTTGCTAACAATTTATATGGGCTGAATTAAAGCAAACAAATTAAGTTGAACTTTACTAAATTTAATGTCTGTTTAAATTCAGCCCATATAAATTGTTTGCAGCCACTTACTTTAAAACATTTTTGAAATAACACAACTCAGATGAAATGTGTCAATTAAATTGTTTACATCAATGATTAATTTCATGTGACATTTCATGTCACATGACATAACTGCATTTAATCAATCTGACGTCTTATCTAGTTTTTATTAGTTAAATATAATACTAGTTCATTGTCATTTCAACTTACATTAATCAAACCGACCATAATATTAAGTTAAAGTTTGTATAAAATGTTTTCAAAATGTAAAAAAAAAAAAAAAATAGTTGAATCTGACCTGATCAACTTATTAAAATAAGTTAAAGCAACATACAAAATATTTGTTGTCGGCTTATTGTCATTATTTAGTTTTTACAGTGTATAGTCTATATCTGACATCATATCATTTTCACATATTCGGGTTTCTCTGCAGCGGAAATCGCCAAACAGTAGTAGTGAGAGTAATGCAAATACATTTTTATTCCAGTTTGCTCAATTAACAAAAACAGGAGAAAAGAAAAACATTCCAGCTATGAACCTTTGGACTGTTCTATTGTTTAATAAATGACTGAGTACGGACTACCTTTGCTGCTTGTCATTTAAGGAACTTTGGTCCAAGCAGCAAACTCTGGAATAGCGTGGTGATTTAGATTTGACTTGAATAACAAAAGTCCATACATTTTTTTTTTTTTTATGACTTGCAAAAAAAGGAAAACATTTTTCTTGCTCTCCTGCTCATAGACACTGTAACGATTATGTGAAGATGAAGTTTTCTAGCCTTATTCAGGTGTTATTATTATACTCGTCATGATGTGATAACTGTTACTTTTCTCAGCGCTGGCACAGACAACAATTTGAAACAATTGTGTAGAAAATTTTGTATAGTGCAGATATATCTTACATGTCTTAAGACGTCCTGAGATTGATTGTAATGTTATCAAAACACTTGGATAGTTCACCCAAAACTGACAATTCTGTCATCATTTACTCAGCCTTTAATTGTTCAAACCCTGTTTGAGTTTCTTCCTTCAGTTAAACTCAAAATAAGCTATTTTGAAGAAATCCGGAAACCTCTAACCACTGACTTCCATAGTATTTATTTTTGCTACAATGGAAATCGATGGTTTTCGGCTTCCTTTAAAATATCTTCTGTGTTCAACACAAAAACAAAGGTTTAAACCCAAGAGTGTACAATTAGCATGGACCGAGAGGACGTGTCCCCACTGATATCCACAGATTATTAAAATGTCCCCACCAATAATTTAATCCCTTTCAAAATAAAATAATGCTTTGTCAAAATGTTCCAGTCAGGCTTACTGTGCAAGACTCAGGTGAGACATGGACAAAAGCAGCTACTTTTTAAAGAAAAGTGTCAGTTACTTGAAGTTACGTTCGCTACAAATCTACCATAATAGTAACCATGGATGTGCAATTAATAAAAACTTTGTTTCAATTTTGGTCTCCAAGACGATTATAAAAAAACAACAATCGAGATAAAATGGTTATTGTGTCATATGCCTCCCCCTTTTCAGATATCTGCATTCATTCCTTGTCAAAGTAAAATCATGTAAATTTACTTTTGCACCATCAGACATGCTTTATTTAATGTGTTTTTTATACTAATCGTATTTGATGTATTTATTTATTAAAGTTTTTTTGTGCTGTTCTGTTTGCACGCTCAGAGAAGGCAAAAACATGGACATGTAAAGTCATTTTTAAGCTTAAAGTTCATAAATGACAACATTATACAGATGCAGTAGTAAGTGATTATGCACAAATAAGCCCTCAGTAAACGGAAGTCTTTATTAAACTTCCTTTTTGTAAGACATTACTTTAACTTTACATGTATTATCTTTAAATGTGAAGTTACATTTAAATTTTACAACTGGGAGGGGGTTGGTGTCAAATTAGGTCCCTACCAAAAGCAAAAGCAAATCTACGCCTTTGATTGAAACCACTTGAAGGTGAGAAAATAGTGAGTAAATTTCCATTTTTTGTGTGAACTGTCCCTTTAAAGCGTCAAACGCCCCCTGGTGGAGGAAAACGTTTGCTTCGAAAGGGAGCAGCAGACATTTCAAAACAATACTATTAGTTCCAAACACAAGCATTGAATGAAAATGAAGCTATAAAGGTGTGTATCGGAGGCCAGCTAGTGTAGTGCTGTGCAGGTAAACCTCACTCCTCTGACCTCTAAAGGTGCTGTAGCGACAGATGCTAGAGGCCATGGTCTTTAGCCTCCTTGTTAGAGCAACCGACTCCCATGCGGAAGGTCGCCGGTTCGATACCAGCTCGGAGCAGGATGGGTGGCGTAGGACCGGCAGGGTTACAGGTGTAATTCGACGAGCTACTGTATAAAGCAGCATGTAGGCTAAGTGTTTCCCTCACCTAGGGTTGCCACCCGTTCTTTAAAATACGGAATCGTCCCGTATTTGAGAATGAAATTGCGCGTCCCGTTTGAATCAATACGAGACGGTTTTGTCCCGTATTTTTAAATAATTTTTTAAAGGTAGCTTTTCATGCAAATCATTCCTTCTTCCTACTTTCTGACATTCTTCATTCCTACTTTTAATTGGGTAATACTTGATGTAATCGTTAATTTGATTGGTCTTTGTCCAGTGAAGAGGGCGTGTCTTTTAAGCAGAGTCTTGACAGAGAGTAGCCTAATGGCAGGTGCTTCTCCAGGTAACCCCCGCGTCTTAAAGTTTTAGAGTTTAAACGCAAGCGTCTACAAAATACCGCAGAGAGTGGGAGTAAACACATACCAGGCTGCAAAGTGGTAGAAATTATCAAGCCAACTGCACGATTTGGCGGAGAGCGTTCTCTGTGGCTCATGCGGGACGTGCAACGACAAACAAGCCTCCGGAGAGCAGCATTCCCGCAATGACAGAGCTCACAAAAATCAATGCAGTCAGACGGTTCTTCGTACCCCAAGTCTCTCCCAGCAGACACGGCAATGACAGTGACCCAGTCTGTGAAAACCTAGTTTGAGTCTTTTTTTTTTTGTAATTTACTGTTTTCTACATAAAATAAAGAACAGTCTGTGAAAATAATAAAAATATATGCATTTAATATTAACTGAGTAAAACCACATCAACAACTGAAATGAATGGCTAAAATCAAACTTTCTCTCAGAATTAGATTTGGCCTGGTTTTCACACACTGGGTCACAAATTGTAATTTGTAAAAATTCTGTAAATACAATGTAAGTGGATCACGGTCCAATGTTATGATTTGCTTGGTAAGAAGTCAGGCACATGCGCACTAATGTATTACATGAAACATATTACATTAATAAACAACATAATGCCCATGTAAAGAAAATTAACTAGTAAATTGCAACTTTCCATATTTTAAAATTAGAAATAAGTTATTTGAAAACTTTACTAGCCAATGTTTGTAGCTAGTTTATGTATGTGCTGTTTCCATGTTTGGATAGGTGTTACTGCAAATAATGACAAATATTTTAGCCAAAATCCCTTACTGCCACCCTTAAAATGAGGTTGATTAGTATTTTCTCCTCTCCTCTAGGTTACAGCAGCTGAGTTAACACAGGTGTACCACACTATTAAACATAACATCAGCTATAACAGTGCTGCAGAGTTGTAAGAGAAAGACTGACTGCATCTGATCTGTTTACACAGATTTCAATAAAAAGACAGTCTATTTTAATGTCCAAGTGTTCATACTTTCCTGAAAACATATTTTAAGTTGCGATTTACCACCACTGGCATGCTATTGGGCCTGTGATTGGGGATGTGGCCCCCGCTGCAGTATGCGTCCCTTATTTTTTTGTATTAAAAGTGGTAACACTACCCTCACCTCTCCTTTAGCATTAGCCGTCTCCACGATGCTCAGGAACTGCAGGATTTGACTGCGACTCGGCGGAGTGAAGTCCACTATACTGATCTGATGCAGGATCAGCTCCGGACACTTCTCATAATTGGGTGGTTTTATCTCTAACAAGGACACCAGGTGTTTGATGCCGTGGTCCAGCAGGTACCTGTAGTGGTGGACCATTGTAGGACGGGCCAGACCGGCGAGTTTGCGAGGCTCGACCCAAGAGAAGTTCGGCGGCTCGGCAGGGTTTTGTTGAGATGACATGATTATATTATTAGAATAATAATTATTATTATTATAAGATGAAGAACTGCTGCAATGATGATGATGATGATGAAGTGTGTGTGCTTCTCCACAACAGCTTTATAAAGCCACCTGGAGAATGAATCAGACTGAGGGCGTGTGCTGTTTGACTGTCAAACCAACATTGCATAACAGACTACAAATGCTGATTGATCTCCTGTGAGTACACTAACAAAAATCACCATGGTAAACGATGACCGGCTAGTTATTACACTAGCTTTTATTCATTCATTAGTCAATGTACAATATGATTGTTTCAGTGTTATCAAATATTATGTAAAATCGTTTTTAGAATTAGTTTCTTTTATGTAACTTTGTTCATCTTTTCAGTGTTATCATTATTATATAATTTCACTCAACATTTATTTTTGTAAATGTATGTTTTTAAAAATAAATTAAAATGTTTTTAACATGTTTTTAAAATGTATATTAAATATTATAGTTTTATGTATTGCATTGTACAATATTTATGTTTAATTATTATTATTGCTATTATATTATTGTTTTTGTAATTATTGTTGTTATTTTTTTTACCAGATCGTATTGGACATATGAGGTGCTTAAAGGTGAAGACCCCACTCAGTGTTTGTTTTTAATTTCTCTTACTGTAAAACATGTTTTATTGGACTGTCCCACTTTAAATGACTGCAGAAGGCTTTTTTTATAGTGCGTAAACTCACTATACTTACTATATAAGGGATATACAGCAAACCCAGCAGGCACAAGATGTCAACATGATGTCAGATTGACGTTGTCCCATTGTCTTGGGGACTTTAGGTTGATGTCAATGTCCAACATCCAACCTAAAGTCAACCAAATATCAACATCTAATGATGTTACAGCTTGACATTGTGTGGATGTTACCAATATGACGTCTATCAGACGTTGGATTTCGGTTGCCCTACCTGACGAATAAATGTCAGTATCTGACGTTGATTTAAGATGTTGGATTTTGGTCACTTTCCAACACAACCTAAAATCAACCAAATATATTATTGGACATCAAAATAACATTGTCCTTAGATGCTGGCTAGACATTGAATTTTGGTCACCTGACGTCACGACCTACAGTAAATCTAACCTAATATTAACATCTTATGACATTGTGTGCCTGCTGGGAAGTTTCACCAGGAAAAAACAAAAATTTTCTTCCTTTATTAATGTAAAAAATGGATCTAATTTGTCTTGTGTTTATAGTTTGTGGTTTTTATTCTATTTATTGCTGTGTAATATTATTGCGCCTGCCAGGGGTGTCGCTAGACCCAATTGATGCGCTGCTCTTCATGCAAAAGATTTTTTTTAAATGATCTTAGCATCACTCCAGTTGTGTCTTTACATTATTTTCCAGTTACATTTAGGATTAATTATTTAGAATAATAATTGTATAATAACAATAATAATTGTATTTGTTATATATATATATATATATTTTTTTTATTACTATTATTTTTTTTTTATTAATTTATTATTTATTTTATTTTTTTTAGGGGGGTGCCCCAGTAGAGCTTTATGTCTAGCAACGCCCCTGGCACCTGCTGTTGCTAGTCATATTGACCTAGACAATAGCAACTTTTCATTATCAGTCGTTCTTAGTACAAAATGTACTGTAACTACAGATGAGTCAAGCTTTAAATAGGAAAATGATGGACACTTTTGGTAAATATTTGAGCGAGATGCTAATAGTTTAATCCGATTTAATGATTAATGAAGATAAGCTAAAAGTGCTCCTGCCAGACCCGGAGATTGGCTGAATGGATTCAAAAATTGTAAAACTCAACTGTTTACCTCTAGAAGAGTAGTAAAATGAGGATTTTTTTTTTATATAGACACAAATTTATGGACACTTATTGGTACATTTTTGAGCGAGATGCTATTGGTCTAATCTAATTCAATGATTTATGCTAAGCTAAGCTAAAAGTGCTTCCGGCAGACCCACAGATTGGCTGAGTGGATTACAAAAAGGGTAAAACTCAACTGTTTACCTCTAGAAGAGTAGTAAAATGAACACATTGTTTTTTAAAGTGGAGTTTCTTTTGATGTAGGCCAAAAAGAATATTTAATTTATATTTTCCAAGTCCTTTTATTACTTATCTGGACTTTTGTTGGCATGAAAATCTTTTTATTTCCTGATATTTTCAAGATTTGTAGACATGATTGGTCTGATTGTCTGTTTTTGACACTGTTAAACCTGTCAGGGTGGAGACGTGAGCTTCTAATCCAGACGGATTGACTTTAAATCTGAGACAATGAAAAGCACAACAGCTTACACCAATAACATGTTGCATTAATATTTCATCAGGACACCCTCCCCAAACAAAGGAACAGTAATGTAAAAGCAAGACTTTTGGTGGCACAATCGCTCAGGAATCAGTCATCTGTGGGGTGGGATGTTTTCAAATGCACATTTACAACACTGCAATCCAGTTTCGGTAATTGTGAGATTGATCCATGTTGTGATGCAGGTGTGGACGCTTACACATGAATCCGCAGCTATTTGTTTATTGTGTGTTGAAGTTGATTGATAGTCGTGTTGTTTCAGGTCTCATTGTTCATCACAGACTGTAATTATCAAACAAAAGACAGGCTTTTTGTTCGGGCTCAGTGCATTTTTGGGTCACATTGAGATGATGTTGGTGGATTACGTGGCATCTGGTGCAAAGTCAGTAATGAAACCTAAAACTATTGGTCAAAAGAACTTTTACATTTGCTGAAATACAATAAAACAATCTCACAATAATTCTTGTTTATTTCTGTTTTAATATTCACTGCTGAGAGTCAAAACACTGAAGAGTAATCCATCGATGCGCAGCTCTACAAGTCCAAGCCAGTGGCGATGAAAATAAAAAAACTTCACCAATGGGCGAAAGTGAAGGGAAAAAAAAAACCTGGGGAGAAACCAGGCTTATATGGCCAAACTTCTCATATGGCCAAATGTCTAGTGAAGAGCTACAGTCTAGGAGCCGGAGGCTGGAGAACGCAGGACGTCAGCGGAGACTCAGCGGTCCCTGGAGTCTTACAGGAATCAGACGCATGCTCTCTACTCCTCCATGACCACCACAGCAGCTGCTACGGCCTGATCCAGGAATGTGGAAACCTTGGGATCATCTCTTCACAGGTCTTGGATCACTTCAGTCGGAATGAGTATTCCCAGGTGGAAATAGAGAGTAAAGAGAATAATTAGCGTAGCTGCTGTTCATAGAGTAACGAGATGCAAAAACCAGCATGGAGCACATTCATGCATCATACCGCTATGTGATGCATTGCGTGTATGCTTTACTAAAAAGATAGGTTTTTAATCTAGTTTTGAACTACGAGAGTGTGTCTGAGTCTCGGACACTATGAGGAAGGCTATTCTAGAGTTTAGGAGCCACAAATGAGAAGACAATGACAATAACTATCTGAAACTAACAAGAGAACTGAAATTAAATAATAATGGTTTTCAGAATTAATTAGCACTCATTCTGTCATGGAAATCAAACATGCAGCCATTTAAAGATGTGTTCCTGTTGCGCTTTTACAGACACAGGCCCGTAGCCAGCCTGGTGAAAGGGGTTGTTCTTTTTTCTCAAAATGTGGACCTTTTTGCAGATATTTGCCTCATTTTCTATTTATTTATGAGATTTAAATACTGCATTTTAGTGACATTTTAATCACTATTTTTAGCTGGATTAGCTTGTTGGGTGGTCATCATAACCACACTTTTTAATGTACCAAATTATTTCTTAAAGATGTAGAACAAAGAAAAATGAATAAATTCTTATTTTTAAAATACAAATTTATTACACAATAAATCATTAGAAAAAAAGTTATAAATGAAAAACTGTAGCCTATTGTCATTTATTAGTCAAATAACAAGCTGGCCAGCACATTCAACTTTCCTCAGTCAAAATCTGGCTATTTAAATAATAAACAAATTAAACATAATAATAATAAAAGAGTTTCAGGATTTTCTAGCTTCTCTTGTAAAAAAAGTACATTTGATTGAAAATTCATGGATAACAACAATAACCAAATTAGTATTCAAATTGATTTTAATATCGATCACAGCATACTTCTGGATAGGCTGGAAAACTGGGTTGGGCTTTCTGGGACGGTCCTCAAATGGTTCAGATCTTATCTTGAAGGGAGAGGTTACTATGTCAGTAAAGGTGACCATAGGTCAAGGTGGACACCCATGACATGTGGAGTCCCACAAGGCTCGATTCTGGCACCTTTCTTGTTCAACCTTTATATACTTCCTCTGAGCCAAATAATGAGAAAAAAAAAACAAATTTCCTACCAAAGCTATGCTGATGACGCTCACTCAGGCCTTACTACCTAATGACTACAGCCCTATTGACACCCTCTGCCAATGCATTGATGAAATGAACAGTTGGATGTGCCAAAACTTTCCTCCGTTAAACAAAGAGAAAACTGAAGTCATTGCATTTGGGAACAGAGATGAGGTTCTCAAGGTGAATGCGTACCTTGGCTCTAAAGGTCAAACAACAAAAAATAAGGTCAAGAATCTTGGTGGCGTCTTGGAGTCAGATCTGAGTTTCAATAGTCATGTCAAAGCAGTTAGTAAATCAGCATACTATTATCTCAAAAACATTGCAAGAATCAGATGCTTTGTTTCTAGTGAAGACTTAGAGAAACGTGTTCATGCTTTTATCAGCAGAAGGGTGGATTACTGTAACGGCCTCCTCACTGGCCTTCCCAAAAAGACAGTCAGACAGTTGCAGCTCATCCAGAACGCTGCGGCCAGCATTCTGACCAGAAACAGGAAATCTGAGCACATCACACCTGTCCTCAGGTCTTTACACTGGCTCCCAGTTACATTCAGAATAGATTTTAAAGTATTACTACTGGTCTATAAATCACTAAATGGCCTAGGACCTCAATACATTACAGATATGCTCACTGAATACAAACCTAGAAGAACACTCAGATCTCTAGGATCATATAAACTAGAAATTCCAAGAGTTCAGTCAAAGCAGGGTGAATCCGCCTTCAGCTACTACGCCCCTCGCTGCTGGAATCAGCTTCCCAAAATGATCAGATGTGCTCCAACATTAGGCACATTCAAATCCAGACTGAAAACACATCTGTTTAGCTGTGCCTTTACTGAATGAGCACTGTGCTATGTCCGACAGATCGCACCATTATGCACTCTTTCATTCTTTTATAACTTGTTTTAACACATTTTTATCTGTTATACTTGTCTTTTTTATTCTTGTTTATGTAAAGCACTTTGAATTGCCACTGTGTATGAAATATGCTATATAAGTAAACTTGCCTTGCCTTGCCTAATATGGGCCCTTTGGTGCTTCACAGCTTTTTATTGGTCAGTTTTTGTTTTAAGAATAAGGTCCAAGATTTAGAATAAAAGTTACTTGTCAAAAGTTTTCTCTATTTAACAATAATACAGTAGTGAAAGAAGATGTCACTTATATTCGATTGCATGTTTTCTTGCACAGCTGGATGTTGGACTCATGAAAAATAGTAGTTTGTATTGGCCAAAACTGATTAGCTTAAGAGTCACACTGATGTGACGATCAACAGAGGATTCCGCTTGCTCTTAAAGTCTTTATTAATGGGTCATTTTCACAATTTATGATGGTGTAGCAGTCCAAATAGGACAAATGAGCTCATGTATGGGACAAATTCTGGATCTTTGTGATTGAGGGGTGGGTCTTTCGAACCAGCCGAGCACCCCCTGGCTACAGGCCTGAGACGAACACATTTCTTTATTTGCCCAAAAATGTAAACTGCACATGATCTCTAATATGAAGAAGTTTGTCATAATTCATCATTTTTACTTTTATTTGTTATAAAAGTAATGAGTTCATGTAAGCTGCGCACACTAGACATGTCGGTAACATCTTCTAATAACCTCATGCTTATGATGAATTACAACTCTGTTTATAATTATTTATAATCGTTTTAAAAAATGTATTTATAAAAACACAACAAACATTATAGTTGCTATTGACAAATTATATTAGTTGCTATAATTTGTATTGTAGCTACATAATAATAATTATTATAATTGTGCATTAATGCTTATTAAAGCCATCGATGATGCATGTATAAAGGCTAGTACTGTAACTGTATTCTGACTCACAGTAAGTATTTATAAGTCATAGGGCTTTCATCAACAATATAACACCATTCATTTATTTGACAGAACAAAATCTGTTAACTTACTATGGACAGCGTTTTAACATTGCAGACGCCATCTTTATATATGCAATCACGACTGGCTAATACATGTAAATCAGTGTATCATGTGTTATGAGCATGTATATTGAAAAATGATGCATCACTAATAAGTAGGGCCAGACGGAATCTGCGGACGTTTTTTGCTATTTCTGCGGAGAATTTTGGTAAAAATCTGCAGATTTCTGCGGAATTATTTTAGGAGTATCATAACTAAAACCTTAAATGTGAAATAAAAAATAATATCTTTTTAACTTTTATTTAAAATTTAAAATGCAAATCCAATTAGATTAATGTAAATAGTTAACTGTAAGTAAACAAACAGAATTAATGATGGGCTAAAAATCTGTGGAATTCTGCGTGCGCAGATTCCGTGTGGGCCTACTAATAAGTAAAAATAAAACTATTCTAAATGTAGTCATTATAATACAGTATACACTGGAATAAGATCCATATTTTGTGATTCATGTTTTTATTTTTCCCCATTTATTTCTGCTTTTGAGTTGCTTTACAAGATTTTTACCTTCCAATAACTTTCAACCTTAAAAAGTTTGAAAAAGTGACTTTTATGAACATTTGCAATAGTTTAAAGTGCTATATTGTCTAGGCTGGTGTTGTATATCATGCTACAAATACCTTGTGATAAACTGCCAGTACATTTTCTGTTATTTTACAGACGTATTTCTCTACATATAATTTCTTATACATTGTATTATTTCAATCTACTAAAATGTCAGTAAAAGTCACTTTGTTAAATTGTAGAGTTGAATTTTCAACATCAAAAGTCGACAGAGCAGAGATCAAGCTCCCATAGTGCAATTCACAACCATAAATAAACAGAAAACACTTGTAAATCACAAAACTGTTGACATGTTTTTTTACAGTATAAGGTTTGTCGTGTCTTTACATTTACAGAATTGTTATAATTGATTATACAGAATTATAATTCATTATAAGCATGAGCTTCATAGAAAGTGTTACCGACACGTTCTGTTAACTCTGATAAACTAGGAATACTGCAATTATATACTGTAGATGCATTCACAAAATAAAAACTAAGCTAAAGCAAGCCAAACCATTAATGCAACAAACTAAGTAAAACCAGCCTGGACTCGCTGGTTTGAGTCCAGGCTGGGCCTGTTGGCATCTCTGTGAGGAGTTTGCATGTTCTCCCCCTGTTTGTGTGAGTTTCCTCCGGGTGCTCCGGTTTCCACCACAGCAAAGACATACGCTGCAGGTGAATTGGATTAACAAAATTTGCTGTAGTGTATGGGTGTTTCCCGGTACTGGGTTGGAGCTGGAAGGGTGCGTAAAACATATTCTGGAATAGTTGATGGTTCATTCCGCTGTGGTGACCCCTAATAAGTAAGGGACTAAACTGAAGGAAAATGAATGAATGAAGTGATTGAAAACTCATACAGCTGCTCAGATTCAGGAAAACAGAAGAGGCCAGACAGTGGACACATCTCATCTGCTGTCAAAAAGCCTCATTGGGGCCAGACAGAAAGAAAATGAGCTTTTAGAGAAAGTTATGAAGCTGAACAGTCTCCACAAAAATAAGGCAGCACAATGTCTTCAACACTAATAATAATAACAATAGGAAATCTTTCTTGAGCACCAAACCAGCATAATATTCTGAATGATCATGTGACACTGCGTTCTTTATCCAGTTGAGTGCTTATTTTGGGGAAATAAATCTTTTTGTTCTTTCTTTTAATTCATTGTACTGCCCTCTTCAATTGCACTAAAGGCATATTGATTTACTTGCTCTCAGGTTTTTGTTGTGGTTTTGTTCTTTTCTGGATTGTTTCATATGAAAGCACTGCAATCTGTGCTTTTCCCCCAAGTTATCTGATATCTGTGTGAGAAACAGACTGACATTTAACCCTCAAACTGTATTTATTTCCTGATTACTAATTCTGATATAGACACCAACAACTTAAGAGTAAAATATCTACATTTTACCCATACAAATTGTATATATCATTTTGCTTTTGTTTACTAAAAAAATCAAATACGTCACTGGTGTGTTTTTGTGAGGTATGAACAGTAGTGGAAAGAGTCCGGAAAAATTATACTCAAGTAAAAGTACCATTACTTGGCCAAAAATGTAGCGCAAGTAGAGTAAAAGTATCTGTTAGATGGATGGATGGATGGATGGATGGATGGATGGATGGATGGATGGATGGATGGATGGATGGATGGACGGACGGACGGACGGACGGATAGATGGATGGATCGTGTTCTAAAACCAAAAACATGTCGACCAGCCTGGTTAAAGGTTTTGGCCATTTCCAGCCTGGAAAATGACCAGCCTGACCAGCTAAGACCAGGCTGGAAATGGCTGGAAACCAGCCTGGAATGGCTAAAGCCAGGTTGACCAGCTAAAACCAGGCAACCAGCCAATTTGTTTAAGCTGTTTTTTTCAGCAGGGAATGCAGTAAAAACAAATCACAGTACACTATTAATCATGAGGGTTATTTTCGTGAGGGTACAATATATTTTAGAGACAGGTTTAAAACTGATGCAAACACTCTTCGATATTACTGTTATACTGAAAAGATAACTGGAGAAAAGCACTTCCAGCATAAAGAGAGACGATTTCCAACGACATGAGGAAAAGAGGACAGAATTTGAATTTCTGAGTGAACAAGCGGTTGAAAGTGTGTATAAGACTCCTGTAGAGGGCGCTACATACAAATTTGTCATTTTATCTTTATGGAAATGCAGAAATGTACTGTTTATGTGATGTGTACTTTTAATAATAATATAATATAATAATGATATAATACAATTACTGGCATTTTATTCTTTTAATTACAAGACAGGGATAAAATATCAATCGTAATCATGCTGCCAGTAAAGGTTTTCATGTTGTAGTAGAATGTAAAAAATATATTATACTGTATATTATTCACTGTGAATCTACATCACTTTTAGTGTTTCTGTTCTTGTTTCCAGGCTGCTGTTCGTGTGAGTCTCGAATTTCTCTGTTTGTTTGATTGGCTTTTAATCACAGACAATGAAGGAACGGCGCATTACACCAGGTTTAGTATTTTGCATGCACATCTCATGACGCCCACATAACTGCCAAACACAAGAGCAGTGACATAAAAGCCAGATTTTTGGTGGCACAGGCTCTCACACAGGGCTCAGGAGGGCTGACTTTGAGATCAGGAATCGTCCCATTGGTGATTGATGCGTTATTCTGGAATCACACATGGAAAAGTCAGATAAATGTGTGGTGAAATAAGCAGTTACAGTATATTCAATTACCGTGTGACACTTACAAATGAATCCGCGACTATGACTATCTGGTTGATTTTCTTGAGTGTTTGTTGGTATTGGTTGATAGAAGCATCATTCCAAGCATTTATGTTCATCATATATAGCCAGGCTCTGAGAACGTGTGAAATAAAAGCAACATAACATTGAGGAAAATATTAAGAGCTTAATGCATTAAAGGAATAGTTTACCCTAATATGAAAAATGACCTTGTTTTGTCAGACTATTACAGTCAGAGTAGCTTTAATTTGATCTTGGATCTTCCATGCTGAGGAGCGACATGGTGGTTAGCGCTGTCGTCTCACAGCAAGAATGACGCTGGTTCGAGCTCACGCTGGATCAGTTGGCATTTTTGTGTGGAGTTTGCATGTTTGAATGTTGGCGTGGGTTTCCTCCGGGTGCTCCGGTTTCAAGACATGCGCTTTAGGTGAATTGAATAGGTTAAATTGGCTGTCGTATGTGTGTGATTGAGTGTGTATGGATGTTTTCCCTGTGGTGGGTTGCAGCTGGAAGGATATCCACTGCGTAATAACATATGCTGGATAAGTTGGTGGTTCATTCCGCTGTGGCGACCCCTGATTAATAAAGGAACTAAGCTGAAAAGAAAAAGTATGAATGAATCTTCCATGCTGAATAATGCTGCTGGGCAGTGGCCATTTTTTTAAGCTTTCAAAAGTGCATAAAACGAATAAAATGCCACCAGGGGGTTAACACATGCATTCTGAAGCGGATTGATGTGTTTTTGTAATAACAAATGTTTAAATTGTAAACTCAAAACACTAGTTATGTTTCCATCCTATTTTAATGTGCATTTTGGAATATCACATAAAAAAATATCATTCATTCATTTTTTTTTCGGCTTAGTGCCTTTATTAATCTGGGGTCGCCACAGAGGAATGAACCGCTAACTTATCCAGCATATGTTTTACGCATCGGATGCCCTTCCAGATGCAACCCATCACTGGGAAACACCCTTACACACTCATTCCCACTCATACACTACGGACAATTTAGCTTACTTAATTCACCTATGGTGCATGTCTTTGGACTTGTGGGGGAAACCAGAGCACCCGGAGGAAGCCCATGCGAACACGGGGAGAACATGCAAACTCCCATACAAAAATATCCCATCAATAACATTTCTTTTTAGAAATATCAAGATTCTGATCAATTTTGAAAATGCAAATTAAAAAGTTATGATGGAAACATTTACAGACAAAAATCCAGCTTGCAAAAAAGTCATGTGATTCTGTTTAAACAGATCATGTGATCAAAAAAAATGTGCGAGATGGGGCGTCATTAATGGACAAACCAGCCACATGAGGCACCACTTTGTAAAACATTCATTCAATAATTTTGCTTCGGCTTAGTCTCTATTTCAGAGGTCGCCACAGCGGAATGAACCGCCCACTATTTCAGCACGTTTTACACAGCGGATGCCCTTCCAGCCACAACCCAGTACTGGGAAACACCCATACACACTAATTTACACACACATTCATACACTATGACCAATTTAGTCTATTCAATTCACCTATAGTGCGTGTCTTTAGACTGTGGGGGAAACCAGAGCACCTGGAGGAAACCCACACCAACACACAGAAAAGCCAACTGGCCCAGCCGGGACTCGAACCAGCGACCTTCTTGCTGTGAGCCACTGTGCCCATTGTAAAACATCTGAAATGCTTTTTTGTCATTGTAAAACCCCTCAGCTAGAGTCTGGCATTAGTCACCACAAGTTCATTGCGCTTCGTCTTCTGAGGCGCAAGTCATTTATTATATAAGAAAAAGGCCCTCAGTGCAGTTCAGTTTTTCTTTTTGATATTTGGCGCCAGTTTATCAGGAAGTAATCCTCATTTAAGTAATCCAGTCATTTTGATCTCTTTGACTCATTGGATGGAAACGATGCTTTATTCACAAATATTTTATGTGATATTCCAGTTTTGCGCATAAATCAAGTCAAATTCACATCTTTGGATAGAAACATAGTTAGTGACGTTTGGCGGCTGCCGAATTCACATTCCTTTTTTAAGATTTATGTTTGACATTTTTGCCTTTATTTCATTGGAAAGTAGGATGACAGAAAATGGAGTGGGGACGAGATCGGGAAAGGTCCACAAGCTGGTATTCGAACACCCAGAGCACATTGCCTTATATGTCGGCACACTAACCATTGGGCTATCAGCATGTTCTTGACAAGTTCCACTGGCCAGAGGAGAAATGGTCGTGCCCAACTGAGTCTGGTTTCTCTCAGGGTTTTTTTTTCCTTCATTTTCGTCAATTGGTGAAGTTTGTTCCTCGCCACTGGTTTGCTTGGTTTGGGACTTGTAGAGCTGCGCATCGATGGATTTGCCCTTCAGTGTTTGGACTTTCAGCAGTGAAAATTAAACCAAACTGAACTGAACTAAACTGAACGTCAACTCTGAAAACTGCACTGGCACAGTTTCAATTTACTAGAACTTCTATGTTAAGCTGCTTTGACACAATCTACATTGTAAAAGCGCTTTAGAACTAAAGATGAATTAAACTTCTTGGCTGACCTCTGACTCAATGTATGACACGTGATGAAGATGATGATGTTGATGTACTTTGGTTCAACCAAGTACAGCTGTGCAAAACTCAAGCTCTTCTACTCTTTCAGTGAAATCCTCTGACATTTGAACTTCTCTTCTTCCACTTTCGATTAGTTAATGGCATTTAGTTGTCCCCGTTCATCTACTTTCACCGAAGAACAACAAATGTTCTTATGTTACTTTAACGTTTTTACAGTTAATCAGTTCTCAACTCATTTTTTCAAGTTATGCAAAGATTAACTTAATATTTTCCTATTAATAATATTATTATTAATATTATTTTTTAACAGTTTGATTGATGTAAGTTGAGATGACTAGAAAAGTTAAGTTGATTCAACTAAAATTTAGGATTTTATAAGGGTGTACTCACACTAGGCTATCAGGAACCCTGGTTCGTTTGACAAGTGTGAGAGCTGCAAATCACGCCTGCGCTCGGTTCAGTTGGCCGGTCATGGCCCGGTTGGAAGAGGTGGTCTGGAGTGCAGTTCGGTTGGGCTTTGGCACGGTACGCTTGTTGTGTGAGTGCAAAGCATGCCTGAGTGCAAAATTGAAGATGCAACGTCACTTTTAAGGGACTGTTTCATATGGATTTATTAATCATTCTTACTTTTTAATGAGCGCAAACTGTCATTCTCCACTGTACTGAGCAAGAGCACTTCTCTTCCACACTGAAGGGTCGCATCATTGATGATATAAGCGTGCGTAGGCTCAAAAGGTAAAAATACACAGTGAGTGCAGGCTGAGAGCATACCTGCCAACATTTGGTTCGTAAATTCTGGGAGATGGGGGGGGGGGGGGGGGGGGGGGGGTTACGTCATACGCTAATTTGCATATTACTGACGTCATCACGTTCTACCTTTTCTGTTTGTTTAACAGCCTATGGTAAATAAATGGGGTATTATATTTGCACTACGCTTTATGTAAGCTTGTCAATTTAACTAAATTCATTGCTGTTTGAATACAGTATATCATTATAGTAATCTCTCAGACGTAATATACTCAGACAAGTTCTGAAACTCTCACTTAAAACATCTCTGATTGTGAACAATAAACGGTCAAATTAAATTGTTAAAATAAAGGAGAAGCAGATCAGTTTGGCTGTACAAGGGAAATACCTTCACACTCCCGGTGCTAAATCATTTGCCGTCGGTACGCAGAGGGGTGATCCGCTGTCAGGCTGCAGGTGTGAAAGGCTGCTGTACAAGGACTGGGCCGCCTGTCAGTGCTCTGAAGCGGGGGAGGGGCCGCGGCATCACCCGCAGCTCGTCGAGAAGAGTAGGGACGGTACAGTAATGGACAAACGACAGTCTATAAAAATCTCCAGTAACACACAATAAAGTCGCTAGATTTGTCGCTAGGGGGGTCTGAAAAGTCGCTAAGTTGGCAACACTGGCGCGAACTTAAGAGCGGGGAGCGGGCCAGGAGGGGTGATAGATTTAGGGAGATGGAGGCGCGCGACCGGAAGAGCACGCGCAGAAGCACCAGGTTTCAGCCCAGACTTTACCAAAATGCTGAGGAGCGGGGGCGGATGGGGGGGATTCAGGGAGTTTACCTGGAGACAGAACAATACGGGAGACGGATCTGAAATACGGGAGACTCCTAGGAAAAACGGGAGTGTTGGCAGGTATGTGAGAGGGGAGGGGGGACAATTGCACCTGGGCACGGCTCAAGGCAATCGTGCCTAGTGTGAGTACACCCTAAGCGTACGATCACATCTTGTCATTCCTCAAGTCAGAGGTTAGTGATTTGAGTAGTTAATTTTAAAAAGACATTTACAAAAACACAATGATAAGTTTCATAAGTCATGCGTTAACCACCTGTTGGCATATGGATTTGTTTTTTTATGCCAGATTTCTACAATTTTGAAAGCTTCAAAAAATGTCCACTGCCTAACACCATTATACAGGATAACGTTTAAAACAACTCCAACTGTGTTCATCAGACTGAAGAAAGTCCTAAACACTGAGGATGGTTTGAGGAGGATTAAATTATGGGGTAATTTTCATTTTTAGGTGAACTATTCCTTTAAAAGGAATAGATTATTACAAATATAAGTAATAATAAACTAAATTACTCTGTATCTCCTGCTCCCATTTCAGACTGTAAAGATGAGAAATCAGGAAAGCTCACACAACCGCTCAGATTCATAGCTGGATAATAGAAGAGGTAAGCCAAACACATCTCATCTGACGTCGACAGACCTCCCTGCGGCAGAAAGAGAGCCTTGTAAACGTTCATCAAACAATACAACCATACAGCCAATTCCCAATCAATAAAATCCTGCACAACATTTTATCCAGATATATATCATGATAGGGAAGACAAGACTATCGAGGACAACACACATACTTAATACACGAATACACTTCATTAAAACATGTATAGACATCACCTACAGTATATGCTATAAGATTGCAGGTTAACTATGTCTGTATATAATAACTTATATTTGATTGTAACTTTAACTTAATTTGGTTGTAATGCAATAATGTGCATCTTTCGTTAAACTGCTTTGAAACAATTATTATTGTAAAAAGTGTAAAAAATGAACATTTTCCATTTCATACTGACTTTAAAAGGCAAGTTCACCCAGAAATGAAAATTCTGTCCTTATTTACTCCTTCTTTACTCAGTTAAACTTCCATAGTGTTTTTGTTTATTTATTAATTTATAATGATTTTCATTTGTGGGTGAACTTATATCCCTTTAACTATTAGATGAATCATTAGTAGCTGTTTTATTGGATAGTCAAAATACAAAAGAGGAGCAACTTTCCAAAAAACAAAACTGCACATACAATTAAAAAAATGTGAATAATGAGAGGCAGTAAGGCTTGAAGCTACCAGTGGTGTAGTCCTTGCTATACGCATGTATATACTCAGTATGCTTACTTTTTTCCCATGAGCTGTTTGGGTATTACCACTTCTGAGGATCAATAATTGCGTATACCCTCGGTATACTCGCTTGTTTTTCTGATTAAACTTCCCTAATGTATGTGTATTTATGTCCCCTTTAGCTGTATACCAAAGGTTTTTTAACTCGCATATTAATTTGTTGCAACTGGTGCATTTTTGTTTAACTTGCGATATTCCCCGCCCCTGACGACCGCAGCAGCTGTGAGAAAATTTCGTGAGAGTTTTTCAAAGACCACGACAAGTCAACTGAATGATGTCTCGCTGAAACATTCACGTAAATTTATGAAACAGCATGGGTGTCGCTTTAGCCCTCCTATATTTCTATTCAGCACCCTTAAAGGTTTTGCGATTAGCTCATGAACTGTACACTACTAAATGATCGCCTCAGTCCCCTTTTGATATGAAAACGGTGGCAGACTTCCACCGCTCCGTTTTCAGCTCGTTTTTCATTTAATTAGCAAACCACATCTAGGCGAGAGAAATCCTTAAAATCGCCCCTGTAAAACAGTATTTCACATGTCTTAATCGTGCCTACGCTACAGGAAATGACACTATATATAAAACACTAAAAACGATGAGGCAAAGACTACTCATAAATCGCGTAACAATATGCGATTTAAAAGGGAAACTACTAATATATAATAGCAACAACGGAATACAGACTCTTAATAGTTTGGTTTAAAACAAGCATGCACGAATGTGACAATCAAACATAATGGCTGATTGATGTTTAAAGGAACCTATTAAATGTAAAGTAATAAGCCAGTAAAGAAAGTAAGTAAAAAAGCTGTCTTTCCATGTCAACTAAATTGTTGTAACTATCTTGATTGACCCTTTTTTTATATATTAAAATGATTAAATAAGCTACATCCTGGCTACACTATTATCTAAACATCTATATATATATATATATATATACATACAGTTGAAGTCAGAATTATTAGCCACCCTGTTTATTTTTTCCCCAATTTCTGTTTAATGGAGAGCAGATTTTTTCAACACATTTCTAAACATAATAGTTTTAATAACTCATTTCTAATAACTGATTTATTTTATCTTTGCCATGATGACAGTAAATAATATTTTACTAGATGTTTTTCAAGACACTTCTATACAACTTAAAGTGACATTTAAATGCTTAACTAGGTTAATTAGGTTAACTAGGCAGGTTAGGGTAATTAGGCAAGTTATTGTATAATGATGGTTTGTTCTGTAGACTATCGAAAAAATATATAGCTTAAAAGGGCTAATAATTTTGTCCTTAAAATGGTGTTTAAAAAATTAAAAACTGCTTTTATTCTAGCCGAAATAAAACAAATAAGACTTTCTCCAGAAGAAAAAAATATAATCAGACATACTGTGAAAATCTCCTTGCTCTGTTAAACATCCTGTGGGAAATATTTTAAAAAGAAAAAACAATTCAAAGGGGGGCTAATAATTCTGACTTCAGCTATATATATATATATCGCTAATGAATCAAAGAAACATTGACTTTCGTCGTTTCTTTGCCTACTTTCATTTAAAATTTGGGTCGGGTGTAATAGTACACCACCTTTTTTTTTTTTAGGACTATACCACTGGAAGCTACAATAGTTGATGTTGAAGAAAATGTGACAGTGTGTGTAAATGTACAAACCTGTGTGAGTGTGTTGCGCTTTTCAGTATTGTAAGTGCACTCCACCAGCAGTTTGTCACCCTGAAACACCAATTTCACTTAAAACATTAACTGTGGATTATTATTCAGTAAATAGTAAATATACACCAGTAAACAGAGTTTGTTTATAAAAACGTAAGTTTTGCTAAAGTTTCTTCCGGATACGAGGGCTGCATTTTTTTAATTAAAGATATGATAATAACCGTAATATTGTGAAATATACGTCTGAATACATTTCAATATGTCATTTATCCCTGTGGTTTAAAGCTGAATTTTCAGCATCAGTGTTCAATGTCATGTTAGATGAGCATCCCAATATGCTAATTTACTGTTTGTTTTACCAGATTACCATTTATAATCAAGTATTAGTGCTTAATCAGCATTAATGGTTACTCTTGTCTAATTTTTTTTTACCTCATATTTTTGCAGAAACTTCAATACATTTCAGCATTCTTTAATGAATAAATGCTCAAAACAATAGCATTTAGCATTACAATAGCATTACATAACATTATTAATTTTCTGTCACTGTTGATCAGGTGAATGAAACCTTGCTGAATAAAACCAAATCAAGTTCTTTTACTTTTGAATGGGAATATTTCACAGCTTCCACAAAAATATGAAGCAGCACGACTGTTTTCAACTTTGATAATTATCAGAAATGTTTGCAAAGATAATGTGAATGAAATTCAATTCTGAATCACAGGAATAAGCCGCAATTTTAAATAAAATAAATGTTTTAAATTGAAGTTTAGTTACTCATTATTATTCTTTTTACTGATCTTTTGATAACACACTGTAAATGAGGCCCTGTTGATCGTAATTATGAACAAATTGAAGTACATCTCACCAACTGCACTGTCCTAGTTTTGCCCAAGTTTGTCACTTGCTGGAACTCAAAATTGTAGTTTTCATCCACAGCTAGAAGATCAATCTGCTTTTCTTCTCTGAAAGGAATAAGAATTTTATGGTTAACACTATGACTGTGAATCATAGAAGTAAGATTAGCAAACAGGTCATTATTTATTTATTTGCTTGTTTGTTTGTTTGTTTGTTTATTTATTTTAAAATATTTGTACAACAAATCATATTGTACAAACATGTAGAGACTGCTTTTTACTTAACCAAAAGCAAACCAAGAAAAAAAACTAAACTCAATATCAGAGAGATAAAAATATATATAATAATAAATTAATTAAAAACAACAATGCAGCTAAGAAATGGAAGGTAGATACACCAGAAAACGACCCCAAATTTTTGGGAAAATAAGTACTGAACACGTCACCATATTTCTCAGAAAACATATTTCTAAAGGTGCTGTTGACTTGAAATTTTCCCCTGATGTTGGTAACAACCAAAGAAATCTATATATGCAAAGAAAACAAATCTAAATATAGCTGCAAGCAGCAATAATGGGGCCAAGCACTTAAAGAGGCAGAATGAGCAAAGCAGTCTAGAGGCAGAATGAACAAAGCAGTACATAGGTCATGAGCAGCAAGCTCTACAGGTGCTAAAGTTCTGAATACATTTGAGATTTATTTTATTTAAAATATCAGAAAACATTGAGTAATAGTTTATGTTTCTCTGTGTCGAGTTTCTTCGCTGGTGTTTTGTTTTTCCTGAACACTTCCTTAATGTACAAGTGGCTCAAATTCGCTCATTTTGAGGCGGGAACCGGCGGACGTGCAACAACTTTAATCATAAGGTAAACACAAAACAACAGTCTCCATCCGGAGCTCCTTCACGGGACTCCACACTTGTAAACACTCGCTGCATCGGGCGCGCGGCTCTCACCTCCGCCCACACTCGTCAGCGATACCAAGCCGACCAATCACAGAGCTTGCGCTACACGCTACATTTTTTGAGAGGTGCACGTCAACGTCGCCGATGGCCACGACGAGGGGAATAAATCAGCCTTTACAGCCTCAGATACAGATTGCCACTGTACCATCATATTTGTCAGTCCAGAAAACAAAAACCGTTACACCTATCGACACAAATTTCATAACTCTATGTCAGCATAGTCTGAAGAGGATCTGGTTTAATTTTGGTAAAAATTGCTGTCATGGTCAAGGAGGAGTTCGTAAAATAACGTTTTGGAACAAAATCAAGATGGCGAACAGTAGGTTCGCCAGATGATGGCATAATTAGTGTCTGTGTTGCCGGCTTGACCGAGGGATTAATTTGAGACCAATTTTGTCGAAAAAAGATTATGCAGTCAAAAGTTATAACTAAATTTGAAAGTTTCATTATGAAAGAATAATGAATGTCTTATAACTCTTATAACTAACCATTTTTTATGGTCTAATATTTTTTATATTTTTATGGGTCAGTGTGAGGTGCCAATGATACACCTAAAATTTGGTGTCAATATCTTTAAGCATTGCAGAGATACAGCCTCAGATGTAATTTGGCATCATGCCAGCACATTTGTCGTTGCGGTAAACAAAAACCGTTAAATCTATCGACACAAATTCTGTAACTTTTTGTCAGCACGGTCTGAAGATGATCTGAGTCAAATTTGGTGAAAATCGGACCAACGGTCTAGGAAGAGTTTGAAAAAGTAGCTTTTCCAATTAAATCAAAATGGCAGACCGGAAGTTTTGCAAAATATAGAAAATGTGGTATCAATGTCTGCTCCGAAACTTTTTGAGCACTTTCAGGGCATGGTGTCGAAGATGCATACCAATTTTTGTGTTGATCCCTCAATGCGTTCATACAATATAGCATTTTTTGACAAAATTCAATATGGCCGACGCCCAAAATGGCGAACATGGGAAAATTGGATATCATTTGACTCAGAATAGATCTCTCAATGTAATGAGACTAATATTGTGAAATTTGGTGAAAGCGCTCACGATATACAAGCCAAAATAGCTGTTTTTCATATCTCCTGACCACTAAGTGGCGCTTCAACGAAACTGTGCAGGCAACCTCAGATCATAGTTGTCATAACACACAGCAAGTTTGGTGCGAATAGAGTTAAGCGTTGCCGAGATATAGCCTCACGTATGATTTTGCTTGCTTTTTGACGAATTAAATTTCACGTTATTCGACAACGATTTAAGTAATTAAAGTCTTGTAAGTAAAGTCTTGAATTACATAACTTTTTGCCACCAGGGTCTGAAGATGGGCCTATTTTGGTGAAAATTGGACAAACCGTCTAAGACGAGTTCGAAAAAGTAGGTTTTGTAAACAATTAAAAATACACCGCGTTCCAAATTATTATGCAAATTGAATGTATGTGATATAAACACTAATTTTTTTGTTTTTTCAATTAAACTCATTGATGGTATTGTGTCTTAGGGCTCTTTGGATCACTCAAATGAATCTCAGACACCTGTGATAACGAGTTTGCTAGATGAGCCCAATTAAAGGAAAAGTACTTAAAAAGGGCGTTCCACATTATTAAGCAGGCCACATGTTTCAAGCAATATGGGAAAGAAAAAGGATCTTTCTGCTGGTGAAAAGCATCAAATAGTGCAATGCCTTGGACAAGGTATGAAAACATTGGATATTTCACGAAAACTTAAGCGTGATCATCGTACTGTGAAGAAATTTGTGGCTGATTGTGAGCACAGACGGGTTCGTGCAGACAAAGGCAGAATGAGGAAGGTTTCTGCCAGACAAATTTATCGGATTACGAGAGCAGCTGCTAAAATGCCATTACAAAGCAGCAAACAGGTATTTGAAGCTGCTGGTGCCTCTGGGGTCCCACGAACCTCAAGGTGTAGGATCCTCCAGAGGCTTGCGGTTGTGCGTGAACCTACTATTCGGCCACCTCTAACCAATGCTCACAAGCAGAAAAGGTTGCAGTGGGCCCAGAAATACATGAAGACTAATTTTCAAACAGTCTTGTTTACTGATGAGTGTCGTGCAACCCTGGATGGCCCAGATGGATGGAGTAGTGGATGGTTGGTGGATGGCCACCATGTCCCAACAAGGCTGCAACGTCAACAAGGAGGTGGCGGAGTCATGTTTTGAGCTGGAATCATGGGGAGTGAGCTGGTAGGCCCCTTTAGGGTCCCTGAAGGTGTGAAAATGACCTCTGCAAAGTATGTAGAGTTTCTGTCAGACCACTTTCTTCCATGGTACAAAAAGAAGAACCGTGCCTTCCGTAGCAAAATCATCTTCATGCATGACAATGCACCTTCTCATGCTGCAAAGAATACCTCTGTGTCATTGGCTGCTATGGGCATAAAAGATGAGAAACTCATGGTGTGGCCACCATCCTCCCCTGATCTCAACCCTATTGAGAACCTTTGGAGCATCCTCAAACAAAAGATCTATGAGGGTGGGAGGCAGTTTACTTCAAAACAGCAGCTCTGGGAGGCTATTCTGCCATCCTGCAAACAGATTCAAGCGGAAACTCTCCAAAAACTCACAAGTTCAATGGATGCAAGAATTGTGAAGGTGATATCAAAGAAGGGGTCCTATGTTAAGATGTACTTTGCCTTGTTAGGATGTTTTCCATTGAAATAGCTTTTGACTTCAGAAAATATGACCACCTAATGCTGCAAATTCAGCAAATGCCTGTTTTCACTTCTTTACAACCTATAAAATGTTTTAACTCTGTTGTGCATAATAATTTGGAACAGTCAATTTTCAGTTTTTTATTTTTAAAATAAATGCTGTTATCATTAAGAGGTTTGTTCAATAAAATTTGAATTATACCCTTATGGTTGATTACTTGAAAATTATACTGACTGTCATTTGCATTGACTAATTATGAAAACCAGAGAAAGATATCATTTGCATAATAATTTGGAACGCGGTGTAGAAAAAAAACTAAACCTTACGATTTTTGAAATTTGGTGTCAAATTGAAATGGCATAAGCCAAGGATTCAGAGAAAATTTGAATTTTGATTCTGTGGTCTACAGTTCAAAAGGTATTAGCATCTCAAAATTGCAAATTTGGACAAGTGGTGGCGCTAGAGAGTTTGAGTAAGACGGTCCAAATTCACTGTGATTAATAAGGAGGTTGTCCTCTATGAGTGTGCCAAATTTCATAACTTTCGACCGAACTCCTATATAGGCTGCCATTCAAATCATGGCAGAAGAAGAAGAAGAAGAAGCGGAAGAAGAAGAAGAATAATAGGAACCAGAACAAACACAATAGGTGCATTCGCATCTTCGCTGCTTGACCCCTAAATAGTTTACAAGTTAAGTTATGCGTAATAAAAAAATTAAATGATGCAGGGAAAAGTATTGAACACATGAAGAAATGGAGGTGTACAGTAGAAAGGCAGTGAAAGCCCAGACAGCAGCTGAAATCTCTCAGTAGTTCGTCAGCAACTCTCTGCCCTTCATCATTGTAAATGAATATTAGATGCTTCAGTCCATTATGTACATTAGCAGGATGATGAAGATGAAACCAGGGTGGACATTTCAGCAAGACAGTGATCCAAAACACAGCCAAGGAAACTCTCAAATGCTTTCAGAGAAAGAAAATCAAGCTACAGAATGGCCCAGCCAATCACCTGACTTGAATCCAATAAAAAATACAAATTAAAGATCAGATTTTATAGACGAGACCCACAGAACCATCAAGATTTTTACACTCTGTTGAGCTTACACCAGAGCAATTCATGTGACTTCATTCTCCATATGAGAGGCGTCTTTGAGCTGCCATCACCAAAAAAGCCTTTTATATAAAGTATTAAATAACTTTCAGTAGTTCAGTAAAGTGTCATTTTATTGTTATTACACATAACTCATTTTTCAGTTTTTTTTTTTTTTTTTTTTTTTGTTTTGTTTGTATTGTTTGGGTTTTTACCAAAGTCTGGTTCAATTCCACGTCAACAGCTCCTTTAGAAATATTATTCCCAACAAAAAACATGACATGTTCAATACTTATTTTCCCCACTCTATTGTATAACCTTTAATACATGTATAGTCTTTTGTACTTTTGTATTTAATACATGTATAGTCTTCTGTCTTTTGTTTTGTTTTGGTGTATATTATTTTTATGTTTTTCTGTCATCACTTTTCATTCTAACAGCCTATTGTTTCTCATTATTTAATATCTTTTTTTATTTAATTACTTAATGGTTTTATTACCTTCGCATAACCTTTAATACACTAATATAAGCATTTTTGTTTTATATATATTTTATTACCATATTCTGTCATTTACTCTTCAATCTAAAAGGCTTGTTTTCTAATTAATTAATTAATTAATTGATTTGTATCATAACTCCATGTATTCCTGAATTTTATTACATCCCTCCAAGCTATTTTGTGTTTGAAAGACAAGTCTAATAGATGTAAAAAAACAGACGGCTGGTTTACTGTCAGTGAAAAATCAAAGAGATGTCTAGCAGTACTCCAAAACTATACTGATCATCAAATACACAGATTAGACAGAAGTGCAGTCATTCATTCTGTTGGAATATTCAATAAATTCCATGCGTGTTCAATAAAAAAGATCAGGAGAGGGTTTTCTTCAATGTCAAAACTCGTAACAATTTATTGGATACAAATGAATAATTCGATTCACAGAATTCTGTTATCCTCAATGCAATGCAAAAGTTACATTAAGGAGGTGCGCAACAATTTTCATTTCCTGACTTCAACTTATATAGGCAACTGATTTTTACAGGTGGAGTTTAGTGGAATTTGTCACTTGTCAATCATTCTCCAGTCCTCTATTGGCCGCACCCCAGACATACTGTAAGTCTATGAATTCTCTGCACAACATTAAAAGCAAACTGACTTTCTGTGTTCAGTTTTAACACCTTTCTGCTGACAGGAAGTTTCTGCAGAGCTGAATTTAATTTTGGACCAGCATTTATCTACTTCTGCAAAAATGCTTCATTAATATGCAAAACATCAGACTCGAGAAAATCTTATACAATCGATACAAATAATTGTTTAATGAATAGAAAAAGAGACAAAATAATACAAAATATATTCCTTTTTCCTAACAATTCCTCCTAACAATTTAAAGACCAGCCTATTCTGAACTATTCTTGACTAAACTATTTTGAACTATTCTTAGCTGTCTATTCGATTTTGTCAGTCAACCTAGATTTTAGTGTTGTTTTATCCTAAACTTCTATCTTTAGTCATTTAGGATAAATGTCTATGCTAAATGTATGTTTATATGTTTATGATGAATGTACACTGCCTGACAAAAGTCTTGTCGTCGATCCCAGTTGTAAGAGCAACAAATAATAACTTGACTTCTAGTTGATCATTTGGAAAAGTGGCAGAAGGTAAATTTATCAGATGAATCATCTGTTGAACTGCATCCCAATCATCACAAATACTGCAGAAGACCTATTTTAACCTGCATGGACCCAAGATTTTCACAGAAATAAGTCAAGTTTGGTGAAAGAAAAATCATGGTTTGGGGTTACATTCAATATGGGGGGCGTGTGAGAGATCTGCAGAGTGGATGGTAACATCAACACCCTGAGGTATCATGTGATTTGTGCTGGCCATTACATTACAAACCACAGGAGAGAGCAAATTCTTCAGCAGATTAGCGCTCCTTCTCATACTTCAGCCTCCACATCAAAGTTCCTGAAAGCAAAGGTCAAGGTGCTCCAGGATTGGCCAGCCCAGTCACCAGACATATGAACATTATTGAGCATGTCAGGGGTAAGATGGAGGCATTGAAGATGAATACAAAGAATCTTAATGAACTCTGGAAGTCCTGCAAGAACACTTTCTTTGGCATTGCAGATGACTTTATTAATAAGTTATTTGAGTCATTGCAGAGATGTATGGATGCAGTCCTCCAACCAGATACACACGGGAGTCATACACAATATTAATTATTTTTCCCCTGTACCCTGCAACAAGACTTTTGTCAGGTAGTGTATATGTTTAGACTATGTTTAGATGTTGAGACGTCTATTAGAGTTCTTTTAAACACAAAAAATGCTTGCTGCAGTATATTTTATTTTGCTTATTGTTTGTTAGACAATTTAAAACATATACAATGATAACAAAGTTCTGTCATTCATTGGTCAGAAATGTTTACCTGAAGTGTCCGACTCGCACTTTGCGTCCTGCTAAGTGTGTGTGCATCATCACAGAAAACACCTGAAGATCATTTGGCGTCTCCAGTATCTGTAGAGCACAGAACACAAAACATGAGACGTCTGCTCAATCTGCCTTTTCCTTGTGGGAATGTGAGTAGCTATACATTTACTATCCATACAGCTGAAGACAAGATTATTAGCTAAAAGATGACATGCATTAATAACTGAGCAAGGGCATTTTTTGTAGTATTTCCTGTTATATTTTTCTTCTGAAATAAAAAAACCTATTTTGTTACGATTTAATAGGGTGTTTAGGGAAAGAAAACGCTACATTTAGGAAAGTTTATTATTACTGAATAAAATGGATGGACATAAACAAGGAGAAACAGCTTTAACCTTTAATGTTTCATTTGTTTTTTCGTCTATATGAAAAGTCACAGGGGGGAAAAAGGAACTAGAGTGGCACCAAAGCAAAGAACTATGCAGAACCAAAAGCCACATTAGCCACAAGATCCCCTCTAAACTTACTAAAGAAAATAAAAATGTGAAAAAAAAACAGAAAATCTTCTGCGTATTCGATGCCACTAAATACGCTCCGTAAATAATAAACATTAATTTTCCTTCAGCTTAGTCCCTTTATTCATCAGGGGTCGCCACAGCAGAATAAACCGCCAACTTATCCAGCATATGTTTTACACAGCGGATGCCCTTCCAGCTGCTACCCAGCTCAGAGCGGATTGGGTGCAGTAGGACCAGTGGATTACACTAGTACAGGGATGTCAAACTCAATTCCTGGAGGGCCGCAGCCCTGCACAGTTTAGTTCCAACCCTAATTAAACACACCTGATCAAACTAATTGAGTCCTTCAGGCTTGTTTGAAACCTACCAGTAAGTGTGTTGAACTTAACTGTGCAGGGCTGCGGCCCTCCAGGAATTGAGTTTGACATCCCTGCACTAGTATCTTGCAAAACTAGTAAAATATTATGTACTGTCATCATGGCAAAGACAAAAGAAATCAGTTATTAGAAATGAGTTATTAAACTATTATTTTTAAAAATGTGTTGAATAATTCTCTCCTTTAAACAGGACTTAAAATTTCAGGAGGGAGAGAATGATTTTGTCTCCAATTGTATATAAATATTTATATATCTGTATACTGTACATACGGTACCTCAGGGATATAAGCAGTGTCACACATCCCATATGTGAGGAAAGACTTTGCTTTGGGAGGAATGGCGTATAAAGGAGTCACTGCTAGCCCCGTCATCAAAACACCCGCATCATGTTGACGAAGTTCAGACGTATAATAGAATCGCAGACCTGAGCTATCAACTCGACCTGTGTGGAGAAAAGATAAAGCAGTGTTTTATCATTACAAACACCTTAAATGTGAACTCCTGTGTAAAATGTAGCATCTCAAAGCACCACCGGCTGACCTGCAGTTTTATTAACATTGTTGTAATGCACCTCAAGTCTGTAGAAAAAATCACCAACATTTCCTCCAATCGGAAGTCCTGCCACTTCAGGGAATTCAAATTCCTTAAAATACATGGAAATCAAAAAAAATATTATTATTTTTAAAGAATTTAAAATCAGTTTAATCAGTGAATTTACCTCATTAAGAAATAGGGAGGATGAGGACATTTGTGGATTTAGAACTTTCTGCTTTTAGTAACTACAAGGGCTTAGTTTAGGTTTAGAAATAATACTAATGTCTATGGTAACATCATAGAGGTGAACAATATATCATTTGAGCACTGATATCACAATGTGTGTATGCACAATAGTTACATCCCGATTAGATTATTTATTAAAAGATAAAGATATAATTTTTAATATACAATAATGACCATGTTATTTAACATCCAACTGTTCGATTTCTGTACTTAAAAAGTGTTTGACTCCCCAGAAAACCAATGAAGCACTGTTTATTTAGCTTTTATTTTGCTCTGTCGTATTTATATATGCCTATAATTTATTATAATTTTATGCAGATGCACTGCATAGAAAAAGACTTGATCATCCCAGTTGATCTAAATGAATTAAATCTTTCCAAATAGAGCTATTCAAATCATCGGGTGAAATTATATTCATATCGCAATATATAATCGCAGCAAAACAAAATATCGCAATGGCAGATTTTTACAATATCGTGCAGCCCTACTGTAGAGTGACTGTATAAACTATGGTTTATTTAACTTTATCAAAGAAATTGTGGGCTACACTTGGCTTAAGAATCCTATTTTTTAATGTTAGGGCTATGCAATATGACAAAACATATCATATGGACAAAATAAAAAGTCTCTCATTTCATATTATGCTTTATCGTTTATTTGCAGTGTCATTAAAAAACATTGTGGTCATTTGAATGACTGCAATCTTACATCCATGGTAAAATCTTGAAAGTACAATGTTTACATTTTGTTTTGTTTTTTGTTGCACCTGTATATATGGCATTTGCTGTTGCTTTTATCTAGAACCTGCGCTTGCGTTTGTTTTGATCCAGGAGTGCAATACCTAGTTCAACCACTGGGTGTCAAACGTACATACTGCACCTTTAAAATGTAAACAAAAACAATTCCATGTGGGCTATATATATATATATATATATATATATATATATAAACTATTAAATGATGGAAATTAGAAATGGTACTATATCGTGCATATACATGGTCCACTTTAAGATTCTGATGGTATGATAATCTTGGATAAATATATCACGGTATTGCGCTTACTGCTGTAAAATATCTTCTTTTTTCATATCTGGGTGAAAAATACGTTTTTTTCAATTTTTACTTTTTTCCCCATTGAACACAATATATTTTATTTTAAGAAACATTTTAAATATTTTAGAGCAGTAAACATGTCAGGCTAAATACTTAAAATAAATCATTGACTTCTGCTATCTTCATTCGTTTCAAGAACAGATTTCTTTACAACTTGAATTTTTAGATATCTTTATTTTCTTTGCATATAAAGTTAGCCACTGCACCGTTCAGGTCTATAGTATGCTTGGATTTTGGTGCACAAGCAATTTGTTTTTCAGATGTTTGCTGAATTGTGGGCTGACCAGTAGCTTTTTGGTGTGAATGCGTCTTTGCTGCTGGAGATTCTGTTGCCCTAAAAAAACTACATAAAATAGTCCTAAAAAACAAGGAACGGTTAACAGAAAATCAAGGTTTTAAAACTTTTCTAAACTGCAGCAAACCTTAAAACTGGTTATCGTCCAACGCCTAATTGTGATATGAAATAAATTATATCTTCTTACCTATAAAGCTTAAAATAATGTAGCTCCGGTTTATCTAACCAACCTTCTGTCTCGCTACAATCCAACTCACTCCTCAAGATCTCTAAACTCGGCGCTTGTGGTAGTACCCAAAATAGCAAAGTCTACTAAAGGAGGTCGAGCCGTCTCATTTATGGCTCCTAAACTCTGGAATAGCCTTCCTGATAATGTTTGAGTACACAAATACACTTCATTAAACATCTACACATAGACAACACCTATATGCTATAAAACTGCAGGTTTTATATAATAATATTGCATGTTTATACTGTATATAATAATAACTTATATTTGATTATAACTTTAACTTGATTTGATTGTATTTAAATAATGTGCACCTTTTGTAAAGCTGCTTGGAAACAATAATTATTGTAAAAACAGTGATACAAATAAACTTGAATTGAATTGAAAATAAATGTCAGGATATTGTTGACTAATATTGTGATATTAAATTTTTTGTGTCACATCGCCCAGCCCTATTTAATGATATAAGTAACTCTGAATGCGTGAAATAGTATTAGGATGTTAAATTTGGATGTTTAAAACCAAGATCAAAGAAAAGACGAACCCCTCCGCCAACTCCCCACACTGCAACGGTCTCCATACACCCTTCATCTTCCGTGTAACACCCCCGCTCCAATGGCTCCGTTACTGCCGGCGGACAGCGGTACAGCAGCAGATGATGCACCAGGTCATAGTTGGTGATTACCGGCTTAATCTGGGCATTAGAAAAGTAAGATCTGATGAAAATATCTAACAGATCAATGGATGAATAAATTGTAAGAAGCTCATAGACTCACCCGATAAATGTGCTGTTTACGGTTGAACGTAGGCGCTCTTGCAATTTTGCAGTGGTAGTAGGTTCGGTTGGCTGGTACAGTGAACTGAAATGATTGTAAAATCAAGAATCTTAAAGGTCCCATGAAATTAAAATAAAGTATTTTAGATGTTAGTATCAGTGTTGTTAGTTTTCAAGATATCTTTAAACTAGTGTGCTACACCAGGGGTTTTCAAACTTTGGGGCGCGCCCCACCAGGGGGGCGCCAGCACCTATTAAGGGGGGCATGAGAATTTGAGGCGTGCACTCGAGTAAATTATGATGATGCTTTTTATGCATTCACTAGAGAGAATCTGATTAATGTTAGTTCCACATCTAACTGTCAGGCACCTGTAGAGTTTATGTTTTCGAGTAAAACATATACAAATAAACTGGACCGGGTGCTTTTTAAAATGAATGACGGTGAATGAAAGTCAAACGGGTGAGCGTCTGACAAAAAAATGCCCTTTTGAATCAAATCAGCAGGATGCCCTTCTAGATCTTCCACTTACTTTGAAGACATATGACATGAAGACATACAGACTACCTTTACATGGACATCTGTAATAGTTATTTGCCTTAATCTGAATAAGACAATAATATAATTAAGGTGATACATGAAGTGCTTTTTGAATGTTGCGTCACCAGGCTATTCACGTTTCCTGCAGAGTCTCATGTCATTTCGGATGTTTCATTTTTAATTTTAAAATTTAAAAATTAACTGCAGTTCTGCACTTTCCCTCATGAACATTTCATTCATGCCCCCATGACAAACTGGGGTATTAGACGCGACTATTTAGTAAGGACTGGTGGAATTTGATTCCCCACTCTGGAATTTGAAAACTTCCGCATTTCAAGATCAGTGTTGCCAGATGTAGCTAAAAAAGCTAAGAAAGCTAAATTTTCACTACCTGCCTACATCATTTTTTACCCGCACAGTCAAATTCAAAACCACCCAATCTGGCAACACTGTTCGTGATGTGTGTGTGTGTGTGTGTGTGTGTGTATGTGCGCGGTCCTTTACTGACAGCCATGTGTGTGCATCTTGTCGCAAAATGCAGTGAAAAGTCCTGCATGACGGTAATAGTTTGATTGCTGTGTTTACTTCAATAATGCTACTAATATATGCATACTCCAAACATATATGGGGGGGGGGGGGGGGGGGGCATGTGTCCTAAAAGTTTGAAAACCCCTGTGCTACACAAGAGTGACAAAATTTGCGTTTAGAAGATATAAAACTAATTTAAACGTAAAGCTTGTAGTTTGTCACTTCCACCTAAATGGATCAACGGTTTTATTCACGTCACCTCATACTTCAGTTTCTCATCAAATCTTGACCAATCAAATGCTTTCTAGTGTCTGACATGCCCCGCCCCCTTCAAGACGCTTCTCATTTGCTTTTCATTTGATGCGCTTGAACTCAACTACTCTCACTGGCAGAGCTGTGATAAAACAAAATGCTATTGGCTGTTTTTAAAAAGGGGAAAGGCTACACTATGTCCCACCCTCTCTTTATGTTTCAGTTAAGATTACGTCAAACATCCAATAAAAAAAATATACATTTCAAAGCACTTCACGGGACCTTCAAGATACAAAAGTGAAATTTCACACTTACAAGCGCCAATCAAGTTCATTCATTCATTTTCCTTCAGCTTAGTCCCTTTATTCAACAGGGGTCGCCACAGCGGAATGAACCACCAACTTATCCAGCATATGTTTTACGCAGCGGATGCCCTTCCAGCTGCAACCCAGTACTGGGAAACACCCATCCACTCACATTCACACACATACACTAAGGCCAATTTAGTTTTATCAATTCACCTATAGCACATGTCTTTGGACTGTGGGGAAAACCGGAGCACCTAGAGGAAACCCGTTGCAAACTCCACACAGACATACCAACTGACCCAGCCGGGACTCGAACCAGCGACCTTCTTGCTGTGAGGCGACAGTGCTAATCACTGAGCCACCGTCTCACCACCAATCAGGTTATTAACCAATAAGCTGATCTACTTACTATACACAAAAAAACTGCCATGTCAAAGTTTAAGGTCAGTAAGTATTTTTTAAAGAAATGTATCCTTTATACAGCATACATTAAATGTATGTTTTTAAAAACATTTTGAATTTTACAAAGTAAATTGAAATATTTCAGAAATGCGGCTTATCTTTCCCCGAACAGCAAAGAAGAAATTCAAATGATTTCTGAAGGATCCTGTGACAATGAAGACTGGAGAAATGATGCTGAAAATTTGCTGGACAAGAAATTTGTTGTCCTCTTGACACTTTGACAAAATGTACAGGTGATTAGTGCATTATTATATTATAACAATATGCTCTAATCTAATATATGCTCTAATACAGTAGTTCCCAATCTTTTTTTTGCCTGAGAGAGACCCCCTTTTCCCCCGGAAAATATTGTAAGGCCCCCCTCAACATTTAATGATATTATCGCTCATATAAGTTTGCAGTATAAGGATGACAAAAAATTTTGTTTTCAAACAAACGGTATATTTGTTATTCTATCTAGATGTTTATGCACAAATAATAGCCTAATGTAAAATATAAAAGCAAAATATCAGTAGGCCATTAGTAACTAAAAAACGTAAGCCTTTGGCCTTTAAATTGGCCCTATATTAGTTGCTAATTTTATAAAAGTTTCTTGTCAGTAGTTGTGACGTCCCTTGTCTCATTTTGGGTGTGTGTCAATTCTTTTGCCTTGTGCTCAAAAAATGCTCTGAGCTTGACACGGTACTGGGGATGAGTCATCTGCGAATGTGTTATTAATTTGGCCTCATGCATACATTAGCAAGAACTTTGGCGCAGATAATACACTGTGGCTGGGTCAAGGACTCTTTGCTTCGAGGAATAATGAAATAAAACCATAGTTCAGGTAACTATCTTCGTATTTCCTGCATTTCGTGTTTTTAGTATTGCTAGCGCTGCGACCCGAAATTTTTGGAGTTCCCTCACCTGGGTCCAGTGTGCTTGGGTCATTAATATTAGCTGCTGAAGGCGAATCAGTCTTTTTTGTGGAGGACGAATTACAAATTTGTCCATTTTTTTGTTCAGCCAGGAAATAAAAAGAACGAAGGCAACATGATCGTTCTCCTAATTGTCCACTGATAAGAAATTTAAAAAATATGACGCGACCCCCCCACAGAGCTCGCTGAGTCCCCTTTGTGGGCCGAGACCCCCCTGTTGGGAACCTCTGCTCTAATACACCTAATCTAAATTATGGACTAATTTCTTCTTGATAATATGACGTTTTGTCATTTTCTTTATTAGTTAAAGGCAGATTAATTTGGCATTTCTTTGTGGAGTTTGCATGTTCTCGACGTGTTGGCGAGGGTTCCTCCAGGTACTCTGGTTTCCCCCACAGTCCAAAGACATGCGATATAAGTGAACTGGGTAAACAAAAATTGGCCGTGGTGTATGAGTCTGGGTGTCTCCCAGTGCTGGGTTGCGGCTGGAAGGGCATCCTTCCATATGCTGGATAAGTTGGCGGTTCATTCCATCATGTGAGATAAATAAGGCACTAAGCTGAAGCAAAATGAATGAAAAAATAATATGAAATTGTCAAAGCCTGATAGCAATACAGTGGACATCTGATTTCCACGGCAGAAAACAAGTCAAATTTAAGGCATCTACATCATCTTTTTCCATCATTCCTTTTTTGATATCCTTTTTTTTTTACAGAGATACAATACGGCCAACCTATTGTGCATCCATCGATAAAACAGGAAAACAAGTAAATGTTTTTTCAAAAAGAACAATTTGACTTACATTTTCCATAGTTATGTCAAAATATGTGGTGTTTGAAAGGCTGACGCGAGGCATGTACTTCAACAGGTTCACCTCCTTTGATCCCCTTTGGGAGCCGTGGTTTTTGATGACATCAGTCTGTCCATATGCGTAAATCAGCTTCATGGGAAGATTCTGATAATGCAATAAAAATACTTTTACTGGATGTCTAAATGAACAATGACATGCACTTTGTCCACTATACAGTTAAAGGGATGTTTCACCCTAAAATGAATATTTACTCATTATTTACTCTCCAAAAAGATATTTTGAAGGAAGATGAAAACCTGTTACCATTGGCTTTCATAGTAGGACACAAATACTATGGAAGTCAATGGTTACAGATTTCAGCTTTCTTCATAATATCTTCTTTTATGTTAAACAGAAGAAAGAGAAACAGATTTGGAAGAAATGAAGGATTTACATAATCAAATTCCAGAAATCAAGTACTTGTAGTCAGAATAAAGTGCATTTTAATACTGCATATACTCAATCAGACTACATGTAAACATTACATATTTACTTTGTTATTTAGATAATTTCAGTAAGTTCTTCACAATAAATTGATTTACCAATTTTTCTGTTTTTTTTTTTTTTTTGAAACTTTTATATTTTTTTATAAAAAAAAACTTATATGCTGGACATTTGTGAATCTTCTGCAGAGATTGTTTATATGACATTAATACTCTCATATGCAGAGGGTTTTTTAGATAAAATGATTGCTGTAAAAGTGATATTGCTGTAAATATCATCTTTTCAATGTTGTTTTTTAACATTGCTGATGTCTAAATATACTTTAATTGTCTGTAAATGTTTTAAAATCATAAGACGTGATTTGGGCTGCATTTTACACTGCATATCTTCATGGTCAAATTCAGATATTTTTTAATAATTTTAGTAACTCTCCATACATTCCTCATTAACAAGAAGCGATGATTTTTGATGCTAATAAAGAATTAAGTTTTTTTTTGTAATTTGTATCTCAAAATATATCCTACAAAAGTAACCAAATTGTAATCCAAAAGTAATCAGATTACATTACCATAAATGTGTAATATAAAAAAGATTATATTACTGACTACATATTCTGTCATGCAATTTGAAACTCAGGCTCGTTGAAAATAAGTGCCTCAGGCTAGATGTTTGCAAAACTTAAAATACGTTGGTCTGATTACGTTTTATTGCAGGTTTCAAATCACAAGTTCATTATCACTATTATTTCACTGTCATTATTCACTGTCTATATTTTTGCGAATACATAATCTGTATACGATGGCTCAGTGGTTAGCACTGTCGCCTCACAGCAAGAAGGCTGCTGGTACGAGTCCCGGTTGGGCCAGCTGGCATTTCCGTGTGAAGTTTGCATGTTCTCCCCGTGTTGGTGTGGGTTTCCTCCGGCTGCTCTGGTTTCCCCCACAGTCCAAAACATGCAGTGTAAGTGAATTAAATAAACTAAATTGACCTTAGTGTATGAGTGTGTGTGTGTGTGAATTGAAGAGTGTATGGGTGTTTTCCAATACTGGGTTGTGGCTGGAAGTGCATCCGCTGCATAAAACATATGCCAGAATAGTTGATGGTTCATTCCACTGTGGCGACCCCTGATAAACATGGGACTAAGTCGAAGGATAATGAACGAATAATCTGACATGCGTTACTTAGGATATGCTTTGTTGTATGTTTCAGATTCACATCCTTCTTATACTACACATCGATGAGATGGCGTGGCTTGTTGTACTGATCACCTTGCGATTAACTGACCCAAACCCAACCAATAGGAAATGTAAGAGAAAATTGCATCACAGCCATGTAGTTTCATCATGATTTTTATTCATTCATTCATTTTCTTTTCGGCTTAGTCCCTTTATTAATCGGAGGTCACCACAGCGGAATGAACCGCCAACTTATCCAGCACAATTTTACGCAGCGGATGCCCTTACAGCCGCAACCCATCTCTGGGAAATTCATCATGATTTTACATTACTTTAACAGTTTTGTGGAACTGTGCTTTACCGGACTCAAACTCGAGCGCTCTGAATCACAAGTACAGCATCATACAAGGTGAGCTACTGAGCAAACTGACCACGCCTGAAAGTTGTCCATATGCACATAAACAGGTGAGGTAAACATTTGATTACAAATCATAGACACCATTAAGTTGTTTTGTGGTATTAATTTGATTTTGTGCAACAAACTGCACAAAATAATCAATAATATGTCCCTGTAAATATTATTAGTGTGAAAAGGAACATAATTTGTTGCCCCCTAGGGTTAATTTTACTCAGAAACTGCAGTCAAATGTATGTTGAAGTGCGTTATTGTGGTTTCACAAAAATGTAAGCTGAAGCATGTATTTCAAACAAGCCTGTTGTGGTCATTTGTAACAGGTTACAATTCATAAGTAATCTACCCAACTCTGCTAATGCTAACATATATTTAGCTATGCTTTGATTTAGAATTCAAGAAGATTTAGAGTTCAGGAGAGTTTCTCAAGTACAGACGAGAGACCTTGACAAAAGGACGAGCAGTTTTGTTAGGAACAGACGTTCTCAGAAACACCCCCTGATCCCACTGGACCAGCACAGAGTGGATTCCCTTACATTGGAGGTTTTGTTTTGTAATGCTGTAGTTTCACCATCATTGTTTTCTGGATACAGCTGCATAGTATATCTTACAGTGAAAGGAGGGGGGAGGGTTACACAGCTAGTGTTCTTGAACTACTTTTCTTTGTAATGAATATAACAAATGCATTCTATTGTTAAACAGGCTTACGGTGACAGGTAAATCATTTTCGTCACAGGAATCAATGGACCGCTCAAATTTCATGATTGTTTTCCCATCAGTCTCGTTTAGAGACAAGAGTTTGTAGTTTTGTTTCTGGTCGACCACAGGCATTGAATTTTCCAAGGCATGGCGGTCCTGTATAAAGAGAAATAAAGGATGAATGGGCACACAATAGCAGGTGTTTCTTTATGATTGTGTTTATGTACAATTACCCCAATCACCTCTCTCGATTGGTCAAAACACTTGACCAACATTTGGAAATATTTTAGGACATATAGTGTGAAAACAAATAAAACAGAATCCAATTTATTACACTTATATAAATAGTTGAAAATTACCTTATCATTATCTCTCCCTCATGTGGTTTCTTCTGTTGAACACAAAATAAGATATTTTGAAGAATGCTAGTTGCCAAGACCCATTGACTTCCATAGTAGGGAAAACATGCTATGGAAGTCAATGGGTGTCAGCTACCAGTATACTTTAAAATATCCACATTTGTGTTGAACAGAAAAATCAAACAAACAGTTTTGAAACAATTATAGGTTGAGTAATTTTCGGGTTAATTATCCCTTTAAATATCAAAAGAGACTTTGCACCACTGAGGAAACTAAATGTGTTAAATATTATATTTAATGAAGAATATGGAATATATACCACAATTATATGTGCACTTCCAAATACAGTGATTATTTATTTAAAATATAGGTTGTATAGTGACTTCTAAAAACATTCATACTGTTGTTTTGACAGTGATTCATCACAGTACCTTATACTTAAGCAACACAAGCTCATTTTGAAAACGTACCCCCTATACATTTCTGGAGTTATGTAGCCAAAACTACGTATGGCTGCATTTCGTCAACAAACGCTACAGGGTAGTATGACGCTGCCGCCAGCTTCTGTTTCTTTTCGCGCTCCCAGCTGCCGATTACCTCTGTGTGGAAGGCTTTACCGCTGTTACCAGTTTGTCCAGCAGCTCGCCATGTACGTCGGAGGACTTGAGATGCAGAGAGGAGTTGACCGCAATGACGGGGTTCAAGCCCGCGAAGAACAGTTCCAAAAACAAAAGGCAAAAAATAAAATAAATAAGTAAATAATGGTGAGAACGTGGTAATATCTGAAAACATGGTAAAAATCAGGCAAGGGCTTTTCATTTTCTGGATTGCTTTTGAAAACACTGTCGGTTGGATTTAGGGAAAGGGGTTTGTGGAGGCATACAGTAGGTCGGTCGGTCAGTCAATCAGTCAGTCGACAGCACTGGTGGATTTACGCGAGAACAGCAGGTGCACTTGCAAGAGAAATTTGAGATCTGAAAAAGCGTACACAGCGGCCGCTGGTGGATTTGCGAAAACAAAAACTGCTAAATAACAGTTTAGCCTCCTGGGATGTATTTGGTGCTCTCCAGAAATGTTCATAGGGCTACGTATCAATAATGAGCCTTAGGTGGCTTGAAGACTTAATAGGCTACATATTTATAAAATGTAAATATTTTTACCTGAATAGACATGGCTAAAATATGAATGGAAAATGTTGATATTTTTTGTAGACGTGTTGTTCGTTAACACTTTACAATTAAGCTCCATTTGTTAACCTTCGTTTAACTATGAAAACTACTTGTAAAACGTACAATTTGTCTTAGTAGGTGATATTAATTTCTTAGTTAAAGTTCAATAAGTAGATAATAACTAATAAAGGCAATTTACTACAGTAAGTAGAGTTAACATAACTTCAGTAACAAATGTAGCTATTCCTCACTGTTGATTTGAGTTTGATATTATACCTGTTAAATTACACTCTATTAAGCAATTAGTTGACTTTATTTAAAGATGGGAGTACACCTGTTGGTTTTAAAGGGATTAGTTGACTTTACTTTACAAAGTAAGTAAACCCATTCCCTTAAAATTATTTATTAATTAAACACTGTGCATTATTATAAACATTTTGTAAAATCAAATTAAGTTACAGTGAGTATGTTTACATGGACACCAATAATCCAATTTTAATACGATTAAGACAATACTCTGATTACTGATGTCCATGTAAACGTAGTCACTGATTTTACCATCTTTTTTCAAGGAATCAGTTTTGGGTAAAACAAGTAAAATATTAAAGTCTTTATGTTAAAAAAAGCACATACTTTCTTATTACTTTCCTTAAAAAGTAACTCTGATTTTTAGTGTTTACCCAACACTGAAAGTAACTAATCACTTTTTACACTGTAATTCTTTTTGCATTTTATTTTAGTAATGTGATAATACTGTTAAAAAAAGCTTTAGCAAATATAACGACAAAAAAAACAAAAAAAACTGTATACCATCATGTGTAACCACTATGAATCAAGAATATAAAGTACACAAAATTATGTAAAAATAGATTTACTTATTGTTGTTATTATTAGTATTTATTTATTTTAATTTATTATTATTATTATTATTATTATTATTCATTTGAACAAATTAAATTTGATATTTTTATTTATTTATTTATCTTAATTTTTTTTGTTGTGTTACCTTTTCTCCGTACCCCTAGAAAGGAGCTACAAGTGCCTGTGAGTGATTTGTTGGGTCAAAATTTACAATAAGGTTTCATTAGTTAATGTTAGTTAATATATTTACTAACAATAGCTAATAATGAACAATACTTGTACAGCATTTATTAATCATAGTTCAACATTTACTAATGCATTTATAAAATCCAAGTTCATGCTTGTGGGTTAGTTAACAAAGAACAACATAAACTAACATTAATAAAGATGAATAAATACTGTAATAAATGCATCGTTTGTTCATGTTAGAAAAAATACTAGTGCTGGGAAGAATTAATCGTGATTAATCGCATCCAAAATAAAAGTTTGTTTTGACATAATTTAAGTCTCTGTACTGTGTAAATTTATTATGCATATATAAATGCACACAGACATGCATATATTTGAGAAAATATTTGCTTATATTTAGATATAAAATATATGTATTTGATACAAAATATATATACATTTTAAATATCTATGTGACAAATCTTTGTATAGACCATTTTGTAAACAAACAATGGTCCCAACCTATTTCCTGTTTTACATTTTTAATTTCTATAGCATCAAAGAATCCAAAATGAGCTACATATTGATAAATAATGTTATGAGAGCTGTTTTAACATGAAGTTATGATTGAATTGCCTCTTGTTACCGTTATGAAATAGTTTGATAACAAGCAGCAAATGTTCATGGGCCAATGACATGACATATATATTTTTGCTTCAATGTATGTGTGTGTATATATATATACACACATATATATTGTGTCAAAACAAACTTTTATTTTGGATGTAATGGCGATTAATCTTTGCCCAACACTTTTGAATTTACTTTTTTTTTTGTTTACAGTAATTGGTTGCAAACAATGTATGTGGGCTGAATCTAAACAAACGGATTAAATTTAGTAATGTCCAACTTAATTTGTTTCTTTAAATTCAGCCCAAATAAACTGTTTGCAATCAATTACCTTACATTTTGTAAATCCAATGAATGTTTTTTTTCAGTGTAAATACATTAACATTAACCAATACAACCTTATTGTAAAGTGTTACTGATAATGACTATAAGACTAACAATGTATATTAGATACATGCTCACCAAACTAGATCTAAAATCAGTGTCTTATTTACAGTTTTCAGTCTTTACCGTGAAGTAATTGCCTTTGTCGCCAACTCCTCCAATGACGATATCAGCTCCACTCATTCCTCCATTAGGGCTCAAGCCGAAACCGATCCAGCCACTGGTGTTGACGGAGAGCTGGAATAAGATGGTGCCCTGGATCTTATCAAATCCCCACTTCAGCTGCACATTGTGCTCCAGGTCCAGGTGTTCAGAGAAAGGCAGAAGAGGGTCTTCCTGAGCCCAGAACTGCTGCAAGGAAAGCAAAAGCAGAACGAGAGACAAAACACTCATGTTACCTTTTCAACAGGTGCCCATGAAAACTGCTGTGTAGTCTCTTTATCAGCTCTTTTTATACTGTAAGGCGTCTGTAGCCTGCTCACCTGAATCACAAATCTCCTCCTCTCTGGCTTCACGTCACCTGAAAACAACAAGAGAGCTTGTGGTCGGCTAACTTTCATGTTCTTTAGAAATGAAGAACATTATATACTAAATATGACTCTTTATTGAATTAATGTTTGCTTTGGAAGTGGAAAGTATTGCGGCGCTTACAGTAGCAATTGATGACTGTGGCAGAGATTTAATACTTAGCCATTTATTAGTGATGTTACATAACTTAAAGCAAATATATCTGTTATTGTCATTTCAGTAATCTCACATCAAAGCAAATGAGCAACAGTTGGGACTAGATTTATGCCATACAGAGCATATGAAAGGGTGATCGAAAAATTCAATGTTGAATAGAAAGAATGCTTAAAGGAATAATACAGTGTGTGTGTGTGTGTGTGTGTGTGAGAGAGAGAGAGAGAGAGAGAGAGAGAGAGAGAGAGAGATGTTTCTAGCATAAATTAGCATGTCGTTAGCATTGAGTATGAATTAGAATGTCAGTAGCATGTTGCTAGTATAAACTAGCATGCCGTTAGCATGAATTCACATGTTTGCTAGTATGATTAGTATGTTTGTTAGTATGTTTCCAGTATGGATTAGTATATTGTTAGTATGAATTAGCATGTTGCTAGTATGATTAGTGTTTCTGGTATGGATTTGTATATTGTTAGTATGAGTCGGTATGTTATTGGTATGTTCAATGTAAAGTCAATGGCAGTTTTTTTTTTTTTTTTTTGGAAGTCTATGGGACAGTTGCTAGGGTGGCGTAAGTGGTTGCAAGGGTGTGGCTAGTAAGTTAAACGGTCATCGGTGATTGGCAGATTGGTAGTCTGAGTTAAATGGGCCCAACATTAAGTCTAACAGTCTGGCGGAAAGTTATGATTTTCTCAAGCCACCATACAGTAAATATGATATATTGAATAATATGATGTATTATCTATATTTTAATTATAATATATATTTATAATATATATAAAAGTATTATTATTATTTTTTTTTTTTTTTACTACTACTACTATCTATTGTGTGTACTGTTTTTTTTATTATATATATATATATATATATATATATATATATATATATATATATATATATATATATATATATATATATATATGTTACCTTTTCATGTAAACTTTAGAACTGCTTTGGCAATACATTTGTAACATTTGTCATGCCAATAAAGCAACTATTGAATTGAATTGAGAGAGAGAGAGAGAGACTGAGAGAGAGAGAGAGAGAGAGAGAGAGAGAGAGAGAGAGAGAGAGAGAGAGACTGAGAGAGAGAGAGAGAGAGAGAGAGAGAGAGAGAGAGAATGTAATTACTGATAACTAAAAGAAAAAGCATTTTGTATATTATTAACAATACCTCAAATAAAATAGGCCTGTTAAAAAAAATGTTAACTTATTTTATTTTGGTTGTACTTGACTAGGACATGTTCACATTTTCATTTAGTTGATGAAAAAAATGTAAACTACAATTAAAATCATTAAAAATGACTAAACACAATAATATCTAAAATGAAAAGTAAATTGGAAAATACAAATATTTTAAAACAATTTGGACTACTAACTAGTGTCCAAGTGATACTATAATAAATACTGATGTAAAAAAAAATACTACAGCAATTTATATTAAATACCACAGTGTTTTTAAACCATACTACAGTAAAGTACATGCATTAATTTGTTGTGGCAATTCTGTATTTGCTATGGTAACAACTATAGTGATATAGTTAAAAATAAATAAAATATGAATTGAAAACTTGAATTTATATAAACAATTTACTCAATACTGCAGTTTTCTGCAACTATAGGGTATATTTTACTTCAGTTCACCACTGTTTACTGTGGTCAAACCTTAAGTGTACTACAGTATTCAAGTTGATACAGTTGAATTCAGAATTATTAGCCCCCCTAAATTATTAGCTTCCCTGTTTATTTTTCCCCCCAATTTCTGTTTAACAGAGAGAAGATTTTCTCAACACATTTCTAAACATAATAGTTTTAATAACTCATTTCTATTAACTGATTTATTTTATCTTTGTCATGATGACAGTAAATAATATTTGACTAGATATTTTTGAAGACACTTCTATACAGCTTAAAGTGACATTTAAAGGCTTAACTAAGGGTAACTAGGGTAATTAGGCAAGTTATTGTATAACCATGGTTTGCTCTGTCGACTATCGAAAAAAATATAGCTTAAAGGGGCTAATAACTTTGACCTTAAAATGGTTTTTAAAAATTGTAAAACTGCTTTTCTTCTAGCCAAAATAAAACAAATAAGACTTTCTCCAGAAGAAAAAATATTATCAGACATACTGTGCAAATGTCCTTGCTCTGTTAAACATTATTTAGGAAATATTTAAAAAAGAAAAAAAAAATCAAAGGGGGGCTAATAATTCTGACTTCAACTGTATATAGTTAATACATTTATTAACAACGTGTTTTAAATACTATAATACATACAGTATGATACAGTTCTGTAGTATTTACTATTATACTTTAGTATTTTTCATGTGTGTCTTGTTAAATAAAAAGTAAAATTTTCCTTACTGTGGTCCTTTGTGGGAACATGGTCTGTGTTAAAAAGACAAAGTACATTACATAAATAGATTTATAATACAAATCAAGCATACTTACTTTACTAGGAGTTGGAAAGTCCATTCGGTTTGTTTGATAACTCTTTCTACATGTGTGCGAATGTAATATTGGTCATAAAGTGCAAATAAAAACACCTGTTTTCCGGTAGACCGCTCTATAGCTTCCGGTAGACAGCTCAGCTTTCTTCCCTCAGGCGGTCCATCTCATGAACACTTTATAATAGTATTAGTAATTGTGAAACATCACTACTTTTTATACTAATATACACTTATTTATATAACAACATAGTTTACATGCCAATTTGCACATAACAGCTGCACATATAACGTATATAGTAATACCTGTACATGTACTTGTCAGTTTGTATATTTGCAGTCACTACTTAATTCTGTTTTTAAATATTTATTATCTGTTTTAGTCCTGTCTCTGTAATTCTGTTGCACTGTAGAAACTCTGTCACGAAATCAAATTCCTCGTATATATGAACATACCTGGCAATAAAGCTCTTTCTGACTCTGATTCTATAAGCACATATAAATCATTTATGTTAATAAATAAAAAATAAACAATTTGGGATCATTACAAAGCCACACATGTACATATCTAAGAACAATTTGCTTTTATCAATGGTGGTTTGATAATAGAAATGTATAAAAACACCTGACGCACATGTTGAAATTCTCGCTTCATCTGTTAAAACCGATGTAAAATGTAGTAATCACAATAGAATGTGATTGGACCACCATAGAGAAATCACGTGACAACGCGACTTTTTTTTGTGTTTTTACTTTTGTTATTCAAGCAGAACGTTGATTAATATACTGCGGTTTTAGAAAGGTTTAGGTAAGTACATTTGAAATAAATACAATTAATAATTTATTATAAGACAATGTGTTTGTTTGTTTGTTTGTTTGTTTGTTTGTTTGTTTGTTTGTTTGTTTTTTACTCTGTATGCATTTCAACCTGTTGTTGGAGATCCCCAAAACCAAAATAAGTCATTTTATAATGCATAATAGGGGCTTTTTAATCATTTATTTTGAATAATAGAGAATTTGGAACCATTGACAAAGTCATCCATATACAGGTCTAACAAAAATGTGCTTCTACAAGAGATATTTGAATACAAATGTATGAACATGTATAAAATCACATGATACCACGTGACAACGCTGCTTGCCATTTTATTTTGTGTTATTTATTGATTTTGTTCAAACTGTTTGCTGATTAAGGGAGGTTTAGCTAAGTACATTTAAAAATAATTTATTTTTATTTTTTTAAAAGCTACTCTTGTCCTCTAGAGGCCGCTCTAAACTCACACATCTGTCATGTCAGCCCGCCCCTCTCAGTTTGTTTGAAAAAGTTGAAAAAAGCTGACACAATCAAAATCTAAAATACTCAAAAATGTACAGAATAATACAAAAAAAAACTTTGTTTTTGTATTAATGTAGTATTTCACTTGTGTTTTACTTGTTTTATTTATTAAACATCTGTAATGTGGGATAAAAGTCTAAATATAGAGAATAAATATATACGCTTTATTTCATATAATGCATGAAAACAATAGCAAATGTTAAAGTGTATGTATGTACACGTAAATATGCCTTGAGTTATTTTTAATAATTATTGTCTTCTTCTTCGTCTACACACAGCTGTGTGTAGTTTTTTTTTCTTCAGAAGCTCGACTCGAGGTTGTTTCCGGTTGTGTCTCTTATGTGAAACACACACTCAGCTGCAGTCAAGTTTAGCAGCTCAAGTCTGCTGCAACGAATTTGGATTTACACACGTTAATAAGCCCCTACATTTGACTCTCTGTGTGTAAAAAAAAGAAGATAAAGTGTATTTGGCAATGTAAACAAACTAACGTTAGTCTGAGAAGAATCGCTTCTGGCAAAAGAGAAATGTCTGGATGAAGAAGAAGAGAGAGTTTATCGCCACTAAACTGCAGGTTTCTGTAATGACTGGTTAATGTGTGTACAATGGAGTCGAAGGTAAGGACTCATTCGACGTATTTTTGGTTAAAGTGTATGGCTGATCTGTTTGTAATGTCTTTTTTACTGACGTGTTGAACTGCCAAAGTTATTTTCAAACACACGCCGACATATTTGCTGTTAAGTGTTCATAACTGTCACGGACTTCATAACCGAGTCGTTTAACACCCCGAGAACGACCATTAAAGGATTTATTTTTGTTGTTTTAACGTTGTTTAAAGGTTTTCTGGTAAACGTTGGAAAATGTGGATCATTAGGAGTCTTGTGACATTTTTAGTGAGGCCTTGACGTCATTTTCCGATGGATGCTGGGATGTGTAGTTTAACTGTAAATCATTCACTACCATGAGTTAATCGTAAAACCAACACACTAACTAAATTGCCATGTAAATGAGAACTTAAACACATCTGACTGTAAATTCCCCTTGGAATAATGTGGAATGTATAAGTGTTGTGAGGAGTCTGTCCTAAATATATTGTACACTTAACCTTATATTACCCAGATATTGTTTAAAACAGATCATAATCATTGATAGTTGTAGTATTTTTGATGTCCAAAAGTAAAACGGGACCTGGTGCTGATTTCACCATCGTTTGTTTTCAATTTTTATGTTTTACAAGTAGATTTTAAAGTTCAACTAAATTTGAATGACTTCTCATTTCTGAATTTTACATTGCTTTTAATATTTTCTTCTTCATTACAATTTTTTGAAGTGGAGTATAGAATATTGTTATTGTTTATAATCTATTATATAAATCAAGCTGTTAAATCTGACTTGATCAATAAAGGACTGACTATTTTAAACTGAATTAATGCAAATTTAGCGGGATGCATTTAAAGACTGAATTTTGACTTAATTTTGTTTTAATGGCTCATTTTGTTTGGGTTTATTTAAAAGTTACAATTTCAACCTTAATTTAGCTTTAGTTTTGTTTTTAATTTCAGATTTAATATAGTGTACTGACTCCCTTCTGATCTGTAACCTTAATTTATCTCTTCTTGCTTGACTATCTTAAGAGGGTATTTCTGTGGCAGCTTTACTTCTGCAAAGCTGATTCATCAATCCTGCTTTTGTAAATACATCTGTTCCTCATAACATCCTCCGTATGCCATGCTCATCACAATTATTGTTTCGTCATCATTTTTTTTTTCTTGTTATGAAACTGCTGTGGTCACGTGTGTTGTATTTATGCACAGTTATGCCGTCAGACAGTGGTGCATCTATCACAAACCTTTTTAAGCGATGTTTCGTTTCAATCAGAAGTGAATTTTCTTGAACACAGACTCTCTATGTGAGTTGCGGCCTGTGAATCACTGCATAGAGAGACTCTGTGTTACTGTTCATACAGACCTCACTGTTTGCTGTTTCGATCGCTTCAGGGTGTGTGTGTGTGTGTGTGTGTTTTTCTATGTGTTAGAATAGCGGGTGCTTTGTGGAAAGCTCTTATGTACTGTCAAGTGATTTTGTTTTGGGACCATTTATGAACAAAAATGTGCACTACATGATTTTGTTTTGACTTTTATCACTGCTGTTGTCCATACCTTATGTGTTCATCTCAGAAGCAAACGTTTACTTTTTGATTCACCCCAAATTCAAAGGGAAAAAAGCTAATTATATTTTGCATAAAGGCAATTAATTATCTAAGTGTTGTTTTGTTTTGTTTTCAGGACACATCCATATAGTAACATCCAGTTTTAAGTAGTTTTTGTTGAAATAAATAACTAGTTGAAATAAATTAATTATTCAATTCAGAAATTCAGTTCAATTCAAACAGTATTGCTATTGTTGCGTTGTAGTATTGAGAATTAATGTTTTTGGTGTCGTTTTGAAAATCAAATAAACTTTCTCTATATGATATACACTCACCGGACATTTTATTAGGGACACCTGACCAACTGCTCGTTAACGCAAATTTCTAATCAGCCAATCACATGGCAGCAACTCAATGCATTTAGGCATGTAGACATGGTCAAGACGATCTGCTGCAGTTCAAACCGAGCATCAGAATGGGGAAGAAAGGTGATTTAAGTGACTTTAAATGTGGCATGGTTGTTGGTGCCAGTCGGGCTGGTCTGAGTATTTCAGAAACTGCTGATCTACTGGGATTTTCACGCACAACCATCTCTAAGGTTTACAGAGAATAGTCCGAAAAAGAGAAAATATCAAGTGAGCGGCAGTTCTGTGGGCGCAAATGCTTTGTCACAGGTCAGAGGAGAATCTCTGAACGCACAACACCTCCAACCTTGAGGCAGATGGGCTACAGAAGCAGCAGACCACACCGGGTGCCACTCCTGTCAGCTAAGAGCAGGAAACTGAGGCTACAATTCACACAGGCTCACCGAAATTGGACAATAGAAGATTGGAAAAACGCTGCCTGGTCTGATGAGTCTCAATTTCAGCTGCGACATTCGGATGGTAGGGTCAGAATTTAGCGTCAACAACATGAAAGCATGGAACCATCCTGCATTGTATCAACAGTTCAGGCTGGTGGTGATGGTGTAATGGTGAGGAGTAGGGATGGGCATTTCTGACCATTCTTCATTTCGATTAATCCACAGGTTTGACAAACGAGTACTCGATTAATCGGGGCGGGGCTTAATCAAGAGGCGGGGCGTGTGTGCGTCATAGGGGCGGGGCTTAATCAAGAGGCGGGGCGTGTGTGCGTCATAGCGACAATTAAATAACATTCAATAATAATAAAAAAAAAAAAATATATATATATATATATATATATATATACATATATATATATATATATATATATATATATATATATATATATATATATATATATATATATATATATATATATATATATATATATATAAAGCCCTGTTAAAAATGTTGTTGATAAAACTATGACAGGATTCAGAAAACAATTAAATCAACGCTGTTGGGTTATTAAAAATCACCACCAATATTGGTTAACACAGTAAACATTTAAAGAAGTGTAACAAGTGGCGTATTTAGGCATGGGCAATATGGTCGATGCCCATAGCGGCATTTGGGTGGCACGGGGAGACGGTGCGAAAAAAACGAGCCCCAGTACAAGCTTTGAGTTACGATTTACTTTATGCAAGTGTATTAATTTAAAGTAGTAATCCCAGAATAAAGACGTTAGAGGCCATTCACATTTGGCGTATTTTGCATGTGCAAGTTTGTTATTGTCTATGTGCAACCGAAACAAAGGTGGTGAAAGCAAACTGATGCATGCATGCTTGCAGAAAACCATTCCCGCGCGCCTCACGCGCTGCTCTGCACCCGGTGTGAATAGGCCTACCGGTTGTTTAGGCTACATGCACGCCGGTAAAATACACGCCACTTATGTACTGTGAAACCGGAGTAACTTTAATGCAGAGGTGTCGGCGCGCAGCGAGCTTTGCAAGTCGACAAAACTAAAGTTATTATATGATGATGATCTTATTTTGACTATATGGCTATGAAGCAGAAAGCAGAGATGATGAATCAGGGAGGTAAGACTTAATAACATTAATTCTCAGCCATGAGTCGGGTCTAAGACTACAGATAATTACATAAAATATATATTCTTTGTATTCTATAGAATTTACTTTAATATTCAAGCAAAATATTTTTTGCGATCTTAGCTTCTTAGCTTATCACTCCAGCTGTGTCTACATTTTTTCCAGTTACATTTTGGATTGATTTCTGTTATTTATTTAGAATAATAATTGTACAATAATAATAATAATAATAATAATAATTTTATTTCTAAGTACATTTCTAAAAGCAGGTGGTTCGCCCAGGGTGCCATTCGAATCGCCGTGAAGCATGTAGGTTTTCTACATGAGGCATTGTAAATAAAATTAATCATAAAGCCTAGAGACACGATATGAAAATATTATATTACAAATTGTGTTTATCTACACAAAATGCATGTGAGCTTAAACTACATGCCAACCAGAAAGTGGATGCGGTTCTCAACTGAAGCCGCGCAGAAAAAAGAAACCAAAGTTATTTTACAGTATTATCCCCTTCAACATGTCTTATTATTACTATAAATATTGGATTCGTTTTTAAAACTATAATCTACCTTTTTCTATATTGTTGACAACAACAATAAAAACACATGATACTCTGCATTTCAGTTATTTTATTCAACTGACATTTTTACCAAAACAATATTTTACTTCAGCAGCATCACAACAGATGTGGATCAAAAAGGTTTTTTTTTTGTAAAAGGTTTGCAAAAATAAAGTTTCACCAAAACTTAACCAAACGGCTGTTAAGTAGCACAGTGATGCGCGGATGGCGGTATAGGCTATCCGCGGGCGCTGCAGATAATCCGCGGGTCGTGTAATAAAAAAATACATTATGATTAATTGCGGGTGGGTCATAGCAGTTGACCAGCAAAAAAACAGAGAGTGGACTTCGCAGAATGTGAAGATGAGACGCCCAAGCACAGTGCAAAGAAAAAGACCAAGTAAACATAACATAGCCTATAAACATAACATAACATAGCTGCTGTTTAGGCTGAAGTGACACCGTTTTTGTTATCTTTTTCCATATGTAAAAGCTGAATCTGCTGTTAATAACGAACGATCCACAGTAACCTATCATCATCATGCTTAAAACAAAGAATTAGAATTATTATGTAGATCGGGTGCGGGCTCGGGAGTGGATATATATATCCAAATATAAAATAAAATAAAATGTGTGGGGCGGGTGGCGAGCGGATGATTAGAATGAAGGAGCGGATTCGGCTGACATTTCAGCTGATCCGCGCATCTCTAGCACATAGCCTAACTAAAATTAGAAGCTAGCATAATTTGGCTGCGTAAACTTAAAATAAAAATAGCCTGAATATTTTTTACCACATCTATAAAAATTGGGTAAAATAACATTTATTTCAAAGTGATCAGTCAGTGGAGGTAAATAAAATAAAGCCGGACTAATTTAACTATGCTGCTTAAACTTAAAACAAAAACAGCCTGAATATTTTATCATGCATGGCTAATAAAACTTAACACAAGGAAGGACTACATGTTTTTATTCAAAAAGATCAGTCGGTCTACATGCTCCAATGAAAGCCGAGTGCGAAGTTTATTTTCAATTAGACGGCGGTGGAAAAAAGGCGCTCAGAAGGCAGAGAAGTTGCAGGAACAGCCAGGTACCACTGGGCAAAGGTGCTTAGCCTTGCAGATCGAGACTCATTTACTTGCACCACAATAAAGGATCCGGGTTTAGAGAGATGCATGGCTCCATGAAGTAGCTTTCGATTTTGGTGTCATCCGGTGAAACATCATCACTCGTGTGCCATAGGCTAGTCCTCGCCGAAAAGATTGTCTGACACGGCGCGCACATGACAGCTGAAAGCATCACACACCAGACGCGCACATTCGCATGGTATTTAAAATGAAACTATTCAGATGGGGCTCTGTGGCGCGGCAGAAATATGAAATGTCCTGAGTCGTGCTGGGCACCGCTGTGTACCCTGAAACCTAGTTTAGAATTCTGAAATGCGCTGCGTGACGCGGCGCGGCGCTTCTGGTGTATGACCCTATACTCCATCTGCGCTCAGGTCTCTCTGGACCGCAACTCCCTGCAGCCATAACCAATCAAATATCAAACTACCGCCCAAATACCAGCATAACCAATCAGAAAGATTTAAAGTAATTTAATTTTAGAGCCAATCGATCATCGTTTTCATGCTCGATCGTCGCTGATGCGTTCGATTAATCGATTAATCGAATGATCGTGCACATCCCTAGTGAGGAGGATATTTTCTTGGCACACTTTGGGCCAATTAGTACCAACTGAGCATTGTGTCAACGCCACAGCCTACCTGAGTATTGTTGCTGACCATGTCCGTCCCTTTATGAGCACAGTGTACCCATCTTCTGATGTCTACTTCCAGCAGGATAATGCGCCATGTCATAAAGTGTAAATCATCTCAGACTGGTTTCTTGAACATGACAATAAGTTCACTGTACTCAAATAGCCTCCACAGTCACTAGTTTCAATCCAATAGAGCACCTTTGGGATGTGGTGGAACAGGAGATTTGCATTATGGATGTGCAGCCGACAAATCTGCAGAAACTGCGTGACGCTATGTCATGTCAATATGGACCAAAATCTCTGAGGAATATTTTCACAAAGGATTAAGGCAGTTCTGAAGGCAAAAGGGGGTCCAACCTGGTACTAGTAAGGTGTACCTAAGTGGCCAGTGAGTGTATAATATACTGTAGCATATTTATTTTAAAAAATTAAAACAAAATACCCAAATATATTGTATTAAAATGTGTTAAATTAAAAAAAATAAGCATTTTTCTAATCAATTTATTAGGATGTTTGAAATAACATTTAGAAATGTTTAAAAACAATAAGCTAAAACGTTAACAGAAAAAGATTATATATTTTTATTTTGTCAACTGTAAAATAAATTAGAGTTATTAAAAAAATTAAACCTATAAACAATTATTAAAAAGACTCATTGTTTTAGTACTAACAACAAACATACTCACAAACATTGCATTAGCCTAATGTGTTTTATAATTTGCTGTAATAATGCATCAAAGGGTTAAAATTAAAAGCTCTTCAATGCAATATGGCATATTAGGCCAAATCAGAGGTCACGTCAGGTCAACTTTCACTCGCAAACACTGGTTTGGGCATTTCTGCTGTAATTTACAATAGTTCCTATGAAAAGGCTTGAACTAAATAATTAAATTCTATACATTTTTAAAATTCCCATCAGTTGTGTGAGCCAATTGTTAAACAGGTCAATTCTGAGGTCATTATCCAAGAAAATTCTAACCTAACAAGTCTAGCTGGTTCTACTAATAATGAAATTCTAAAATGTCTCAACACCTTTGTTGTCTGTATATGCATGTTTAACCAACGCATGTTTCATTTTTACACAGGTTTTATATGATTTCGCGGCAGAGCCTGGGAATAATGAGTTGTCTGTTCGAGAGGGTGAGACAGTCATAATAACCAATCAGGTGAAGGTTTTGTGTTCACTTTGAGAATGTGTGCTCTTAGAATGATATGTTGCATGTTTTTGAATGGATCAGATCCTTTTCATTGAAGTTGATCTGTTTTCTTGTGTTTCCAGAACATTGGTGGAGGATGGATCGAGGCAAGAAACTCCAGAGGAGAAATCGGATTGGTACCAGAGGACTATATAGAGGTAAGCAGTGATCACCCTAAATGAATTTCTTGTGCATGTGTGTATATATACTGTATGTACTGCAAATGTCCTCATAGGCCTTATTGTGTATATACATTTAAAGTCACAATTATTAGCCTTCCTTTGTTTTTTTCTTTCTCAAATATTTCCCAAATGATGATTAACAGAGCAACGAATTTTTCACAGTATTTCCTTTAATATTTTTTCTTCTGGAGAAAGTCATATTTGTGTTATTTTGGCTAGAATGAAGGGAGTTTTTAATATTTTAAACATTTCAATATTTCAATATTATTAGCCCCCTTAAGCAATATTTTTATCAATTGTCTACAGAACTAGCCACTGTTATACAATGACTTACCTTATTACCCTAACTTGCCTAATTAACCTAGTTAAGCCTTTAAATTGCACTTTAAGCTGTAAAATATATAGTATAGTATAATATAGTAAAATAATATAGTAAAATATTATGTACTGTCATTATGGTTTAGAAAAATGTTGAAAACATTCCATTAAACGGGGGCTAGTAATTCAGGAGGGCTAATAATTGTGACTTAAACTGTATATAATGCAAATTTTCTCATAGACCTTATTGGATAAAGATACTTCATGGCAATTTTCTAATTGTTGCATAGTTATAACAGACTATTTTTTTTGCAGAATTAGAGCCTTTTTGTCTTCAGTTTATAGCACCACAGTTGCCTGTCACCACAGATTTTTTTCACTTCGTCCTCAGACTGTGTTTGTACATATTTTTTCCAAGTTTGGTGAAAATATCTCAAATCGTTCACAAATTATAGTCAATTTAGTGAAAGTGGCTCCACCCACTTCTTACACAGGGTGTCCGCGGGGTCTTAAAGTATTAAAAGTTGATAAATCAATTATGAGAAAATTAAGGCCCTTAAAAGGTATTAAAAAGTCATCATCACATTTTAACGAGGTGTTAAATTTTGTTCAAATGTTGTCCAAAGTGTTTGACTCCAAAAAAGCATAAATATTTATTTTCCGCCTCGCTGGACAAACAACCGCGTAATTTATTCTTTCTAGCTTTGTTTTTTTCTGAGCTTATCTGAGTTCTGTTGCATGGTTGAGCTCCATTGATTTATTTAACTACAGCTGTTTATTAACAACTGTTAATAACTCTTTAACTGTTAAGTTAAAGGTTTGATACTGATTAGAACTTGGTGGCGATAAGGTCTTAAAATATTCTGAGAAGGTCTTTAAAAAGTCTTAAAGAGGTATTGAAATTACCTTTGGGATTTCTGCATATACCCTGTAACATTTTGGTGCACCTTAGTGATTGTGAATTAAAAGTTTTTATTATACTACAGTATTGATTACTGTACTCAATATTTTTTTTTCATAGAACATGTGAAAAAGTTGCAAAAGAAGATTATAGACCAATTTCAAAATAGCAAATAATATTGCATGCAAAATAAAATAGGACATATAGTTAGGCCTGTCATGATGTTTATTTTTTGTGGTACGATATATAGCAACATGATTTGTTCTGATAAACGATGCTATTGTCATTTTGACACAATAATAGCATCACAATGCAAGTACACTTTTCCAAAGAACAGATCATATTTTATTTTTAAGAATATTTAATTTAATTTAAGTCATTTCAACAATTTAATAATCAGGCATTGGAATCAGAATGTGAAAACGTATAATCTAAAATAAATTATCTAACCTAATTTAAAAAAAAAAAAAAATGTCCAAGATAAAAAGAACTAGAAAAAAGTACCAGATCTATTTTCAGTCATTAGGCGCCCAAATGAAAATATACTATAGTAATTTATGGTAAATACTATAGGGTTTTTTTTCATAATACTGACACTGACACCTCTAATAGGGAGAGAGGTTGCGCAATCAGCTAAATGTGGTTAAAATATTTTTTTATGTATGAGCAATATATAATTCATCACCAAATGATTGATGACATGTCCACGTGTTGTGCGACAAGTCGATAAATCGATTGTTGTAACAGGCCTACAAATTGTTGGAATAATAATACAAATCCTAGACGTTGCAGTAGGGTTTCATCGCTATTTGTTTGAACATCTAAAAGTAGTAATAGTAGTGCCTCAAGTGACATTTACAACATTTTTAATTGCATAAGAACATTTATTTTAGGCAAAATTTATTAATAAATTGACTCATTAGGCATTATAGTAGTAGTTGCAATTATAGTAGTACTGTAGTTGCATAGTATTAATTGCAATTCTAAATTATTAGCCTAATAATTGCCTGGGCAACATATTAGTCTTTGACTGTGTATGATAAAGCATATAATTTTTAATTAACAATTTTTTAATAGTTACTTTTTTTCCTTATGCACTAATGCACCAATGGCCATATTTAAAAGCCAAAAGGACAGATAAACCATGGCTGCTGGAATGTGACCTGTTTGATTTACAGGAAGTGTTTTGTTTTCCTGTGACCAGTCAGAGCAGAAGTGTGTTTGTGTAGTGTTCAGTTGAGCATGTCAGGCTAAACGAACATGCTACACAATAAACTGTTCTCTAATGCAAGTATAGTGTCTAAAAATAGGATACATTGTTCATTTTTTCTAGTTTTTTAATGAAATGATAATGGAACTGCTCAGACCACAAAATGTTTTTGCATTAAAAAAAGGTGCAAAAAGTATCTTGGTTTTAAAGTGCATCGTTCTGTGAGGCTGAATGTAATCACATTATAAAGCCATCTCGAGGCAGTAGTGCACATGGAGACCTTGTAAACAGTTTACTCTCTGTATAAATAGGCTGTGTAGTGATTCCGCCTGCTGCTGGCCACAGACATACATTTCATCTCCCTGCTGACCTGAGCTCGCAGCTGCACTGTCCTACAAACACACATGCTTCCTTCATTTTACTGTTCTCTGAGACAAACAAATGACAACTTGTTCACACTTCTGCAAATTCACATTCTTTGCTTTGTTTTCACACATATATATTTATATTGAGGTGAAGACACAGTTATAGATGTATATGTGTATGTAAATTGTTTGCTTCTGTGATGTTTCATAGTATTTCCTATTATATTTTCCTTCTTGAAAAAGTCTTATTTCTTTTAGTTTGGTTTTAGTTTAATACAGGGTGCCCGTGGGGTCTTAAAAAGTATTAAAAGTTGATAAATCAATGTAGAGAAAATGAAGGCCCTTAATAAGTATTAAAAGTCTTAAATGCTGTACTGCAAGGTATTAAATTTTCTATCATTTTTGATTATACAATGGTTGTATGCTAAAGTTTGCCTAAATTAAATCTGTGAATATGCTGTATAGTTTATGAAATCAATGCAATCCTACTAGATTTGACACCATGCTGTTTTGTTTACTGCAGTAATCAAGACAACACCATTATTTCTGCAGTTCTATAGGCGCCAACCTGCTGAATTAGCTAGATTTAATAGATTTGTATTCAGTATATGAATAATGTTTTAGTTTTGGATTAGTTTCTTCCATTAATAATTAGTAAATATACTGTAAGTTAAAATCTCGCCAGTGTTTCCGGTTGAAACCTAAAGTGGTTATAACATCTTAAAATGTATGGAAAGAGTCTTAGAAATGGTCTTAAAAGGTATTGAATTTCACTCTCTGGTTCCTGTATATATTTGTAATAGTTACTATTCTATAGAATTTAATAGTAGTTCATATAAAAACTTCTCACCTGAGCTAGTAGCTGCACTGTCCTACAAACACATGTGCTTCCTTCCTTCATTCACATGTTCAACTTCTCCAAATTCACATTCTTTGGGTTTTTTTTTTTTTTTTTTTTAAATGAAAGTAGGAAAAAAATAGGAAAAATATGATTCTAATCCATCAAACAAAGTCATCTGGAGACATGTCACTTTTCAAGATCTTCATAAAAAGTGTTAAAAGGCCTAAAATATGTGAAATATTGTACCCTCACATTTGTTTTTAGTTAATAAAGGAAGCTCAAGATATTATTGAAAATCAAAATACATGTACTGTTCATGGGCTTTTTATGGATATGATTAAACCATAAAAATGTTCTTTGTCTTTAAATTTTTGAGCTTCAACAGCCATTTATACAAATACTTGTTCTCTGAGGAGACTTATATATGTACTTTACTGTATTACTATACTACTACTGTATTACTTAATGTTACAGAGAGACAGATAGATAGATAGATAGATAGATAGATAGATAGATAGATAGATAGATAGATAGATAGATAGATAGATAGATAGATAGATAGATAGATAGATAGATAGATAGATAGATAGATAGATAGATAGATAGATAGATAGATAGCAATTAGTTATAGATTATTGTGCACGTATATACGGTTCTAGTTTGTATATTACTTGTAGGTGGGGATTATGCTGCTTTAGTCATGTTTTTGTAGATTGGTAGCAGGTAAAAGATTTTAAAAATATAACGTCTCGTTGATGAGATTCAGAGCTGATTCTTTCTTTTGAGATGTGATATCTTTTATAATGCACATTTATCTTGCATGTTTTTGATTAACAACTGCAAATAATATTTTTATTGAAAACCCATATGACCTGCTCTTTAAAGGCCACCTGTTTTACCTCTTTTACAAGATGTAAAAGAAGTCTTTAGTGTCTCCAGAATGTGTCTGTAAAGTTTCAGCTCAGATCATTTATTATAGCCTCCACAATCTGCCCATTTTGGTGTCTGAGTACAGGGTGGTTGTTTTTTTTTTGTAGCCTGTGGCTTTAAATGCAAATGAGCTGCTTCTCCCTGCCCACTATTTCCACATGCGTGTCTGCTTCTCATCATGGGTTATGTCAGATAAACAGCACAGTGACAGAGACAGACATGGATGAAGCTGAAATACAGCTCATTAGTCAAAAATACCAACTAAGTTTATTTGATTATTCAAGCCTTTCTGAAATGATGAGTCTCACACACATATTAGCGTTTACTGACACCATGAGGCCGTGGTGTTTATAGCAGTTAAGCATTACATAGCGATTTTACTGTCTTTATTACTAACATGCTCTATTTTAAAAATGTTTCAAACTTATAAAAATTACAGAAAGGTCCAACAAATATTTCAATCCCAGTTTATTTGCAAAAAAAATGTTTTGTGGACATGTGTATACATGTTATTATGGAGACATGGCACCTGTCAATCAATTCGGTGGGCGGGCAAAACCGCACTCCTACGTCACATTTCGGTGGGCCTCAAAATCACTGGTATTGGGATCCTATTTTAATGTCAGGACATTTAAAAAAGAGACTTGTTGGGTTTATATCACTCCAATATGACAATGGACACACTATACATGCACACATTTCTGTCCAAACAGCTTACAAAAGCTGATTTTCATCATAGGTGTTCTTTAATTCTCTGATTTGTCTCTTCATTTTCTTCTAGATTAACCAGGCTCAGCCTTTAACCTCTGGAGGAAATGCAGCCCCTCTCGATCTCTCATTTTTTGACAGTCACGTGCCGACCCCGGCCAGCACCGCACAGGTAAGCCACTTGAGTATTTCCAGTGTGAATGATCACTCATTCATTGGGTTGTATTTATCATGTCCTAAACTCACAGCTCTGTTCATTCTCTGTTTCTCCTGCTGTTCCTTCCTAAGAGGAAGTGAGCAGGAAGGGAGATTCCCGTTCTGAAGAATAACACGTCTTACTCAGAATATAAAAATGTGCATGTAGTAAACCTTTTGAGTGAGGATTAAACATCCTGTGCCATTTATTCAGAGGAACAGCAAATTGTGCAATTTTCTTTTTGTTTATTAAGTGTTCGGAGTCTCTCATTTGTTAGTGAGATTCTGTGGGTTTGGCCTTCAGTGCTGAGACAGCTTTTCACTGAGTGGGCTGAAAGATTTTCATAATGCTGCTTTGTTTTTTTGGTGGAACCATGATCTGATCAGCAGTATTTTGAAGAGTAGGAGGCTGTCTGACTGCTATAGACCATTTCAATGGCCATGAACATTTCCTGCTTGTTATTAAACTATTTTATAACTGTAACAAGAGGCAATTTAATCAAAACCTAATGTTAAAACAACTATCATAACATTAATTTATCAATATGTGGCTCTTTTTGGATTCTCAGAAGCTATAGAAATAAAAAATGTAAAACAGGAAATACGTTGGGACCATTGTTTTTGTTTACATCCCTCAAAATGGTCCATTGCTTTTTCAGTTGCACAGCATTTGTTTCCATTGACCCGGCTGTTGTCTTTAGTTTTCAACAATATTTAACTGACACATTTTAGGCCGTCTAGAAAAAAATATCAGGGTGAAACGTAACATTTGTATATCAATTATATAAATAGTTATATTATACTATAGTAAAATAATAGTTTTGAAAAGATAGTTTAGTTAGGCCTGTCACGATATCTATTTTTTGTTGTTTGATATATTGCACCTATATTGCGATTAAACAATATTATTGTAATTTTAGGGCCATTTTGACACTATAACAGCATCATAATGCATGTACACTCTTCCAAAGAGTACATCATATTATATTCTTAAGAATATAATAAGAACATCTCCTTTGAAATGTGGTATAAATCACAGAAATACAGACTTTTCTCTACGTCTCCCATTCAGTTTTTTACTTTCCGCCCTCCATCTGAATTTCGTGGGTCACCAGAACCACATGATTGCAAACAACCTATTAGGAGTTTATTGTGTTTGAATTAAGCATGCTGTTGAATGTACTCACAAGCATTTATGGTTAACTACAATTTAATTAAATGTAATTTCTATTAAAATATGAATGATGTGTTTTAATATATTAATATTTACACATTTGTAGCAGTGAAGTTGCAGATTATATTAGACAGAAATGAACTTTAAATGTAATAATCAACACTACAGCTAAAATTATAATTGTTATTATAATTTTAATATGATCATCTTAATTTTAAATGAGATTATAAAGTATAATGTTTTTATTTATTCCCCCGGTTTCACAAACAAGGTTTAAGGCTAGTCAAGATTAAATTGCATGTTTGAGCGATCGCAACGCAAAATAACTTGCAGTGAGATGTCTTAAAATACATGAGTGTCATTTTTTTTGTCTCCAGGTGCACACCAGTAATATATTTTTCTAAGGCCATTTTATAAATGTGACTTAAATAGCCTAATTTATATAAGGCCTGTCCTGCCTTAATCTAAGCCCTGTTTGTGAAACTGGGCCATTATGTCATTTAAATGTTTAAATGTGAAAAGAAATATTTATGAAAGTGTTTTCTCTTTAGTTTCATTTAAAAAGCATTTTATTTCTCCATCAGTCTACAATTATTATCTTTATTTGTCTCTTAAAGGAGAATTTTTTTTCTTGGGCCATCGAGAGAGCAGAGTACATTTAGTCAAAAACAAAACAGCTATTATTACAAAAAGTAATCTTTATGACATTGTATGAATTAAATTGCATAGGAAGTAATTAAATATGAATAAAAGTTTAAGTGTGCTTTTCATTTTACTGATTGATCATGTTTAATAAATATATTTTTAAAACTTTATATATAAACAACAGTTTCAAAAGCTTGTAATTACCTTTAGTTACTGCATGATTCATCAGAACTGATCATGCAAAACCTCCCCCTGTTGACAAACAGTTGCTTATCTTAAAGCCTGGAGCTGATTGGCTTATTACATGACAGACTTTAACCCAATAGCCGCTCAATGGATCACTGATGATAGCTGATGTGACGCCAGCAGATATGCAAAATATTTATGAGTCACTGTAGAATGTCTGGCATAAATATTAGTCGGCTCTAATCAGTGGATCATCAAGTTATGATATGCAGTATGTCTGGCTGTATTTCAAGACAAAACAGCAGCTTGCTTTGGCTCAGAACCTGTGGTCAACATGCAAAATGTAATTGTGTATTGCATTTAAAGTTTGCATTACACTATTTAACATTAAACACATGAATATGCTAAAGATTTCCACACACTATAAATTCATGGCATTGTTTATGAATAATGATTTGTATGTATTGCATATTACGACACAGTGGCTCAGTGGTTAGCACTGTCGCCTCACAGCAAGAAGGTTGCTGGTTCAAGTCTTGGCTTGGTCCGGTGGCATTTCTATGTGGAGTTTGCATGTTCTCCCAGTGTTGGCATGGGTTTACTCCGCATGCTCCGGTTTCCCCCACAGTCAAAAGACATGCGCTATAGGTGAATTGAATAAACTAAATTGTCCGTAGTGTATGCGTGTGAATGAGTGTGTATAGATGTTTCCCAGTACTGGGTTGCAGCTGGAAGGGCATTCGCTACGTAAAACATATGCTGGATAAGTTGGCGGTGAATGTATTGCATATAGCAGATTCAGAATGCATACAATTGTCATAAATCTCTTCATTGTGAAATCACAGAAGTTTGCTCATTTAAAAAAAATTATAGGCATATTATAAAATATGAATAGGTGTAAAACAAGCTATATATATATATAGTTGAAGTCAGAATTATTAGCCCCCCTAAATTATTAGCTCCCCTGTTTTTTTCCCCCAATTTCTGTTTAACAGAGAGAAGATTTTTTCAACACATTTCTAAACATAATAGTTTTAATAACTCATTTCTAATAACTGATTTCTTTTATCTTTGCCATGATGACAGTAAATAATATTTGACTAGATATTTTTCAAGACACTTCTATACAGCTTAAAGTGACATTTAAAGGCTTAACTAGGTTAATTAGGCTAACTAGGCAGGTTAGGGTAATTAGGCAAGTTATTGTATAACGATGGTTTTTGTAGACTATTTGAAAAAATATTGCTTAAAGTGGGCTAATAGTTTTGACCTTAAAATAATAAAACAAAAAAAATAAAAACTGCTTTTATTTTAGCCGAAATAATACAAATAAGACTTTTTCCAGAAGAAAAAATATTATCAGACATACTGTGAAAATTTCCTTGCTCTGTTAAACATCATTTGGGAAATATTTAAAAAAGAAAATTGGATTTAATAATATTTTTTTACGTTCAGTTTACTAGTGCAAATATGTCTTTTTAATTCTAAAATAGATTGAATTTAAATGTGTAAATTTAGGCCTCGATTAATTTATTTTTGTTAATGTGTGCTGTTGGACAGCAGGGTAATCTTAAATACATTACACTACAGTGATTCATGTACATTTTGAATAAATGTAAAGAAAACAAAATGAAAGCAGTTGTGTTCTGAGTGCCGTGGTGTGTGATCTGAAGCCATGATCACAAAGAAAATAGCTTTTGATGATACAGGACACAGATAGTGAAGTTGCATGATTGTGTATTAACATAGCACTTGACTTTCAGATCTATTTGTTATATCTTTGAAGGGTCTTTTTTGTGCTTTGAAACAATCTTGGTAAACCTTCAGTGTATGAGCAGAGTCTTGCAGGTCTCATGTATATGGAGGAAATCAGTGTTTTAATGAGGAAGCGTTTAGGGTCATGTAGGGCTACATGATACTGGGAAAATATGCAATATTACTTTTAAGTATTTGAAATGTCTATATCGATAGAGAAAAGATATGTTTAATTAGCCTTATTGAAAATAATGTATTTATGTATTGATCATGCTAAAATAAACAGGTAATAATATATATTTTTCAGATCTAAAAAAATACTTTTATGGTGCAAACATTTACACTGTGAATGAAAATTAAAGACAGTGCTATGACATTTGTTAAAAAAAAAAAAATCAGGTTCACACTTGAGAACTTTCGGCCCAAATTTATCCACAAGGAAACAATTAGCCCTTAGTGCACTGTAAAAACAATTCTTGCTGACTTAAATTTTTTTTTTTACTTAAATCGAATTAAATTTTCTGGTCAGCTCAACTTGCATCAACTAAACTGACAAAAATATTAAGTTAAACATTATATAATAAAGTTATTAAAATAAATTAAAAGCAACATAAAAATATTTTTCATTCGGTATTTTTTTCCAGTCTATAAGGTATGCTTGAGGGTTAATAAAATAATACATATTTATTACAAAGCATTTTCTCTCTCTCAGTTTTCAGTTTCGACCCAGAATTTTTTTACTTGTGTGCATCCTTAAAAAAAGGAATTTATTGTACCTCTCTGTGATACGAATATTGCATATATTTTTTTTGCGATTAACAGTATTTCTGTGATATATTGTGCAGCCCTAGGGTCATGTCAGGGTAACCCTTCCCTTTCAGGTGTTTTATGACCATATCACATCTTTCCCCTAAGGTGGATGTAGCTCAGCCGGAAAGCCCAGTCACCCCAGTTACCCCAGGCTTCACCTCCACCTCACCTGATGAGGTACCTGAAATGCATTAGCATGGACTCAGGGCCGTGCATGCTCAATCCCGAAGTTCTGACTAACAAGACCTAAACACCCCATTCTTGGGGACTGATTGAATCAGATCACACTGCAAATCAGTCACACATCGATCAAACTGATCAGCACTATTTCTGCTACAGTAAACATTCACAGTACTCTACATTTGCCAGCTTTTAAAATGATTTAGCCATCAGTTAAAGGTGCAGTATGTAGAATTGACATCTAGTGGTAGAACTAGGTATTGCAGTCCAAATTCAAAAATATTGGAGAGAGTTTTTGACCTGGCTTCCTCCGACCACTCAACACACATGCAGGTTGCCAGATTGGCATCACCAACAGGAATATGCCTAACAATCGAGCCTTACACTAGGATTGTCACGATACCGGAATTCGGTACCAGTAGATACTGACATTTTAAAAAACATTCATTTCCCTCTAACATTTGAGCGCTGTTGAGCATGTTCTTAAACACCGCTGATTTGCCATGGTGTTCACGTGCTCAACAGAAATGACTGTAATTGGCCTGAAAGGTCATCAGTTCACCGAACTCACCGCTGTTTACTGAGTGTAACCACGGATAGAGGGACACTGGAGTGTTTTAAAGTCACATCTATCAGCTGGTTTGTCTATAAGCTGACGTACAAGCGATCTGCTAATGAATCGCAGCTTTAAAACGCACCAGTGTCACTGTATCTGTGGTTACACTCAGTAAACAGCGGTGAGTTCTGTGAACTGATGACCTACACAGCCAATCACAGTCATTCCTGTTGAGCATGTGAACACAATGGCAAATCAGCGGTGTTTAAAAACGTGCTCCACAGTGCACAAATGTTAGAGGAAAATGGACATTTTTAAATTTCAGTATTGATTGGTACTGAATTCCAGTATCATGACAACCCTACCTTACACTGTAAAACCATTCATGTTTACTTTTGTAGTATTTTAATTATTTGCTAATTTAAAAACATCTCTTGTGGATTTTTTTTTACTCTGAATGTGCTGCTGACCTCCAGAGGTCACATTTTTGGCTGCGCTCACATACATTGAGACATCCTTCAAGACTGAAGTGAAATACGCTGTGTTTTCCGACAGGGCAACCTGAGGTGCCGAAATATATTTGGTTAAATTGCCAGTGGGTGGGTTATAGGGACCAAAACAAAGACATTTTGACATGCGACGCACATTTTTAAAGGAGAATAACTGACAAATATGTTCTCTTAGCATGTTTCTTAAACATCTGAAAACATATTATGGTATTTTTATGCTTTAGAAGAGTCAAAACCTTACATACAGCACCTTTAAATATAGCTGCATCTGATTTATGTTTGTTGTTCTTTTCTATTTGTCAGTTTCATATTCATGTCTTTGAAGAAAATATTATTTAATTGCAATTGAAATAATCCAGGCTGTTTTTGTTAGCCTCCTGCTGTGTACAGCTTGCAAACAGCATTCATGAGCTGTGGAAAAAGCAAACTAGTCCTTTATTGAATTAAGTTTCTCCCAAATGCAGCAAGTTTCATTTTAAATTGGTATCAAGTAAAAATTTCCCTTCCAAACTCCAGAATCCACATCAACACACTTTTTAAAACAGTCTTTCGCTGCATGGTGCTCTACTCTCAATGCATGATATGCAGTTTTGCATGAGCAAACAAGTCAAACCCAAAAAAAAGTGGTGGACTTGGTTCGATGCATGTCTGTTGTCGATTGTGGAAAAGTAACAGAATGACACATGGAGTAATTATTTGGCACTCATTTGCCAGAAATCATTGCACTGCTCGAAACAAAAGGTCAAAGTTCCTCAGATGTGTTATTATGAGGGGTTGATAACATGAATGAGTCCTGGATGATAATGTGTGGGTGGCCAGTTGATGATGATGATGATGATACGGAAATACAGGGCTTATGGCTTTTGCCTCTTTGGCTCTGGGCTTTTGAGACATCAAGGCCGGCCAGAGGTCCATTTAGAGTCAGCTGTTGAGTGTTGACAAGCTGATGCATCCATCAGGAAGGTAAACATCTCTTTCTATTCAACATGTCCATCTGTGTGCGTATATTCCGGTTAAATGGGTTTTCTTTAGATGTCCTTGAATCGGCCAGAATCACTGCTCAAATTGAGTCTTTCAGACTAATATAATAACAACAACCAAAGGTGCTTATCTTTGGATGTAAGTGGGCTTTTTTGTGTCTTTTTTTTTTTTAAAGGTTGACTCATAAAAAGATATTTTTGCTGCTGGGCAGGAAACTGTCAGATGTGCATGAAGACAAACAACATATGTGGCTTGTGATATGAGATAGTGAGCATGCTCATTAATTTAACTCATGCAATCTACAGGAAGGATTGAATGCATGATGAACTCAACCATTTGATTAATTCTTTAAATTTAATTACTATGCTTTTTTTATGTTTTAAGACCGACGTGTCCTAACAATACTTGAAACAGCTTGACACAGAAGCTTCCAGCAACAAGCAATTTGTCTGTTTACACCACATATGACAAACATTACAATAAAAAAATAGACATTTTAAGAGCAAAAATACTTTTTATAATCCAAGTAACAAATATTAAACCTCAATAACCGCAAGGGTGTAAAGTAACTAATTACAAATACTCACATTACTGTAATTGAGTTGTTTTTCTCAGGAATTGTAATTTACTGAGTAGTTTTACAAATGTGTACTTTTACTTTTCATTGAGTACATTTTTAGTGTAGTATTGGTACTTTTACTCCACTACTTTCCTTCAACCTGCAGTCACTACTTTATTTTTCTTGTCCATGGGGATTAGAAAAATCAGTTCTGAGATTCCTGCCCAATCAAATCGCACATACCGTAGAAGGTAAATCGCATCATAATGAACTACCTCAAGACGTGTGCACTTTATAATTGCAGCAAACAGTTTGGAAGTATTAAAAGTGTCCATGAAGATGTTCAAAATCTTTACGCGCATTGACCCAGAGACTGTTTAGATGCACGTCACTGATGAGAAGATGACGGATGTTTACTGTATGATGACCAAAATGGCCTAAAACACCCAGCAGGCACAGGACGTCAACATGACGTCTGATTGACGTTGAACCCTAACGTCATGAGGACTTTGTATCTTGTTTGGAAATGAAAATCGTGTTGATGTCAGAATTAACGTCAGGCCAACATCAATATCCAACCTAAAACCAACCAAATATCAACGTCTAATGATGTTACAGCTTGACATTGTGTGAACGTTACCCCTATGACATCTATCAGACGTTGGATTTTGGTTGCCGTACCTGATGAATAAATGTCAGTATTTGACGTCAATATAATGTTGGTTTAATATGTTGCCTCGATGCTGGATTTTGGTCACTTTCTAACAACCTAAAATCAACCAAATATCAACGTCATTTGATATCGTTATTGGACATCAAAATAACATTGTCTTTAGATGCTGGCTTGACAATTAATTTTGGTCACCTGACATCACAACCTAAATCTAACCTAATATTAATGTCTCATGATGTTGTGTGCCTTCTGGGCAATAACCAAATGCACTACAGAATGTTACGTTTACACACACATGCACAAATTACATGTAAACATATCAGCTTTTGACAGCATAATACTCACTACTCTTGAGTACTTTTGAAAGGTCTACTTTTTACTCATACTTTGAGTAATATTTACAACAGATACTTTTACTCTACGTGCACTACATTTTTAGGCAAGTAATGGTACTTTTACTTGAGTATGATTTTTCAGTACTCTTTCCACCACTGATTAACCATTGTGTACAGTTCAAGTCGACTACCCTTTTGTTATGTTGGTGGCTGTTTTTGTCCCATTGACTTCCATTATAACAATTTTTTTTTTTATTGCAAAGTCTTGACACCAAATAATCAAGTATTCTTGATTGTTGGGTTTTTCCCCTCTTTGGAAGAGGTAAAACTTTTCATTCTTACTGTTGATCATCAGTTGGCAGCATTTAGATTAATTAATTTAGATTAAGCCTGTGCAAAAACGTTACAGACTTTTATATGGAGTTCCATGGAGTAAAACAGAGTGTGCGTGTATAAATACATTTACTATATTTACTATGTTCTGAGAGCTGAGCTGCTTATTTTTTTTTCTCAAACATATCAAGGTAAGTGCACAAAGGTCTCTCGCACACGCCCAGAAACTAAGCTTTTTTTTTTGTACTACAACTATGGATAAACAGTAAAAATGAGTAAATTTACCTCTTCCCAACATGGAAAACCAGCAACAAATGAAGAATCCATGATAATTTGATGTAATGGATTTACATAAATGTGGTTATAATGTAAGTCAATAGGGCAAAAACAGCCACGAACATAATGAAAGGGTAGTAAATTTGCCCAGCCTGTGTTGTTGAATTTTTGAAAATTTTCAAAGCATTTTCCCAAAATTTTTGTCAAAATAAGATTTGTAGCCAAAAATCATTCCATTTGCTGAAACAGAGAGAAAGTTATGGCCAAATTAAGATTCAATATCACCCCAGGGTGGATGAAAACACCCCAAACAGCACATAAGGGTTAAAAGTAGATGCTGAGTGACTGAGGTATTAAAATCACTAATAACCTACTTATGGCAGCTGATTCTGGACTAATATCTATTCTCATTCTCCTCAACCTGAGTGCGGCCTTTGACACTATGTCACAGCACCCTCATTAATAGACTATCTTCTCTTGGCATCACCAATATCCCACTTGACTGGTTCAAATCTTATCTCTCTGGCCGCACTCAAAAATTCACTTCTCAGCATTTTACAGTTTTTTTGGTTGTACCCCAGGGGTCAGTCCTGGAGCCTCTGCTTTTTATCATCTATCTCCTTCCCCTTGATGATAATATTCTCCGTAAATATAACATACAGTTCCACTGCTATGCAGATGACACCCAGCTCTATCTCTCTGGCAAACCCTCTTCCTATTTTCTACCTTCATCCCTCACAGTCTGCTTGGCAGAAATCAAATCTTGGCTCTCTATTAACTTTCTCAAATTAAATAGTGCAAAAACAGAGGTTTTGCTTGTTGCTACCAAATCGACACTCTCCAAAACTGACAGCTTTTCTCTTTCTATTGATGACTGTTCCATTTATCCCTCTTAACAGGTTAAGAGTCTGGGTGTCATCCTTGATAGCACCCTATCTTTTGATTCTCACATCAATAACATCACCCGGTCTGCTTACTTCCACCTACGCAACATTAACCGACTCCGCCCTTCTCTTACCCCCCATGCCACTGCTGTTCTTGTCCATAGCCTTGTCACATCTCGTTTAGATTACTGCAACTCATAAATCCCTCCGTAAGCTTCAGTTGGTCCATAACTCAGCTGCCCGTATCATCACCAGAACCCCGTTCTTCTCATCACATCGCCCCTGTCCTGCAGCAGCTTCACTGGTTACCAGTTAATTTTCGAATTGATTTAAAAATTTTACTATTAACATTCAAAGCCATCCACAATCTCGCCCCTCCATATTTGTCTGCCCTCATTCACGTGGCTGTTCCCTCTCGCACCCTGCGATCTTCCTCCCTCCACTTGTCTTTTCCCTCTGCTTGTCTATCGTCCATGGGCTATAGAGCATTCAGCCGCTCTGCTCCCCGGCTTTGGAACTCACTACCACCTGCCATCAGAAACATTGACTCCCTTACATTATTCAAATGAAGACTCAAAACCCACTTATTTAAGGTGGCTTTTAATACTTAATTGTATCTGCACTATCGTGGTGTATATTTTTTAATATTATTTTTCTTGTTGTTTTATTGCTCTTGTTTTATTGCACGATGTCTTGAGTTGCCAGAAAGGCGCCTTTAAAAAAATATATTATTATTATTGTTGTTGTTGGTTTACACTCACAGTTCTAAGTTTTATGATCAAACTACTGTATATGTTTGCTAGTTAATTTATTTTTAAGATCTGAGGTAAGCTATCAGCTGCCACTTTCAGCATAGCGACAAATGTCACGTAAAATGGTATTCAAACTCACACTGGTAGCATTTAACAGTGAATAAAGCACATAAAGTGGTGGAAACTGTCTTTCAGCCACGTTGTCACAAAAATAGAAACTATTTCTAAAATAGAAACTTGGATGGTTATAAAAAATCTCTTTTAACTTGGAAATTAATATTTTTTTATTATTTTTTTATTATCGTGTGTGTTGTTAGGATCCAGTGTTTTCCTCTGTGCTGTGAAAAATAATTGAGCTGTTTTAGGTTATGACTAGTGCAAATGCTCATTTGATTTTGTTCCTTACTAATTGTAATGAACTGTGAAATGTTGTCTTTCCTTTCAGACGAGTAATGGCAATGACCCGTGGGCAGTGTTTGACAATAATGCCTCTGGGGGGTTTTCTAATAACTGGGCAGCTCAGCCGGAGGGCACAGAGACGGGGAAAACCAGCAACAACAATGCATGGCAATCTGGGGGACATGGGCATCCACAGGCCTACCAGGGTCCAGGTAACAACTCAAAATGTTTGATTATTCACTCTAAACCAAATGTTTTGAAGGCTGTAAGGATATTTGGGGGTCCCACTGACCTAGTTTTGTTTTAATTTATGGTCACAATTAAGCATGGGCCGGTAAAAGATTCTAATGGCATGATAACCTTTGATAAAAATTTCACGGTTTCACGGTATTGTAACTACTGCTCTATAATATGTTCTTATTAAATGTCTGGGAAAAAACTTTTTCCCCATTAAACACATTTTAATTTAAGAAACATTTATAATTTTTTGGAACAGTAAACATGCAAAATAATTCAAATAATTCATTGACTTCTGTTTTCTTTATTAGTTTCAAAAACACAGATTTCTTTAGAACTTAAGGCATCTTCGGATATCTTGCTTTTCTGTGGATATAAATAAGCCACTGCACTGTTCAGGTCTATAGGATGTTGGCGTATAAGTGATTTGTTTTTCAGATGTTTGCTGAATTGTGGGCTGAACAGTAGCTTTTGATGAGGATGGTCCTTTGCTGCTTGAGATGCTGTTTCCCTAAATAAATAAACAACAATAACTTACATTTGCCTTGAAACGGTATAACAGAAAATTTTTGCGGTTTTAAAACTGTGACTTTTCCAAAACCACGGTAAACCTTGAAACCGGTTATCGTCCCATGCCTAGTCGTAATCTAGAGCGACACGATATTGGAAAGAAAATGCATTGCAATATTTTGTTTTTCTGTGATGTATATTGCGATGATAATAATATAATTTGACAAGATGACTTTGGAAATAATTTATACGTTTGCATTGATTTTAGGGATCATTTTGTTGGGAAGTGCATAAAATTATCCAGAGATTATACAAAAATATACAAAATTATTTGAAATAATTAAAGAAAGAAATTCATAAACAGCACTGATTGATTTTTGGTGGAGTCTAACAGTATTGAAAAACAGAAATGAATTATCAGTTGAAAAATGTCACTATATAGTCTTTAGTATGAATAATGAAAACCAATTAATCTTTGTTAAAGCGGCAAACTTTATAATTTCTTGTGCCCAAAATTTCAATTTTTTACTCAATTAGATTAGGGTTAAAGTGTGCAATGACTCCACAAAATCACGTGACCTGGTTAATTGTAATCCCAACTTGACAATGCAGAACCTGCGATGTGACTATTGCATTGTTAAGTTGAGATAATAATTAACCAAGAACCACAATTCAGAACACGCGATTTTGTGGAGTCATTGCAAACTTTAATCCTAATTTCTCTAGCAAAGATTAATTGTGTTGATTGTTTATACAAAAGACTATACATTACAGAAAAACAAATAAGGCTGTAACAAAAAATCCAGCTCTTTTCAAAATCACTTGTGAACTGTTTAAAGGATGACAAAAATGACAATTTCACATATATAAATAGTTTTGTCCTCAACCTTGCATTGGTGGAAACAAGTTTGCATTTGGGCTGATTTCAGTCTGGTAAATGTCTTTTAATGCAGTTTGTCCTGTTGATTCGGCCCTAAATGGAAAACTGAACAGCAGAGCCAGAAGGCACGCATACTTCTAATGTTTATTCCTCACAAAGAGCTGTTGCATTCCTCTGTAAGGGTTTCAGTCCTTTGTGTTCAGAAAACAAGACGTTCTCTGGAGTTTGTAAATGGCCAAAGTGCTGTGTACTGTTTCATGGATGTTCTTGGCATGATTTTTTATTACCTAAACATCTTGGAAGAGAGTAATTTTTTTTGAAAGCTAGCTAGGTATGGTAGGAGTTGATATGCACCAATGAACAAAAACCATGTAAAAAAATGTATAATTTATTGCAGGCAGATCATATAATAAAGGAACTTTTTTTGAGACCGAAATTGCAAAAGTGTCAGAACGTGGACACACTGGGTGCTGTTTTTGTACATGTCAGTGTTTACGAATACACCAAACAGAACATAGGTTGTCTTGACAAACTATACATCCATATAAAGCTACAACCCTCAAGCACTGATTGTAGCTAGTTGTTTTTTAATGGAAAGCTTATAAAGAATGTATTTGCTAAATTTGTATATAGTACAGGCAATGCGGTGGCGCAGTGGGTAGCACGTTCGCCTCACAGCAAGAAGGTCACTGGTTCGAGCCTCGGCTGTGTAGAGTTTGCATGTTCTCCCCGTGTTCGCGTGGGTTTCCTCCGGGTGCTCCGTTTTCCCCCACAAGTCCAAAGACATGTGGTATAGGTGAATTGGGTATGCTAAAAATTGACCATAGTGTATGTGTGTGTGGGTGAGTGTGTATGGATGTTTCCCATTGATGGGTTGCGTGCGGCTGGAAGGGCATCCGCTGCGTAAAACATGTGCGGTTCTTTCCGCTGTGGCGACCCCAGATTAATAAAGGCACTAAGCTGAAAAGAAAATAATTGAATATAGAAATGAATGTATAAAGTACACACATTTATCATCGTAATAACAAGACACAATAAATTGCGTCACACACTTCTCTAAATTTCTTTACATTCATACCTCCTCAAAGCCCAACTGCAGTAAAATCATCAGGGTGTCCGCGGGGTCTTAAAGAGTATTAAAAGTTAAATAAATTATGAGAAAATTAAGGCCCCTAAAAGTTATTAAAAAAGTCTTAATCACGTTTTTACGAGGTCTTACATTTTGTTCAAGCGTTGTCCAAAAGGTTTGACTCCAAAAAACCACAAATATATATTTTTTCCTCCTAATATTAACAACGGTGTGCTCGATCCACGCGATTAGTTTGGGCCGGGGCTCGTCTGGCCAAGCTCCTTCATCAGAGTGATGTCATGTACAGTGTTGCCAACTTAGCAGTTTTGTTGCTAGATTTATCAACTTTTCATACTACCCTAGCAACTTTTTTTCAAAAAGCACCTAGTAACAAATTTAGCAATTTTTAACATTCATTTGGCTACATTTAGCAATTTTTTAAAAAGTGACTCAAAAAAGCGGTGACTCCAGGCTTCACTATGTAGAGTAATTTGCTAGCTCAGATTGTTTTTCATAACTGTTATTTTACTGATATTTTACTGATGATTAATTGTTGGTAATTTAGGTAGCAATAAATTCCAATAGTGCTATAATTGTTGTCACTTTCACAAATGTGTTAATTTCACAAGTTAAAAAGAGTAAGTACACAAGCTATTTATTGTGCATCTGGATTGTTTAAAAGAATGTAACTGTTCATTATCAGTGTTATATTTAAAAATAAAACTTTCTTATCAAAAAGTGTTTGTATTACTTTTACAAATAGTCAACTCTATTTTTCATACAAATCTAAATGGAGATATTTCAAATAATGTTTTTGCTGAAATGGTCAATCAATTTAAGAAAACATTAATTATTTTGTATACTACATAAAGATGTTTCGATTACGCAATGCCGTCATCACGCAAAGTAATACTGTATGTTAATAGGAAACTATTTATTGTGCATCTGGATGTAATGTTTTAATATAATATAATACACGGCGCCTCAGAGAGTAGAGACATGACGGACTTGCAAGCTTTGTTTCTTCTGAGCTTAGTTGAGTTTTGTTGCATGGTTGAGCTTCATTGATTTATTTAACTACAACTGTTTATAAACAACTGTTTATTAAGTTAAAAGGTTTGATACTGATTAGAACTTGAAGTGGCGATGAGGTCTTAAAATATTCTGAGAAGTTCTTTAAAAAGTCTTAAAATGTATTGAAATTACCTTTAGGATTCCTGCATATACCTTGATCATGTGAATTGACTTTTGCAGCATGGGACGTGATTGTTACTTGTATTGTTAAGTGTTTATTTTACATTATTATGTACTTTATGTTTTTAAAAAGCAAGAAACAGAATTTGTGCAGTTCAATGCAGCTCTAGGGATGTATGTGCCCACCAATGTCAAGAGCAAATCTACGTTCTTGGTGGATTGAACAACATTTAGTCCAACGACACAATAGTATTGAATTATGGATGGTTATTCATATTTATAAAATTCTTTACTACGTTACTTGTGTGCGAAACAGGGTCTTCATAGCAAAAAGCAACATGGTTTTATAGCTTATGGTGTAATAAACAAAATGAGACAATAAGCTGAATAAAAAGTCAAAGTTCTAATCACTAAAATCCAAACAAAGCAGTCGAGTGTTCTGAAAGCCACTTTTAGCCAGTGGTTTAGTTTTTAGTTTGACTGATGGGGAATTTAGCCAATAATTGCACAATTCTTTTGAAATATGGTGACGTTTATTCATCTGTTGGACACGATCAGGGACAGTTCACCCAAAACGTTTTTGGAAAATTTTGACTGAAAATCAATTACTTATCCTCCACTTAATCCAAACTTGACTTTCTTACTTCTGCTGAACACTTACGAAGATATTTTTAAGAAAGCAGGAAACCTGTATTCATTGACTTCCATAGTATGTGTATTTCCTACTATATAAGTCAGTAGCTTTCAGCTTTCTTCCAAATATCTTCTTTAGTGTTCCACAATAGAAAGAAGCTCATTTAAAGCACTTCAGGGAGAGTAAATAGTGATTTCATTTTCATTGTGTTGCATTGTGGAATGTGTAGTACTCATTATTATGCAGTGTTATATATTTTTTTCATACTTTCAAATACGTGACTTCTCTTATGACTAGCTGTGGCAATTATGGGTGTGGTGATCTCATCTGTGTCTTTGAGTCATGTGTGTTTTAGGCTAAAGTTCGCCAACAATGAAGTCACTTCTGGAAGATCATCAGTTTTGGTCCTATTTCGGAGTCACGAGTGGTTGTACAGTAATTCACCTTTTCCATGTGCTGTAAAAAAGCTGAAAAAAAAGCTGTTTTGTGTCCTGTAAAGACAAGAAGAACATGTGGATTTGTTCTAGAGATGTTTTCCCTTTAATATTAAATCATTCCAGTAGATAAGATGACACGTTCACTAAATTACTCATCCACTCAGTAGTAAATTGTAGGAATTAAATATATATTTATTCCAGTCAGCTCTTGCACAATCATTATAATAATCTGAAACTGGAGGACTTAAAGGGATCATCATTTACTCTCCCTCATGAGGTTTTAAACCTTTTTAAGTTTCTTTCTTCTGTTGCACACAAAAGAAAATAATGTGAGGAATGCTGGTTGCTTGCACTCATTGACTTCCATAGTAGGTAGAAGTCAATCGGTCTCAGTAGCCAGCATTCTTCAAAGTATCTTTTTTATGTTCAACTGGAGGAAGCTCAAAGGAAACTCAAATAGGTTTTGTACAAGTGACGGATGAGTAAATGATGGCAGAACTTAAATTTTGGGGTGAACTATCCCTTTAATGTGTATGTGAATGTGTAAATGAGATATTTTGTCATCATAAATGAGCTTCAGGTATTCATGTCATCATGTTTTTCCTTTTCTTCCTGAAGACATTTACCCCTACCCGTGTCTTATTGATCTCTCAGGTAAACTGATTTTCATGTGAGGGCTTGATGTGGTTTTAATAACAAACTGCACGAGCCAGAAACTCACAAGAATGTGTGTGTTGGAGTGTTTTCTTGCTGTGAAATTAGTTGTTTGTTTTGCGCAGCTTGCTTTTATGAGCGTTTCCTCAAGTATGGGCACTTTTATGTCCCAAGGGGTTTATTAAAGAAAACATATTTTAACTTTGTTTTCCCTGTTAAGAAACGGTCACATTAAAACAGAGTTGGAAAAATGTCCTACTACTCAAATATACTATTCTGTATTGCTTTTGTTGGTTGGCTTCACTGTATTTTAGGTGTCCTTGTTACAGTGTAACTATTCCTTTAACTACAGAGTGATGTTAATTAATTGCTATATGGTTAGGTTTGGGATGAGGGTTAGGTTTAGGGTTAGTTGCAGGTAATCATGCATAATAAAGTTGTAATTAAGCTGCGGTCACACTAGAGTTTGAGCTTGCGAAATTCTGTCGCACGACGCTGCAAAAAGGGGCGGGATTAAACAAGATGATTAGGCATCAAAAAAAGCGAGCGTTTGCTCCATGTTTTAAATTTCTGTTCAGAGAGGTCATGTTTTGATCCTGGATTGGTCTCACGCAGTCAAGTAATGCGATTTCGCAGGTAACAGTTCACCAAGCTTAAACTTTGCATCGCAGCAAAATGCGAAACTTGACGCATGACGCTGCATTTCCGGTTTGACGCATTCGCGTGCATATGAATAGAAGTCTATGGGGAGAAAAGTCCAGTGTGACCGCAGCTTTACTGTAGTAGTTACCTGTTACCTTAAAATAAAGTGTTACTTTTTTTTCTTTACTATTGTTAAAATCCCAGACTTTCAGTCATGATCTTAAAATATCTAATATCATAGACTTTGTTTGCATAAACTGCATGTGAAAAAAAAAAAAAAGACCACTTGAAAAGTTTGTGAATTTTTAAAATATTAATGTTTAGATAGAAATGTCTATGTATTGTTAAATAGTCATTTAAATTATTATTATTTTTAGAAAATGACAATGACGTATATGCACACAGACTTTTAATTTAAGTCAAGCAGAACCCTGGACTTCCGGTGAATTGTCATCCCATACAAAGTCGCAGCATTTAAGATCTGACTTCTTTAAAATCCAGCGATCTTCACTGCCTAGTTGAGATACGATATAAAGTGGACATCAGACCAAACAAGAAGCACTCCATTAAATTAAATTTTTACCCACCATATCTTTAAAATATGGAAATAAATTTTCCCCCAGTATTTTCAATGGAGTTTCTGCGCTAGCCTGCTGCTATTGACAGTGCTTACATTTAATTGTTTTTTCATCTTTTTTTACGATTTAACAACCAAATGGATGCTTAAGTCTATTTAACTGATTATATTTGAATTACATTACAACATCAATGCTGTTAAAGGAACCTTATGAAACTGAAAACAGTCACATAATTCTTTTACCGGAAGTTCATCATTGGCTGAAAAGCACTAGCTGTGCATATAGCCCATCGGTCAGAGTAACTAATGCTTTCTTTTGTTTTGTAAAGCTAAAACCTTAAACATTTCTGCCAAGCTGGCATTATTTTGTTATTTTTTTAAAAACATTTTTTATCTTAAATTTGAAATAAATATTATCACTATATATACATTGCAATGTTTTGTTTAGTTTTACACACACTGGCATCATTTACACTTACCAACAATCCTGCCTTAATAAAGCTGTTTTAGATGTTAATTAAATTAGCATGTGTGTGTGTGTTATCTGACTAACACCTGATTCAGTGCTTTTTGTTTTGTCAGTTTGAGCTTTGTTTAAAAATGTGGGTAGCACTGTCACCTCACAGCAAGAAGGTCACTTGTTCGAGCCCCGGCTGGGTCAGTTGGCATTTCTTTGTGTTTGCATGTTGTCCCGGTGTTGGCGTGGGTTTCCCCCTGGTGCTCCGGTTTCCCCCACAGTCCAAACATACGGTATAGTTGAATTGATTAAACTAAATTGGCCATAGTGTAAGAGTTTGTATGTGAATGAGTGTGTATGGGTGTTTCCCAGTGACTTGCAGCTGGAAGGGCATCTGCTGCGTAAAACATATGATGGAATAGTTGGCGGTTCATTCCGCTGTGGCGACCTTTAATCAAAAGGTAAATGAATGAATGTGTGTTTGTAGGTGCAGAAGATGATGAGTGGGACGAGGAGTGGGATGACATGAAGTCATCAGGCGGCTATGCTGAGTCTGAGGCTGGAGAGGGCGGAGCTATGAATAGAGGCGGAGCTCATGGTTCATCTATGAAAATCGCCCTCAACAAGTAAGTCGGATCAGAAGTCGATGTCACATAATAAAGCAAACAAGATGCACACAAAGCTGCTCAAAATAAATGCATCCTTTTTTCAAGACTGACGCGTTTAACGATCATCAGCATCTTGAATCCTTGAAAGTTTTTAATATATAATTTTTTTTTTTTTAAACATATTAACATTTATACACGTTTATGTATGTGTTACATCATCTTTGCATCAAATGACAAAAACCAATGATTGCTTGTGCGAGTTGTTTCTAATGCAGCGTCTATGGGGGCAGGATAGTTAAATTGATGTTCTCTCTTCTGGCTGCCGTTATCAGTCTCACACATTTTTTTTTTCCTTTTCCTGAAAGTCTTGAGAACACCATCATGGAGTATTTATTTTATTATTTCTGCAATAGAAAAAAAAATCCTGAAAATAAAAAATTCCTGAAATAGGATTGTAAAAAAATTATTTGTTGTACTCTCTTTCACTGCTCTCAGTTTACTCAACTATGATGAGTTCTGCTGCTGAGAAACCTGGAAATGTGAAAAGGGTCCATGGGATGTGATATTTTTTCGTCTAATGCATTTCTTTCTTCCTTCTTTATCTGGCATATTATGAGTTTTCCTTGCTCCTTGACAATTGGCTTTTGTTCTTCTTTGAATAAAATTGCCTGCTAAATACATAAATGTAAATACCATATTTATTTAAAGCTTACTAAATATTCGAGAACTGAAAATTTCCGTTTGTGTGTCTAAAGGTTTAATCAGAACTGCCACAAAGAGGAACTAACATATTTGTTAGCCTTTATATTTATCACGCAGTAAAGATATTTAGAGAGAGATGACGCTTTTCTACTGATAAACAACTAAGACAAAAAAATTCAATGAGATGATATCCAGTTGGTGTGAATAATTTTATGATTTTTTTTTTTTTATTTGCCTTAATTTCTAATTTTTATTTTTTTTTTGCAACACGATTACCATTAATACAAAATATAACGACATACTAGTCGGAACCGTGGCTCAGTGGTTAGCACTGTTGCCTCACAGCAAGGTCAGCAGATCAGTTGGCATTTATGTGTGGAGTTTGCATGTTCTCTCCGTGTTGGCGTGGGTTTCCTCCGTGTGTTCAAGTTTCCCCCACAGTCCAAAGACATGCGCTATAGGTAAATTGGATGATCTTAATTGGCTGTAGTGTATGAGTGCATGTGTGAATGCGAGATTATATGGGTATTTCCCAGTACTGGGTTGCGGCTTGAAAGGCATCTGCTGCATGAAACATATGCCGGAATAGTTGGCGGTTCATTCCACTGTGACGACCCCTGATAAACAAGGGACTAAGCTGAAGGAAAATGAATGAATTAATAAATGAATAACGATATACTAATACATACAGTGCATCTGGAAAGTATTTATAGCTCTTCACTTTTTCCACATTTTTTATGTTACAGCCTTATTACAAAATGGATTAAATTAATTTATTTCCTCAAAATTCTACACACAATACCCCATAATGACAATGAGAAAAAAGAGTTTTTGAAATTGTTGCAAATTTGTTAAAAAAATAACCTGACAAATCAGATGTACATCAGTATTCACAGCCTTTGCTCAATACTTTGTTGATGCACCTTTGGCAGCGATTACAGACTCAAGTCTTTTTCAATATGATGCCACAAGCTTGGCACACCTGTCTTTGGGAATTTTTGCCCATTCCTCTTTGCAGTACCTCTCAAGCTCTATCAGGTTGGATGGGAAGCGACAGCCATTTTCAGATCTCTCCAGAGATGTTCAATAGGATTTATGCCTGGCCTCTGGCTGGGCCACTCAAGGTTGTGAAGCCACTCCATTGATATTTTTGGTGTGTACTTTGGGTCATTGTCCTGCTGGAAGATGAACCGTTGCCCCAGTCTGAGGTCAAGAGCACTCTGAAGCAGGTTTTCATTCAGGATGTATCTGTACATCGCTGCATTCATCTTACCCTCTATCCTGACCAGTCTTCCAGTTCCTACTGCTGAAAAACATCCCCACAGCATGATGCTGTCACCACCATGCTTCACTGTAGGGATGGTATTAGCCTGGTGATGAAGGATGCCTGGTTTTCTCCAAACGTAACGCCTGACATTCACTCCAAAGAGTTCAATTTTAGTCTCATCAGACCAAAGAATTTTGTTTCTTATTTGTCTGAGAGTCGTTCAGATGTCTTTTGGCAAATTCCAGGCGGGAGTGGCTTCCGTCTGGCCACTCTACCATACAGGCCTGATTGGTGGATTGCTGCACAGATGGTTGTCCTTCTGTAAGGTTCTCCTCTCTCCACAGAAGAACGCTGGAGCTCAGACAGAGTGACCATCGGGTTATTGATCACCTCCCTGACTATGGCCCTTCTCCCCCGATCACTCAGCCTAGATGGCCGGTCAGCTCTAGGAAAAGTCCTGGTGGTTCCAAACATCTTCCACTTACAGATGATGGAGCCACTGTGCTCATTGGAACTTTCAGAGCAGCAGACATTTTTCTGTAACCTTCCCCAGCCTTGTGCCTCGAGACAATCCTGTCTCTGAGTTCTACAGACAATTCGTTTGTCTTCATGCTTGGTTTGTGCTTTGACATGCACTGTCAACTCTGGGACCTTATATAGACAGGTGTATGCCTTTTCAAATCATGTCCAATCAGCTGAATTTACCACAGGTGAACTCCAATTAAGCTGCTGAAACATCTCAAGAATGATCAGTGGAAACCGAATGTACCTGAGCTCAATTTAGAGCTTCAAGGCAAAGGCAAAGGCTGTGAATACTAATGTGCATGTGATTTTTCAGGTTGTTTATTTTTAATAAATTTGCAAAATTTCAAAAATTGTTTGTTCACATTGTCATTATGGGGTATTGTGTGTAGAATTTTGAGGAAATAAATGTATTTAATCCATTTTGGAATGACAAAAAAACGTGGAAAAAGTGAAGCGCTATGAATACTTTCCGGATGCAGTGTAAAACATGCAGCTTTATTTTTTTATGACTCTTGTCTTCTCTTTTTACAGGTTTCCAGGCTTCTCCAAATCCGGTCCTGAATTGTACCTGCTGTCCAAACAGCAAACCAAAGGAAACAAGTTGTCTGTTTATGTAAGCCACTAATTTAATACACCATTTACTGTAAAGTCTGTGATAGAGAGTTAACAATAAATGTTTATTATCTATAATACAGTACAATATATAAACCTAACAGAATTATACTTTTCCAGTTCTGGTGTCAGCGCTGCACTAAAAACTATTTTAATGCATAAATTGATAAATTTAACAATTAAATACAGTGGTCTCTCGCGGGGTCTGAGCCCTGATTGGCTGTAGACCACTGTCAATCAATCTCCTCCGTGCCGTGTCTCCTGCACAGTACAGAATGCGTTTAGCTTGCCAATTGACATAAATCTTCCATCGCTAGCAGTGTGACTGAAGTGCTGTACTGTATGTTTACAAGTTTCCCAACAAACCCCACAATGTCGATGAAACATTCTACACTGCCAAAGGCACCTGCGGTAGCACCCAAAAGGCAAAGGAAGATGCAAGCCATCGCACAAAAAGTTAGACTTCTGGACGTGCTAAAGGAAGGTAGAAGTTACGGGACTGTAGGGCGTCATTATGGAATAAATGAATTCAACAAATGTTTCAGCCTGGAAACAGGTTTTGATCTTTGGTTTGATTCAATAATACTGGGCATATTTTTCTATGAAGGTTTAAACTTTGAACAGAGTATTTAAACAAGAGAAAAGTGTGAAAATGTTAATAGCTGTCTGAGAAAAGTGTATAAAGTGTGTGTAATGAGTTGTTTTACAGTCTTAAAACAGCTATAATAATTGTAAAAAATAAAGCTGACTACTTCGCGGATTTCACCTTTTGTGGGTTATTTTTAGAACATAACTCCTGCGGTTAACAAGGGACCACTGTACATTGAAACTGGAAGTAGCTCATTAAATTATTAAATATGAACTTTGAAAAAAAGGGGTATTTTTGTATTAAATATATTATTATCTTTTTGTTTTTTCAAAATTCAAGCATATATATATATATATATATATATATATATATTTATTTTTTTTTTTTATACAATTATCTTAGATCTAATATAGTTTTCAAATTTATATATTTTAATAATAATTTTTCATGTAACATTTACTAATAAAAAATTCAAGAATAAATATTTTACTAATTTTGAAATATTTTTACAACTATTTTAGATCTAATACAGTGGTCCCTCATTAATTGCGGGAGTTACATTCTAAAAATACCTCGCAATAGGACAGACAGATTGTCTGTTGTCTGTTCTCAGACAGACATTAACATTATCACACTTTCCTCTCTTGTTTAAACACTCAAAGTTCAAACTTTTGTAGAAAACTATTATAAATATAATACCAAAGATCAAAACCTGTTGTCAGGCGCAAACATTCGTCGCTGTCAGCAAAAGGTTCATAAAGCTTTATAGCTTTTGTGCAGAAAATGTCCAGCTTTTTTCTGCAGTCACTGATCCACAAAGCTAAAGCAGACCTCATCCTTAAGGGGGTCGGACGCTGGATGCAACTCGCACTTGACAGTTGGAAGTAACACACACAGGACTTGCACATTCGCATGTTATTTAAAATGAAATTATTCAGGTGGTGCTCTGTGGGCGGCAGAAATATAAACAGTGTCCTGAGTCGTAGCTGGCCACCGCTTGATATAAACCTGTGTTTACAACTCTAAAATGCATGGCGCTGTGTGGTGTGGCGCACACGGTGTGCGACCCCCTTTACGATGGTCTTGCTGTGGACAGTTACAACCCTTTTTGCATTCTTGTTGGAACTCACACTGCTAGCGATCGAAGATTTATGTTAATTTGGCAAGCTGAACGCATTCTGTACTGTACAGGAGACACGGAGGAGATTGATTGACAATGGTCTACAGCCAATCAGGACGCAGAACACAATGCGCTGTAAAAAAAAAAAACATTTCAAATTGTGCAAAATTTTTTTTGTGAAACTGCGAGGCCACAAAAGGTGAACCGCGTTATAGCGAGGTACCACTGTATTTAACTATTAATTGCTAACCTAACTTTTACTAATAAAATTCAAGAATGCATATTTTACTAATATTTAAATATTTTTACAAATATTTTAGATCTAATATCATTTTCCGGTTATCCCAGAACGTGTCTTGAAGTTTTAGCTCAAAACATCAATTTATTATATCATATTAGTGCATATATACATTTCTTTTTTTTTTATTTTTATAAAATTGTAAATCTTAACATTAGCTGCTAAAGTGGCTTCATGAAGTAATATCAGTAATGAAATGTCTTTATGAATGATTGTAAGTACTGTGTAGTTTTGATTATGATATGAATATTTATATTTCAGAGTGGGGAAGTCGGGCCAGTTTGGGCGTATCCAGACTATCAACTAGACTGCGTTGTCGCTGACCCTAAAAAGGGCTCCAAAATGTATGGCCTCAAGAGTTACATTGAGTACCAAGTCATGCCCACTGTAAGTACAGAAACAGTCCTGTTTGACTAAACATCTGCATGGTAATCATTCCAGCTCATTCTTTTTTAATGACAATGTTTTTGCAGACCACAAACAAGCCCGTCAATCACAGATACAAGCACTTCGATTGGTTATATGAAAGACTTTTGGATAAATTTGGGTCAGCGATTCCAATCCCCTGCCTGCCTGATAAACAGGTGACCGGTAAGCACTTTTATTATATAATGTTCAATCATGCAATCATTACAATAACGGTTAGATTGTCGCTGGTTTGATTCCCGGCTGTGCCAGTTGGTGTTTCTGTGTGGAGTTTGCATGTTCTCCCGTGTTTGCATAGGTTTCCTCAGGGTGCTCCATTTTCCCCCACAGTCCAAAGACATGCGGTATAAGGGAACTGGATGAACTAAATTAGCCGTAGTGTATGAGTCTGTGTTTGAATGTAAGAGTGTAGGGGTGTTTCCCAGTACTTGGTTGCAGTTGGAAGGGCATCCGCTGTGTAAAACATATGCTGGAATAGTTGGCAGTTAATTTCACTGTGGCGACCCCTGATAAATAAGGGACTAAGCTGAAGGAGAATGAATGAATGAATATTATAAGCTCAAAAGAATATAAATTTTAGTTTTAAAAATCCATCTGGAAATTTCAAAACATATTTTTAATCCATTTTAAACTAGATATGATGGTGCTTTTTACCGGATGTCCCATACAAAAATATGCTGCTTTTAATTAATGTAGAAAAAAACCTTTTATGAAATAATGTGTCATTTTGACAAGAAGTTTTTAGAATATTTTCAAATCATATACCATGGGAAATAATGCCAGAAAATGTTCCAACTTTTGACAAATACTTAATTCAAATACCTTTGGTAAGTAGCAGAAAAGCCATACCCTAAAAATGGTTTAAGGTTAAACCTTCAGGAAGGGCTTAATTGGTAGTAATTGTAAAGAAAATACACTGTATGGAAAGACGGAATTAGACCTGATTCCAAAAAGTGCAACAGGTATTGGCAAAAATAGACTGAGTATGTCATTGTACACAATATGTGATAATGTGCTTCAAATGTATTGTGACCCCCCCCCCCCCCCCCCTTAAATTATTTTATTAATATTTTTTTTCTCTTCCTCTTGTGTTTTTTCCCTAAATAAAATTAAAAAGTTTTAAAAATATATATTTTTAATCAAGTTACTTTTATTGTCACATCATTAGCAGCATGTGTGCTATGATGAGTGAAAAGCTTAGGTGCTGGCTCCAGTCAAAATACAGACAGATGATTAATAGTTATTACTGACAAAGTAATATGCATAGTTTAGTAAAACAAATATATGTTAGATATATATTAAATATTTATCTTTTTGAAATGTATATAATCAAAGATAGAGTGCAATCATATATAGTTGAAGGCAAATGTATAGGTTAATTAGGTTAACTAGGCAAGTCATTGGACAATTTATTTATTTATTTTTTTGGGTAACGGTATTTTGAAATAGTTCTGTGCATATCTGACTATTCAAGTGCAGTAAAGAGATCTGAATAGCTGGTAGAGACTATATATTAAGGGGGCTAATAAAATTGACCTTAGCAGTTTTTACATTAAAAAAAAAAAAAAAAATATATATATATATATATATATATATATATATATATATATATATATATATATACACACACACACACAGTTGAAGTCAGAATTATTAGCCCCCCTGAATTATTAGCCCCTGTTTATTTTTACCCCAATTTCTGTTTTACAGAGAGATTTCTTCAACACATTTCTAAACATGATAGTTTTAATAACTCATTTTTAAAAACTGATTTATTTTATCTTTGCCTTTATGACAGTAAATAATATTTTACTAGATATTTTTAAGACACTAGCATTCAGCTTCAAGTGACATTTAAAGGCTTAACTAGGTTAATTAGGTTAACTAGGCAGGTTAGGGTAATTAGGCAAGTTATTGTATAATGATGGTTTGTTCTGTAGACTATCAAAAATATAGCTTAAAGGGGCTAATAATTTTGACCTTAAAATGTTTTTTAAAAAATTAAAAACTGCTTTTATTCTAGCTGAAATAAAACAAATAAGACTTTCTCCAGAAGAAAAAATATTATCAGACATACTGTGAAAATTTCCTTGCTCAAAATTCTAAGGGGGGGCTAATAATTCTGACTTCAACTGTATGTATGTGTATATATATTTAAGACAAACTAAAAGAAATAAGACTTTTTCCAGAAACACATAATAGGAAATACTTCAAAAAATTTCCTTTCTCCTTTAAACTTAACTTTTAGAAATTTAAATTTCGCTTTAAAATTTTGTTTTAAACTGTCTGTTATTACTACTTTTTAGGTCGATTTGAGGAAGAGTTTATAAAAATGCGAATGGAGAGGCTTCAGGGTTGGATGTCTCGAATGTGCCGACATCCGGTGATCTCCAGCAGTGAAGTCTTCCAGCTTTTTCTGTCCTACAAAGATGAAAAGGTAGAGTATTCCAGTACTACATATAAACTAGGGTTGCACTACATCAGAAAAATCTCGATATTAGTTATTCTGCGATTATATATTGCGATAAGAATACAATTGATGACTTGAATATCTCTGTTTGGAAATAATTTATCATTTTAGATTGCATAAATGATAATAAACAATCTACAAGCATAGATAAATACAATAAAGAAAAATATACAAATTAAATACACAATGTTTTATTGTTTTCCGAGGAGTTTGCATTAGTCATTATTAACCATTCAATTCAATTCACCTTTATTTCTATAGCGCTTTTACAATGTAGATTGTGTCAAACCAGCTTCACATAAAAGATTATAGTAAATTGAGACAGTGTCAGTTCAGTTTTCAGTGTTTAAGTTCAGTTCAGTTTAGCTTAGTTCAGTGTGGTTTAATAATCACTACTGAGAGTCCAAACACTGAAGAGCAAATCCATCGATACGCAGCTCTACAGATCACAGAATTCAGTAACAGTATTCAGGTAAATAATAATTGAATGTTCAAATGTAAAGTATTACTGCGAGGTCTTCATTATAAATAATTCAATAAAATGAATCGTTATTAAAGTTGTACAAACGGTACAATTTCAACATTGCATATGCTGCGATGTGACACTTGTGAATGATTACAATGCGATATCGATGCTGAAACGATATATTGTGCAGCCCTTATATAAACCGATTGATTCATTTTCTGTTTAAATAGGCTGCTTACAGTGAGTGACAGTTCAAAATGATCATTGCCGCCATATGTGATGCCGACGAGGGACAAAGGGATTGTGAAAAATGTGTTTAATTGTAACATTGGTTTGCGACAATGCTGCTAGGGTGCTTAAAGGAACAGGATTTGAACAGACAAAAATATACAGTAGCTGTAAATACCCTGCTACTTGTAAATGAAGTGAAATAATGAAACAAAGCATTATAATTGCTTCATAAATCATTTAAAAACTTCTTAAGCTTTATTATCATTGCAAACTTGTTAAATACAGTGAGGATTCATTTTGGAAATCTAAACTAAAGAATTAAAAGACAACTAAAATAAAAGTACAAACATGAATAAATAAAGTCATGTTTTAGCCTAAATAAAGAGAGATGTACAGTGTTTATTTTAAAGTGATTGGATTAATGCACATCGCGCTATTCGTGCGTAAATAGATGCATGAACATTTTGAGTTTACTCGCTTTATTCGCGCGTCAAACTCACTTTACAAAAGATGCACAATTGTGTCATGGGCAGGGCTTCTGTCTGCCCGGTGACTCTAGTTTCCTTGCTAAATGGCTAACATGGGTTTTATTGAGAGAGTAGCTATGCTTTGTGCTTTAGGAAGGCTGATAAACAGCGTAGATTTATTTGGAGTTGTGTCTGATCCACTAGATTCTTTCAGAGGTGCACCCAGTTCGTAAACTCTTCCAGAAACTATACCTGAATGATGGAGGCTTTCAGCGGTGCTTCTGACTGAGATGAGCCCAGTTTGATGAGCTGTTGTCGGTGTCGGCAGGAGGATTTCCCCTCAGGACACCAACAACAGGCAATACGTCATAATCATGCCCCTACAAGAACGAGCTACTGATTGGTTAACGCGGCGCGAATGTCTGCTAAAGTTCCGATTTTCCAACTTAAAGACTTATATCAGCGAAACACAGAGAAACTGTCCTGCGCATGGTAAAGGGCTCCAAAGTTGAATTCTATTTCATCAAAAGCATAAAAATAAAGTGGCCTTCCTCAAGCACATCACTAAAATGACAAAAGCGCCATATTATAAAACGCCACCCAACGGTCAAATGCAGGCGCATTTTACAGATAAAGCACGGCGGTGTTTGTAGCGGCGGTAGGAACACATTGAACTGTGACCATCTGTAGTTTATTTTGAGATATGTTGTTGAATGCTCATTACAGGACTGGAAAACTGGAAAGAGAAAAGCAGAAAAAGACGAGACCGTCGGAGTCATGATTTTCTCAACAATAGAGCCTGAAGGACTGCCAGACATGGACCTGATTGAAGTGTAAGTCCTTCACAATCACTGCCTTTAATGTGTCTAGGTTATTAGCTAGAACTAATGCAGCTCATGCTGGTACAGTCAAGCAGATGCTGATTTATGGCTGGTTCAGGATACTCTGCCAGCTAATAATGAGCCAGCTCTTCATCTTCTGTGTTGTCTTGTTGCCTTCAGAGAGCAGAAGTGTGAGCAGTTCAGCCGCTTCACCAAGGCAATGGACGACGGAGTGAAAGACTTGCTGACTGTAGGAAATGAACACTGGAAGCGCTGCACAGGCCGTGAGTATTATTTGAGGCCCTAAAGGTTACAACGTTAATGGTTTAGGTGCACTGAAGGTTAACCTTACATAGCATTGTCTTTGCCGTGATGACAGTACATAATATTGTACTAGTTATTATGCAGGATAGTAGTATTGAGCTTGAAGTGCAATTTTAACTTGACTCAGTTAATTAGGTTAATTTAGGAAAAAAAAAAACTAGTAAAGTTATTGGACAACAGTGGTTTGTTCTGGGCTAATAATATTGACCTTAACAAAAATGCTTTTATTCCAAAGATAAAACTAAGAATGTCTTTGCCTTGTTAAACATCACTTTCAATCATGTTTATTTATATATCTGCAATATACACTCACCGGCCACTTTATTAGGTACACCCTTCCAACTGCTCGTTAATGCAAATTTCTAATCAGCCAATCACATGGCAGCAACTCACTGCATGTAGACATGATCAAGACGATCTGCTGCAGTTCAAACCGAGCATCAGAATGGGGAAGAAAGGTGATTTAAGTGACTTTGAACGTGGCATGGTTGTTGGTGCCAGACGGGCTGGTCTGAGTATTTCCATCCACTATAACCATCTCTAGAGTTTACAGAGAATGGTCCTAAAAAGAGAAAACATCCAGTGAGCGGCAGTTCTGTGAGCGCAAATGCCTTGTTGATGCCAGAGGTCAGAGGAGAATGGCCAGAGTGGTTTGAGCTGATAGAAAGGCAAAAGTAACTCAAATAATCACTTGTTACAACTGAGGTATGCAGAAGAGCATCTTTGAATGCACAACACGTTAAACCTTCTGTCAGAATTTGGCATCAACAACATGAAAGCATGAATCCATCCTGTCTTCTATCAACGGCTCAGGCTGCTAATGGTGGTGTAATGGTGAGGGAGATATTTTCTTGGCACACTTTGGGTCCATTAGTACCAATTGAGCATCGTGTCAACGCCACAGCCTACCTGAGTATTGTTGCTGACCATGACCACAGTGTACCCATCTTCTGATGGCTACTTCCAGGAGGATACCGCACCATGTCATAAAGTGCAAGTCATCTCAGATTGATTGTCATTGACATGACAAAGAGTTCACTGTACCCAAATGGCCTCCACAGTCACCAATCCAATAGAGCACCTTTAGGATGTTGTGGAATGGGAGATTTGCATCATGGATGTGCAGCCGACAAATCTGCAGCAACTGCGTGATGCTATCATGTTTATATGGACCAAAATCTCTGAGGAATATTTCCAGTGCCTTGTTGAATCTAAGCCACAAAGGCAGTTCTGAAGGCCAAAGAAGGTCCAACACGGTACTAGTAAGGTGTACCAAATAATGTGGCTGGTGAGTGTATACCTATATATTAGATGTATTTACTGCAGTTTTTGATAAATTTGTATTAAAGAAAAAGAAAAAAAATTACATGAGTAAAGGTGTCTTGAAATAGTTCTGTGCACATCTATTTCAAGTGCATAGATGAAATAGATGTGCATAGATTCAAGTGCAGTATTTATTTATTTTATTTATTTATTTTTTGAGTTTTAACAATACAATCATCTTAATAATTATGACATTGGATGGCATCAAGTACAATAACAAACTAGAAAACAATGACATTTAAATAATGAAATAAAAAAACTAGGTACAAAGGCAAAATAATCAAATTATATAATATTTACAAAGTCCTTATAAAGTTTCACAGTTTTTACACTTTTTTTTTTTACTGTAAACATTTCGTAATGTAGTAATTAAACAATTTAAGTCAGAAAGAATTTGGGTAATAATGAAGAAAATGTACATTTGTGAATAAAATATTTACCAAATGAAATAAATAGATTGCCCATTATTCTGTGTTATGTTTGTCATGCGGAATTATCAAATTGGCTGGTAGAGACTATAACGAGCATCTTCCTGGGTTTGTGACATCACCAATATAAATATTTATAAAAACCCACACTTCAGCATGATGCTTTTTTCAATGTCAAGCCAAGTCAATGTTTATAAAGACAGCAAGTGCTTACCAAAGTGCTGTACACACATACACCATCTAAAAAAATGGACAAATACAACAGACATACAGTAAGACTCTCATATGGTATTAAAAGCCAAATAGTAAGACTAGATTTAAAAACAGATAGGGTTGTGGCCTACCTAACATGGAGAGGCAAATTATTCCAGAGTTTAGGGGCAACCACTGCAAAGGCACGGTCCCCCTTGGTTTTTAACATTGTGCGTGGAACAGCCAAAAGTAGCTGTTCAGCACATCTAAGTGCCCGTGATGGAGTGCACAATTGAATTAATGGAGACGAGTATCTTGGTGCAAGTCCATTTAGGCATTTAAATACCAAAGCTAGAATCTTAAAATGTATCCTTAACTGTACAGGAAGCCAGTGAAGAGAAGCCAGTGTGGGTGTAATGTGTTCTCTATTTGCGTGTCCCTGTCAGCAAACGAGCAGCAGCATTCTGCACCATCTGCAGACGAGTAAGGGAGGCATGGTTAATACCCGCATAGAGGGCATTACAATAATCTAGCTGAGACGAGATCAAAATATGTATAATTCAAATCATGTATATAAATCAACAGACAGAAAAGACTTTACTTTGGATAATTGCCTCAACTGGGAAAAATTAGCTTTAATTACTGAATTAATCTGTTTATAAAGTCACTATCCATAATAACACCCTAGGCAGTGCACCCTATAAAAACAACGAAGCCTTTGAAAATAAGCTGACTGACCTGGCTTTTTTAAAGATATAAAATGGCTAGTTTTAGAAAGGCTAGGTTAGAAAGAATGGTACAGTAGGTAAGTCACGTGACATACAGTTGAGGTCAGAATTATTAGCCCCTCTTGGATTTTTTTTTCTTTTTCAGATATTTCCCAAATTATGTTTAACAGAGCAAGGACATTTTCACAGTATGTCTGATAATATTTTTTCGTCTGGAGAAAGTCTTATTTGTTTTATTTCGGTTAGAATAAAAGCAGTTTTTAATTTTTTAAGCTAAATTTGTTTTCGATAGTCTACACAGAACAAACCATCGTTATACAAGAACTTGCCTAATTACCCTAACCTGCCTAGTTAACCTAATTAATCTAGTTAAACCTTTAAATGTCACTTTAAGCTGTATAGATGTGTCTTGAAAAATATCTAGTCAAATATTATTTACTGTCATCATGGCAAAGATAAAATAAATCAGTGATTAGAAATGAGTTATTAAAACTATTATGTTTAGAAATGTGTTAAAAAAATCTTTTCTATGATAAACAAAATTGGGGAAAAAAATAAAAAGGGGGGCTAATAATTCTGACTTCAACTGTACATCTCAACACGTAGATTTAAAACTGTCTAGATACACTAGGTAAGAGGGCATGTGCCAACCCTTCTATTTTTTGGTTAAGTTGTTAGTTAGTGTAGATTAGGTAGGACATCATTGACTTTAAAGATTTATTTTCATATCTTTTGTTTACCGGATTAAATTAGAGGAGAATTTTGGATATTAGTAAGCCAGTCTTTCTAAATTTCATTGTTTATTGTTTCTAAAATTGTAAGTATTGTAAATAACTCACTCACTATTTCACCATCACCATTTGTAAATAAATCACTATTATTTCTACACAAGTTATTGTTGTCTGTTTATACTTTGAAGTACAGTTTTTTAATTTCTTTAAGTCCTCAATCCAAGTATGCAACCCCACTCCCCTAGACTAGCCAGGGGTTGTAACAATAATAATAATCAAACTAAAGAAATTACTCAGAGCTGATACTTATTAAAATGGAAATAAATGCTGTTCTTTTGAACGTTTTTTTCATCAAAGAATCTCAATAAAATATATTACAGTTGAAATAATGACATATCATACTTCACGTTTGAAGAGTCTTAGGCTGATTAGTCTTATTTCCTGTTATCTTTGTTTTTTCAGCACTTCCAAAGGAATATCAGCGGATTGGCAAAGCTTTCCAAAACCTGTCCTCAGTGTTCACCACAAGTGGATATGAAGGTATCAGAAACTATTTGGTTCCTCTTACTACATCAATGAGCTAAAAAGGTTTTGTTCCCTTTTCACCATCTGGTTGAGTACTTAGAAAGTTTTCTGTACAAGCCAGCTGTGGTCTAATAGATTAGACAAGGGCACTAAACATTCTGCTGTATAAGAATAAAGGCCTTTATTCTGTGAAAGTCACATCTCAAGATATGCAATGTTGAGTCTGGATTATCTTTGACCAGGAGCCACAGAATTGTATTTAATAACTGTATTTCAAGAGTTCACACTTAGTCCCTTTATTAATTTGGGGTCGCCACAGCAGAATGAACCACCAACTTATCCAGCATATGTTTTACGCAGCGGATGCCCTTCCAGCTGTAACCCATTTCTGGGAAACATCCATACACACTCATTCACACTCATACACTACGGACAATTTAGCCTACCCAATTCACCTGTACCGCATGTCTTTGGGCTGTGGGGGAAACCGTAGCACCTGGAGGAAACCCACGCGAATACAGGGAGAACATGCGAACTCCACACAGAAACGTCAACTAACCCAGCCGAGGCTCGAACCAGCGACCTTGATGAGATGAGAGACAGATGATAGACCAGCCGCGATCGATCATCATGTGCTCCTCTCGAAATTAGTTTATAAAACATCACTTATACGGAATTTATACAATTCATGAAACAACAAAAAAATGTGAATTTTTGTCTTCTTTCTAGTCCAAATATCTACATTTTGAAGCTAAAACAAGAATACTTACCCCACTGGCAGATCATTTTGCTTGTTTTAGGTAGGGGTATACGGATCACAACCCACAGTTCGGAACGCACGTGACCCGTGGATTAATAACTTTTTTTGAACTTGTAGGTTAATCCAACATTTATAACAATTGCAGAGAGAACACCTCCCACGTCATTCAAATCATGCGTATGGAAGCATTTTGGCTTGCCTGTAAAATATGATGACGGAAAAAGTTGTGGTGGGACCTAAATGCTTTCTTAGGTTATTAATTAAAGGTGTTTTCTGTCACTGTTTGTTTAGCCTGCATTAATGCATTCAGTGTAAAGCTGCATGATTAAACAAAAGATTGTGATCTCAATTCAAACCTACGCAACATAATTGATAAATGATAATGATTTGCATATGTTTGTTAATCCTTCGAAGTGATGCATTCAAATCTGTGTTTGATCGAGAGAGATTCAGTTTTTACACTTTTTCAGTTAGTTACAAACAATTAAATAACGCAGAAGTGCTGGGAGAACAGTTTATTGTTCAGATATGAACACTGATGTTTATGGTAAAGATTAAAATCATAGTTTAATGGAACTCGACGCTGCTGAACAATGTAGCAATTACATTGTGTAACCAATGGGTGGCGACAAACAACCATCAAAATTGTGTCACTGAATAGGTTTTCAAAAATGATCCAGTTATAATGAAACATGAAGTTTTATGTGTGAATTGTTGAATCATTAATTGAAGATAAATATGATCTGTTGTACAAGATGTTAGATTTCTATATTTAGCATTATCAGCAACGGTAGCAAAGATCATTTTCATATTGAATATTTTCCTTTTATTTCAGCTGGCTCTTCCTTGATTTTTATTTTTATACACGTATACACGTTCTAAGTTATGTTTGTTAAAACCAATGGTTTTTGCAGTATCATTTTTGTAATAAATGAAAAGCAAATGGCATTTTGCACCTTAGAATTATAAGGTTCTATGTGACATTTTTGTTATTGACATATTCTTATTAAATGACAACTTATTTACATTATGGGATGTTTTTTTAAGAAGTTGTTTACATTTAAAGACGTTTTATTTAGAAAGCAAATGTTACACACGCACTGTTTGCTATGGAATGCAAAAACTTTGAAGCTCAATATCTCAAAATCAGTCAGAAAGCAGATAGAACCTTAAAATTCAAAGGTGACGAATTGTCTCACTTTTTTGCTGATCCAAAAAAGGGTCCAATCCAGGACTCAAAAACTGTAGTGTGATCCAAACCGTGAGATTTGTGATCCATTACACCACTAGTTTTAAGGAAAAACTCCTAAGCTTTGCATTATTTCATCTGACAAAAACAAAACAGTATTTTGACTTGATCTAAGAATTTTTGCATATTTGGATAAGAAACGAGGCAAAGGAAAGTAAGAAAAGCATTGTAATTATTCAATTCTTGTATCTGAATACTGTTAGACATCCCAGAAAACTGTTAAATAGAGCTATTCAAACTATCTTGTGAAACAGTGTTAAAAAAATATCACAATAATATCCGATTTTTCCAATATCGCGCAGCCCTATTTGCAGTGTATTGAGCTTTCTTGGCCACTGTAGGATTGTGACCTTACTTAAGACTGAACCAAGAGTCTTTGTATTAGATGTTCAACCATGAGTGTGTTTGTATAATTCTGAATGTGTGGTTTTGTTTGATCTGCAGGAGAAGGAACACTCACCGATGCAATGACTGCGGCAGGAAAAACCTATGAAGAGATCGCTCAGATGGTTGCAGAGCAGGTACTGAAAACCTTAGATTAAACGCTTGGGTTAGAACTTTTCAGTTCTCTCTTGTTTCAGGAAGTTTCATGAAATGTCGGGTGTCCTGCAAAAACATTCATACCCCTTTGGTTTTCTTCATACTGGAGCCAAAAATTTGACATTGCGATATTTAGTTTTTCTCCATATATACTGTATATTGCGATTATTAATACAAGGTTTCCAGATGGCTTGAATAGGAAAGAAATCATTTAGATAAAAGGGTGTGATTCATACATAAAAACTAACAAACAAACTGCAAGCAAAGAAATTACAGTAGATCTACTTTTTTTTGTGCCTGAATACTTTAAACTCTCTTAAATTGCCTTTAAAATGCATGCAACTGACACATTTCCCTCCATTATGATTGTACTTTGCAATGACTCCACAAATCTCATGCATTCTCAACTGTTGTGCTGATCAATTATAATCCCAACTCAACATTGCTTATCCTGCGATGTGACTATTGCTGACACACACATTGCAATATCGATGCTGAAACGATATATTGTGCAGCCCTACTTTGTACTTATAACTTTGTGCTATATAACATTTTGTCTTTGCCATGGTGACAGTACATAATATTTTACTAGTTGTTTTGCATGATACTTAAAGTGTAATTTAAAGGTTTTGGTGTATAAACCTTGATAACAATATACAGTTAAGGACTTTGCTATGTACAGTTGAGTGAATGAACTTTATTTTTAAGGAAGTTTCAGACACGCCAGTAAGTTCTTGGCTGTTTGTTTACTTTATTTTAACACAGACTGGTTTATAAACAGACCACAATTCCACAATGAATTTTTGAAAAGATATTCAAAAAGACAATGAAATCCCCATGAAGGAGTAGCCTAACATTTTTAAATTATGATGTTTTGATGTAAATTTGTAGCCATGTAAAATTTGGATTATTTTTCAGATATTTCCCAAATTATATTTAAGGGAGAGAAGACAAAATATAATAATTTTCATAACTCAAATATTTGGACTTTAACATTAAAATACATACAAATGTACTACTTTTTTTAGCCCAAAGTGCAATTTAAATGTTTAACTTGGTTAATTATTATCAAATTAAAAAACTTATAGGCAAGTTAGGTTATCTAGCCAAATTATTGGACAACAGTGGTTTGTTCTGTAGATAATCAAGAAAAAAATTAAAGGGCTAATAATATTGACCTTAGCAGTTTTTAAATACAATTTAATATATTGTCTTATTCCAGCCACATTAAAAGAAGTACGACTTTCTCCAGACAAAAACTAAATATCAATAATAATCCAATAAAAATCTCAGCAAATCTTTGATATTTTCTATTTTGTAACAGTGTAGACCTTAGAAAACATTACAAAATATTAAGCAAATAAGCAGTTTATAACCCATTTAAGGTTGTTTATTGTGGAGACTTGATAATTATCAAAAATAATCCTTTATGAGTCAAAATCTCTCTCTCAAAAAAATCTCAACAGTTCTTTGAATTGTAATATTTTGTAACACAGTAGACCTCAGAAAACATTACAAAATATTAAGCATATAAGCAGTTCATAACCCATTCATGGTTGTTGTTATGTGGAAACTTGATAATTATCAATAATAATCCTTGTTGAGTTAAAATCTGTCTCATAAAAAAGTCTCAGCAATTTCTTGAAATGTAATATTTTGTAACGCAGTAGACCTCAGAAAACATTACAAAATATTAAGCAAATAAGCTGTTCATAACCCATTTAAGGTTGGGTTGTTTTGTGGAAACTTGATAATGATCAAATATAATCCTTGAGTCAAAATCACTCAAAAAAAAATTGTCTTATTCCAGCCACATTAAAAGAAGTACGACTTTCTCCAGACAAAAACTAATGATCAATAATAATCCAATAAAAATCTCAGCAGTTCTTTGAAATTTAATATTTTGTAACACTGTAGACATAAAAAAAAAACATTACAAAATATTAAGCAAATAGGCTGTTCATAACCCATACATGGTTGTTTTGTGTGTGCAAACTTGATAATTATCAATAATAATCCTTGAGTCAAAATTTGTCTCTCAAAATAAAAATCTCAGCATATCTGTGTAATGTAATATTTTGTAACACAGTAGACCTCAGAAAACAATATAAAATATCAAGCAAATAAGCTGCTGATAACCTATTCATGGTTGTTGTGTTTTGTGGAAACTTGATAATTATCAAAATAATCCTTGATGAGTCAAACTCTCTCTCACAAAAAAAAAAAAAAAAAATCTCAGCAATTCTTTGAAGTTTAATATTTTGTAACACAATAGACTTCAGAAAACAATACAAAATATTAAGCAAATAAGCAGTTTATAACCCATTCAAGGTTGTTTTTTGTGGAGACCTTATAATTATCAAAAATAATCCTTGAGTCAAAATCTGACTCAAAAAAATAAAAAATCTCAGCAATTCTTTGAAGTTTAATATTTTGTAACACAATAGACTTCAGAAAACAATACAAAACATTACGCAAATAAGCAGTTTATAACCCATTCAAGGTTGTTTTTTGTGGAGACCTTATAATTATCAAAAATAATGCTTGATAAATCAAAATCTCTCTCAAAAAAATAAAAAACCTCAGCATATCTGTGTAATGTAATATTTTGTAACACTGTAAACCTCAGAAAACAATACAAAATATTAAGCAAATAAGCAGTTCGTGGCCCATTTAAGGTTGGGTTTTTTGTGGAAACTTGATAATTATCAAAAATAATGCTTGTTGAGTCAAAATGTCTCTCAAAAAAAAAAATCTCAGCAGTTCTTCGAAATGTAATATTTTGTAACACTGTAGACATCAGAAAACATTACAAAATATTAAGCAAATAAGCAGTTTATAACCCATTCATGATTGTTGTTTTGTGTGTAAACTTGATAATTATCAATAATAATCCTTGTTAAATCAAAATTTGTCTCTCAAAAAAATAACAAATCTCATTCTTTGAAGTTTAATATTTTGTAACACTGCAGACCTCAGAAAACAAAACAAAATATTAAGCAAATAAGCAGTTCATAACCCATTTAAGATTTTTTTTTTTTTTTTTTTTTTGTGGAAACTTGATAATTCTTAATAATAATCATTGAGTCAAAATCTCTCTCTAAAAAAATTATCCCAGCAATTCTTTGAAACTTAACATTTTGTAACACTGCAAATATCTTCACTGTCATTTACCATCATGAAGCATAAACAAAGAAAATTTCTGTAAAAAAAACGAACTGATAAGGTCATTGTAGATAAATAAACACACACAGACAGTGATAAGGACCTTCAGAGTGGCTGTGCTGTATGTGTGATGAGAGGAAGCCAGAGCTGTAAGTGGCTGTTGAGTCTCACTCATGTAGCCTTGTGTTATTCTTCTTTATCCTTATCAATCAAACATACATTCAACAAAAACCTGCTTGATGTTTGGCCTCCAAGCTGTCATGTCTGAAGGCACTTGTCTGGTTGCCTTGAATATTTTTAGAGCCCTCTTAACCCTTTAAGAGAGCAACAGTAAAACGTAATGTATCTTGAGAAATATTGTGCTTAAAATGAGTTAATACACAATCTGAAATTTCATTTATGTCCACCACTGGCTCAATGTGATCACAAAACATTTTACATCAAAGCGTTTTACATCATCTGACTGCTTGGGATTAGATGAACATTAAGATGAGATCAGATTGCGACGAAAACTAATGTTTTTGTTTCTTTAAGGTGCTTTGAAATGTGCATTTTTGTTCGGTGTGTGTTGAAATTTAAACTGAATCATGAAGATAGGGAGTGGTGAATAGAGTAGCCCCTCCCCCCTTTTTAAAAGCAGCCAATAGCGTTTAGCTTTTATAACAGCTTTGCCAGCTCAAGCGCATAACAGTAGTGTTTTGAAGGGGGTGGAGGTGTCCTATAGTAGAGTGCATATAATAGGTCAGAAGATTTGATGAGAAACTGAAGTATGAGGTGGCATCAAAAAAATCGTTAATCCTTTTAGGCGGAAGTTTGGAGCACACTAGATAGATATCCTTAAAACTAACATGCAGATATTAAGATTTAACAGGGACATTAATACAATAATTCAAAAAACTATTTTTTTAGAACTTCATTGGATTAAAGAGTTTTTTTTGTGCTGTTTTTTTAAAAAGCCAAAATATCAAGTGTCATTATATGTAATGTGCAATCCACTGTTTTGCAGAAGAGGGTCAGATTTGGAGGCAAATTATAGGAGGGGGAAAATGACTTAAGAGAGATGGCAGCATAATTATGTTATTTTTGCAGGTCTATTAGTAAAATCTGTTGACTTTAGAAGACCTTTTTGCATTGTATGGCAATGGTGATGATTCAGAAATGGAGGAAAAACACTTTTTTACATTACACTCAAGAATATTAAGTATGTCATATTATTATTATTATTATTATTATTATTATTATTATGTAATATTCTTTTTAACTTTTTAAAATCCAGCCAGTAGTAGGAAGAAACTACTAAAAGTACTGTAACTATTTTTTTTTAACTTAAGACATGATAAGATTATTTACACAAGATGTCATATCAGACACACAAGACTCATTCATGAACATTTACTCAAAGGAGAACCCCCCCCCCAAATGTCAATATTGCAACAGAAACCAATCTGTTACACATATAATTGTGGAATGCCACATTTTTTATGTTATGTATTATTTATTGCAGTTGATGTCGTTTTGTGTTGTTAAATATTTTTTTTTTATTATAGAAAAGTGTTTTTTTTTTAAATGTTGTAAATGTGATCTGGTTTTGCCATGAAATAGCCAGAAGCTGATAAGTCAATAAGTTTTTTCTGTTATATTCTTCAAGATGTTCGTTTTTAAACAATGTTTTTTTACAGAATTATAGTAATAACAAAAATTTAAGAAATAAAAATATATATACAGTTGAAGTCAGAATTATTAGCCCCCCTGAATAATTAGCCCCCTGTTTATTTTTTTCCCCAATTTCTGTTTAACGGAAAGAAGATTTTTTCAACACATTTCTAAACATAATAGTTTTAGTAACTAATTTCTAATCACTGATTTCTTTTATCTTTGCCATGATGACAGTACATAATATTTTACTAGATATTTTTCAAGACACTTCTATACAGCTTAAAGTGACATTTAAAGGCTTAACTAGGTTAATTAGGTTAACTAGGCAGGTTAGGGTAATTAGGCAAGTTATTGTATAATGATGGTTTGTTTTGTAGACTATAGAAAAACAAAATAGCTTAAAGGGGCTAATAATTTTGACATATACATTGCTCGCTCATATATATATATGTAGCACACTTCTGCCATTTATTCACATCTGCAGCTGACGTAAGAACAGCAGAAACTATTGCTACTTCACCAACATCACTTTAGAGCTAGTATTTAAATGATTCTCTAGCGTAATGTCTAAAGTGATGACAAAACAGATGATTTTTGCTGACATTTTAAGATTATAAGGCTGAAGAGCATGAGATGCATCAATCTGCAGAGATTTCCTAGTATTTCTCTATTGCGATCAGGATATCACAATAATTAACCCCAAAAAAGCCAAAGCAAAGCAAACACTACCAATGGCTTTCTGTGACATAAGTACAGCACTACAACATACAAAAGAGAGAAATCGACTTAGAATGTCACTTACCTGATTTATAATGATTTGTTCAGGTGTAGTTTAAAACAAACGCTGAGAAAATGCTGTTTTTCTTACCTAAGTACCTATTATGCGGTCTCTGTCGCCATCTTGTGGTGGAATGTCAACCGTCACTTTCTTTGGTCTGCTCAGACAGGCTAATGGCAACCGATGCACTGAATCCGATGCTCCGAAATTATAAATATTTTAAAATAGGCACTGTCCTTATAAATAAACTGCATAGTTGCAATCTAACCAACTACATTCCCGACTAAGAAAGCCTCAAAAGTACATCATGTTGCCCAACAGCAGCAATATGTCAAACTGTAGAGTGTCCTCTCCTTGTCGTTGAATGTGGGCGGAGTAATACACAAGGGTGAAGAGGCGAGTGCTGTTACTGGCAGAATATTGCATGGCTATCAGCCAATCAGATTCAAGAACCTGACAGAACTGTTGTATAAATATAAGATATATTTGATTATTTCATATTTTTTCATCTTCTAACAAAACTTCCCTACAAAAAAAATCTTTTTTTTTTTTTTTTGACACTAATTTAGCTTTACTGATCATTTTAGAAAATTGCCAGAGTCCCCAGATATTATTTTCCACTCACTCACTCCCATTTCGAACTGTCCCCATTAGCTTACAATACAAAAAGTCAGCTAATTCTACTAATAGATCCAAATTTTAGACCAATTTTTGTGAAAAAAAACATAATGATGCCGTCGCCTTCTGAAGTCATTTGTCCCTTCCTGCAATTTATCTCCAAATTTCAGAGAAAAGCTAATTGTGACCCTACTCTACAAAACAGTACACTCTTCTTCGTTTTCTTTACATTTCTTTTAAAAGAAAGTGAAGATGGAATATTCTAATCATAAACCCTGTTGCTGTTGGAAGAAATGACCAATCAGAGTTCTAGTTGTGTAATGATTAAGCTGAATCTAAAGAATGAATCGTTTAAGTTCTTCCACTGTTCAGGGTTATTTTTATCTGTGATTTAAGAGTGTATCCGTGCATCTGCGTGTGTGTTTGTGTAAGTGACGTAAACATGTAGCGAATGCCTGAATGAAGTGACCCTGGGTGGGTGTGTTTGTGTAAGTCTGCCTCAATCACTCAGTTTTTGTGTGTCTTTTTTTCTCTCTAGCCAAGGAAAGACCTTCATTTCCTGATGGAAACTAACAATGAGTACAAAGGTCTGCTGGGATGCTTTCCTGACACTATTGGAGTTCACAAGGTAAAATTATTGCTCGCCGTCACCTTTCACTTGAGCTGTTATTATCCATTTTATTGATCATGTAAGGGCAAACGTGGGCCTTTTTTTATTTGAATGTGTGAGTCTTCTGTTGTCATTCACTTCCTGTTCATTTATCTCTGTAGAAACAGTCAGTTCTGCTGCAGTATTTGTTTTTTCTTTTATTTTATTTTGAAGCTCACAATGCAAATCTGTGGTTTGCATCCTAACATGAAGAAAATCTTTTCAAAGTTTGAGAAAAATCAAAGAAAGAAAAAGCCCCAAATGTAGATTAGGTGGGTTTTCGATCAGGTTGTTTGAGCAGCTGATGGTTGTTTTGGTAATGTATTATGTACAAAGTGTGTTTTTCCATCTACCCTTATTCATTTTAGGTCAGTGTATCTTTTGGTCATTGGATTTTCACTTTAGAAACGGATTTTGAAAAACAAGTCGTTTTTTGATTTTCGTTTTCAAATTCAAAAAGATTTTTGTTTTTTAATTTTAAAACGAAAATTAAAGAACGGCTCGTTTTTCTTTTTCATGGTGAACAACGAAAAACTAAATTTAAAAATGATTTTATTTAAATTTTTCATTTTGAATAACTAAAAAAAATAAAATCACCAGAAATAAAACACTAATAAAGGCTTGTTTTTTATATTCCGAAACCAGATAGGCCGACTCATTCACGGTGATGCAATGCTGCCATACACAGGCTAGCCTACTATAGGCTATTATATAAAAAAAAAATGCTATTATTTTTTTCACCTAATAATGTTATAAAAGGTATGGGAAAGTAATTGAAAAAATTGACCTGAAAAAAATTTGATCAATTGTACGTTCTGAATGTTGATTTCGATTACTTAAGCCCTAAATAATATTTAAAATTACACTTAGACCACATCTATATATTTTACAGAAAGATCATATTTCTAAACATTTTAATAACTCATTTCTAATAACTGATTTATTTTATCTTTGCCATGATGACAGTAAATAATATTTGACTAGATATTTTTCAAGACACTTCTATACAGCTGAAAGTGACATTTAAATGCTTAACTAGGTTAATTAGGTTAACTAGACAGGTTAGGGTAAATCATTGTATAACAATGGTATGTTTTGAAGTAGAGATGCGCGGATCAGCTCAAATGTCACCCGAATCCGCTCCTTCATTCTAATCATCCACCCGCCACCCGCCCGCGCATATTATTTCATCTGATATATTTATCCTAGTAATGGGCGATATAAACGATATGCGATATAAACGATACAAAATTGGCCTACGATAGAGATTCTAATTCTATTGCACTATCGCGATAATGCATGTTTGATGACGCAATCTACCCGCGAAATTAAGAGCAACGAGCTGCAGCCGGCTGCAACGCATCATCTTGAATAAACAACAGTGCGACCATTTCGCTCGCATTTGCGACAAAAAATAATAAGCTCGATTGATAACTTAAATCACTCGGCCACTGTAAAACAACATGCTCTTCACACTAACTTATGGTGTATTACGTTGGAAATCTATTGTGACTGTAGCACATGCTGAGCTCTCAACAACAGCACTAAGCAACGCATGGCACTGAATGGCGACGTGTCGCACAACTTGCGAGACTCATGCATGGCATCGTGGCTTGTCGCACAGATTCCCACACAGCGCTTCCCACACAGATTTTACCTGGGCGGCCGATATATTATTGGGGCGGCCCGGTTCTGTGTTCGCGAGAAACTGAGAACACTCTGCCACAGACTCGCATGCTCTGCATGCAGACCCACAGAGACGCGCTGGATACAGAAGAGCGCGAAGACTAAATAGACTGATCCAGCTCATTTTTTGGGGTGACAATACATTTTCCCCGGACATGTCCGAGAATCTGCTTTCGCTTTCGATATTAATTGTATTCATTTTTGCATTACTTTATAAGCAAACTTTATCTGGTGCGTCTCAATCTCTCTGCAGCACCAACACAGCAGACAGAGAGAGAGAGGGAGAGAGAGAGAAAGAGCAGATCAAGACACCAGTTTTAATTTCATTAGGAGAACAAAATGTTTAAAATCAAATGTTTTACCTTAGGCTGCAGGTTAGAAATGTGTTTTTATTTAAAGTATCTGCAATACACAATTTTATTTGACTAATTTATTACTGAAAGTAATTTCAGTACAGTGTAAGTTCCTTAACTAAAAAGACACCAGTTTTTTTTGTTCTCTGTAACTTGGCATTTAGGAACCAAGGACTTAAAAGAAAAGTCTTTCTTTCTGAAAGGCACTACATTTAGTTTATTTATCTGCAACATTGTGTTGTTTAATTACAGTTTTGCCTTTGTACAATAAATGTTCTCAAAATGACATGCAACGTTTCTTTATTTCTTAAATAAAATAGCAGTTTGGCTTTCCTAAGGGTCTCTGTAACCTGTTCTGAAATGGTTCTATTATAATTTATATCTCGCAATATATATCGTTATCGCAAGAGGCTGCAATGTATATCGCAATATGGATTTTAGGCCATATCGCCCATCCCTAATTTATCCGCACCCGACCCGCACCCGATCGCCACTTTAATAATTCGAATTCTTTGTTTTAAGCATGATGATAGGTGTAACTTTCTCCGCAATGTCCGGCGGCAGAGTAACAGCTCGTTAATTCATGCTCGAGCAAATGAGACGGACAAAAGTACTCGCTGCATGCCCTTCTTTTACTTATTTCAGAGTTTTCTACATTACTGAAGTAAACATAAAACAAAACCGGATAAAACTTTCTCCCTCTAATTCACCACACGCACAGCACACAGCAAGAGCTCACATCACACAGCATGCGTGTCGAACTACACTACCCACAATGCTATGGACTACAACTCCCGTAAAAGCAGGCAAGCGGCCACACTATTTCCCCTCTCTTGCAACTTAGGTCACAGTGGATCGTTCGTTATTAACAGCAGATTCAGCTTTTACATATACAGGAAAAAGAGAACAAAAATGGCGTCCCTTCAGCCTAAAAAGCAGCTATGTTGTGTGTACTTGGCCCTTTTCTTAACACTGTGCAAAAACAGAATAGCATCTACTGTGCCTGGATTCGGGCGATTCCGCCTCGCCTCCAAAACACGGCTGGCTGCACTAAATGAGCATTCGCGCGAACCGCTTGTTGCAGGAATGCACAAGCTTCTCCTTGCAAGGCGCTGCAGTCGTGTAAATGGTAAATAAACGATCTTGTTTCTCCCAGAATGATAGCAGATTTCCCTCTGATGACTCCTCTGAAGTTAGCACAGTACTCTTGCACTTCATCCATTATTTTGGGCGTCTCTCGTCTTCACATTCTGCGAAGTCCACTCTCTGCTTTTTTGCTGGTCAACTGCTATGACCCGCTACATCCACCCGCGACCCACCCGCAATTAATCATAATGTATTTTTTTATTACCCGACCCGCGGATTATCCGCAGCGCCCGCGGATTTAACCGCCATCCGCGCATCACTATTTTGAAGACAATCTGAAAAAAAAATGCTTAAAGGGGCTAATAATTTTGACCTTAAAATGGTTTTAAAAATGTTTATAAGTGCTTTTATTCTAGCTGAAATAAAACAAATAAGACTTTCTCCAGAAGAGAAAATATTATATATATATTTTTTTTTTTTATATATATATGTAATTTTTTTTTTGTTTTTTTTTTTTTCAAAAAAGTATTGTGTGAAAATTATTATTGTAATTATTTTTAAAGAATATTTCCAAAAAGCAAAACTGTCTTTTTACAAAGGTTTATTTGCTCATGTATATTTTAGAAATGTGAATGCATCTCTTCCATGTCAAATCCTGAAAGCAGTATAATTTATTTTTTTATAATTAAGTACTTTGTATTTTTAATTTTATAGTTACTTTGTGGGCCAGATAATTTGACTATAATTTTATATATAGTTCCTCTTTGCTGTTCTTCTCCTTATTTTACATTTAGTGCTATAATGATCTGTAAATGTCACATTTACAGAAAATCAGTTTTACATGCAAACACTGTTTTTAAAACCTAGCGTTTCATTATTTTATCCTCATTTAAAGTAGCAGGTATTGAAAGTTGCTGTATATGTCTGTCCTTTCTCATCCCATCTCTTTGTGCCCCCTGGCAGCATTGTCGCAAACTGCTGTTAGACCTAAACACATTTTTGTAATCTTTTTGTCTAGCGGCAGCATATTGTTGTTGTCATATTGAACTGTCACTCACTGTATAAAAGCAGCATTTTAACTCATATGATGTAGAACTGATCAGAAAACTGTCAATTCCCTCATGTCCTCTTTCTCTTGCACAGGCTGCTATAGAGAAGGTAAAGGAAGCAGATAAACTGGTGACCGCTGGTAAAATCACCTCCTCAGACAAGACCACCATGGGCAAACGTGCCAGCACCATGTCATACGCTTTACAAGGTATCGTAAAAGTACTCACACTCACCCCATAAAGCGTTTATGATAGCTACTGTAAGGTGTAGTGAAAAATATAATAAACTAATAACAATAACTATTTTTATAAAAATTAATCACTGCCATTTTGTCTTGTTTCCATTCAATTAAAACTAATAAGTATAAAATGAAGAGGATAAAATAATATTGGAATCTCGAAAATGTTTCAAAATTCAGTGGTTTATATCTACCAATGGGGTAAAGAGAAAAATTTGAACTTTTTTATTATTATTATTTATTTATTTTTAAACTTTTTATCCAAAAGATCGTAAATAAATAAGTCGTTTTGCTTCTCAATTAAATCCTAACTTTATTTTAAAATAATTTTCACTGTAAAGCAAGTCAGAATTGGAAAGAAAATCTTTTTTTGTGTGTTTACACATTTTTGACAATTATAATGACACTAATTCTGAGCTGTTACCACAACAGTACAATGCAGGAACCATAACTGCAATTATCAACAGACTTAATAGATACAAACAGAGTTAAATACAGTCTTCCCACGACCTGGAAAACACAGAAATATCAGGGAATTTCTCAAGTGGGATCTCCAGACTAGGAAAAGCCTTAGAATTGAATCAGTAGACATTTTTCTGTTTAAGTATAATTTCTTAAACTTATCATACTCACAAACACAGTAAATATTTTAATGTAACTTTACTATTTTAGGGGTCAATAACACAAACACAATTTTCCATTCTGAAAACGCGAGGCTCACAGCACTGCCTTTTTTGTTGACAAGAAAAAAATAAATGCAGTGCGCTTTTTATGCTGCTTGGCAATGACTGAATCAGCTGTGTATTGTGCACGAGTGTTGCTGTTGAGATTGTTAGAATTTTAAAATTTAATATTATTAATTTGTAAAGTCATACAGCTCCGGATAACTCAAAACAGAAACCCCAAGTCTCTTCTCCAACTTTAAAAGTCTCCATAGTCATCTTGACAACACAAACACTGCTGTCACCTCAATGGAAACCCCGCCTCTGCTTTCATTTGATTGGATGCGAACTGATGTAACATGCTTTTTCTGCTCAGTTGACTTATTTTTTTTTCTTTTCAATTGCGAGCGCACAGCCTGCAATGGCAAAAACGTGAGGCGCAGCAAGCGGTTAAAACGCAAGGTGCTCAGGAAGCATAAGCAGTGCTCACAACACTCACGGCCATTAGTAAACCATTTAAAAGATGCGCCTCTCAACACAAAAAGCGCGTTCGGTGTAATCAAGGCCCCTAATACATTTCAAAATTGAACCTGAATTTTCAGCATCATTATTTCTGTCTTCAGTATGTTGTGAAACTTCAAGAATTATTGTTATATGATTATTTGCTGTTCAAAATTGGTAGTGGCATCCTTTAGTTTAAAAGTGACAAAGATATTTGTATGATTACACTTTAATAAATGTGTGTAAAACAATTGAGAATTAATTTGTTTTAAAAATCATATCGATGCCAAACTTTTGAATGGGAGTTTTATCTTTCTATAAACAGTATTTGGTCTAAATCAGGGGTGTCCAAACTTGGTCCTGAAGAGTTTAGCTCCAACCCTAATCAAACACACCTGAACCAGCTAATCAAGCTCTTTCTATACATACTAGAACAGTGGTGCTCAACCCTGCTCCTGGAGATCGACCTTCCTGCAGATTTCCGCTCTAACCCTGTTCAATCACACCTGAACTAATTAATCAGGACCTGAACAGTACTTAATAATTACAGGCAGGTGTGTTTGATCAGGGTTGGAGCTGAAATCTGCCGGAAGGTAGATCTCCAGGAACAGGATTGAGCACCCCTGTACTAGAAGCTTTCTAACAGGTGTGTTGAAGCAAGTTGGAGCTAAACTCTGCAGGACACCGGCCCTCCAGGACAGAGTTTGGACAGCCCTGGTTAGTTCACCCAAAAATTACAGTTACACTCAAGTGGTTGTAGACTAGGTAAATTTTTTTCTTCTTTTGTTGAACACGAAACAAGATATTCTGAAGAATGTTGGATGAAGCAGCCATTGGCATCCATAGAAAAAAAAGTAAAATCTTCTAAATGGTGGCAGAATTGTCGTTTTTGAGGGAACTATGGTTTTTAAAAACCAAGAAATGTCTATAAATGAATTTCTTATGCTGTGTTCACACCAAACATGGCACGCACAAATAAACTGCGCTATTCGCGCATGAAAATATTGACTTTACTCGCTTCATTCGTGTGTCAAATACACTTCACGATAGATGTGGATTTGCATCATGGGCAGGGCTTCTGTCGGCCCGGTGACTCTAGCTTCATTGCTAAATGGCTAACATGGATTTTATTGATAGAGTAGCTGTGCTTTATGTGCTTTAGGAAGGCTGAAAAACAGCGTCGGTTCCTTTGGTGCCTTTCAGAGGTGCACCCAGCTCTGTGAGTTCATCAACTCCTCCAGAAACTATATCTGGATGATGGAGGCTTTCAGCGGTGCTTCTGACTGAGCCAAGCCCAGTGTGATGAACTGTTGTCCGCTGTCTGCATGAGGATTTCCCCTCGGGACACCAACAACAGGCACTACGTCATATTCACGCCCCTACAAGAGCAAGCTTGTGATTGGTTAACGTCGTGCGAACGTCTGCTAAAGTTCAGACTTTCCAACTCGAGCGATTTGTGCATCAAACGCTCAACTCGCACCGCTTCATTCACGTGAATCGCGCTGCAGGATGTCTTTGCATTGACTTGACATGTAAATCACTCACTCTTGACTCTTCATCTACGTCTGCTGGGAACGCACTATAAGCAGCAGTGTAGCAACCGGGGGGATGGGGTGGATACGCCCTCCTCACTTTTAGAAACAGACCATTTAGAAACAGGTGATTAACAATGTAAACGTTTGGATTACATATAGCTGTCACTTAATATAGCTACGCCCCTGATCATAAGTGTGAGAATGCAACAACAACAATAAATGTTTTAAGCATCTGTAGTGACTTTAGTAGTGAATTAGTCTTTAAACACAGAACTGTAAACTGTATAAGGAATCTGATCAATCTGTCGTCTCTGCAGCTGAAATGAACCACTTCCACAACAATCGCATCTATGACTACAACAGAGTGATGCAGCAGTATCTGGAGCAGCAAGTCAAATTCTATGAGATGGTAATGTTTCTTAATTATATGTTAAAAAAAAACACACATGTTGAAAATAAGGATGCATCACATTATGGGAAGGCTCAACAAAACACTCCATCAATTCCTAATTGAAAGCCATATTCACAAATGTGCAATCACTTGTTTTGTTTTGGCAGATTGCAGAGAAGCTGCGGCAAGCTCACAGTCAGTTCACTACTATGTAACGCTGAAGCGTCCGTCCAGAAGCTGCCTCATTTCTCTCTTCCTCTTACATGATTATTCACTCTCTTTCTATTCCTGTTATCTGTGTCATGATGTCAGTGCCATACAAATATCAGGCCAAAGATAAACCAGTGTCCTGTGTGAAGACTGGCCCAGCTCCGGTGTTTTAAAAACAAAAAGCAGCTACAGATTGTCTTAAAACATTAAATAAATCTGATTATAAGAGGGCTATAATTATTATAATCATCAAGGTGTTGATTTAGATGGTCCGCATCTGTTATTAAGACCCTCTCACTTATGTAGAACTTTTATATAATGATCTAAACATGTAACGGATTGTTTGAACTCATTGGCCAACCGAGTTTCATCGTGCCTTCTCTTGTATAGAGCCTGCACAACAACAACAACAACATGTTTTTTTTTTATCCTGTGCACTTTACTGTGGCCCTTCAGATGCATCATTCTGTTTGTATTTGGCAACCGCAGTGTCCTTCATCAGAGGGTTTTGCGGATGAAGCAGGAGGGCTGGTCCTTTTTCCCCCCAGAAGAGACATTCAGATGTTATTTTTCTCGCTCCCCAAAGCCGGATTACAGACATGCTTCCACCTCAGTGCAATTATCGCCAATTTCATATCCTGTAAAAGTGAGTTCTACATTATAGATGCATGTTTTCCAGTTGTTCGTATATATATTTTTATGTAAAGCAGTGTTTGCAAATCTTTTGCACACAGAATGACAAATGAGATTGAGATTATGATTTAATAAATAATGATTTGTATACCATGCAATGCTTTTGTTGTTTGAAATTGAATGCATGCTTTTTTTTTTTTTTTTTGCTCGTTCAAACCACTTATTTAAAATGAGCTGAAACAACACAATTCTTGAGATTTTATTGGGACAACTTAGTGAAGTTTATTTCTAAACTAATTTCGAGAGGATCACGTGCTTATGATTGCTTGCGGCCGGTCCCGCATTATCCAATTTATGATTCACCCCTACTGGTTCTAGTCCTTACCAAGCCAGCCGACGTTTCTGTTCTGGGTTTCCCCCGGTTTCCTCCCACCGTCCAAAAACATGCAACTAATTGACTAATCCAAATCGGCACCATAGACGTGCTCTTAGTAGTTTACGCTACAGGATTTTAAGCCTGATTTGAGCCCGATTTGGAAGTTAACGAGCTCGCCGACAGATCGGGTTGTGATCGGGGAAAAATGTGCGGATGCACGGCACTCTGCAGTCTTTATGTGTGAACTACTGAACAACACGTCAAAGAGGCTCGCTGAAGCGTCGCCGACACCTCGCAGACGGAAATCCAGTATTTAGCATGCTGAATATTCCAGAGCAGTCGGCCGACTCGACCCCACGTGTGGTCAGATGTAGTGACGAGCTGCAGCCAATGAGAGAGCATATCAGCATGAGCTGAATGGTCGTGTGTTCAGGAGCTGAACAGAAACGTCTGTGATTGGCCAGAATGGGCATCGATGCACTCGCTTCATTCTGTGTTAACGCAGACACGAGAGTAGGCTATAATAACAGTGGAACTAGAATTCTGTAACTATTAGAATTACCATAATGGTCATTCTGACCGTTCTCACATCATATTTACATTCAAAACTTCTATTGCGATATTAAAATTAAGCTTTGACTGTCTGTCATCATATTTTATGACAGCATTACCCTAAAAATATGATCTTTTTTGGTAATACAGCCTATAAATATGTAGTTAAGATACTAAAACATGCAAAGGTCTGGGCCTCGCTTTCATTTTCACTTTCAAACAGGAGCTATTTCGCGGCACAGAATATGCTGTTTTGAAATATGTATCTGAAGTAAATTTATTTTTTTGCTATCAGAAAGTTTTGTTTATTTTAGCAGGAAGTTGCGAGGTAAAAAAATACACGCATATATAAAGTCACAGCGAAAAGAAGCAGACATGCATGCAGTCGTTTTGACCAATATGGTAATTAAAGGTAGACATGCTCAGTTCTTTACTGTTTTGTAATTTAAAAAATAACAATGTTAGAAATAAATACACAGATTATTTAGAAACCGTCAGGGTGTTATAGATATGTTAGTTTTATTTCAAAGAGTTATAAAATTACAAAAATTGAAAACACTCTGTGTATCTTTCCACTTGAACTTTGCAGATGAGCATCAGCTGACTGATGATGTTTTAAAATGCTTCCTCGAAAGCTTTGAAACGCTGTCAGTGATGTAATCAGCACACAAGCAGCCAATAGTGTTCAGCTTTTTCTGACCACTCCTCCCTCAAAATTTCATTGGCTGTGGTTTGGTAGCTTGACTGAACTGTTGGCGAACAAGTTGTTGTCAGATCATGTAGAATAGATCATGTCTTGAGGATCATTTACGTAGTGTCGCGTAGTGTGAACCCCACAGTGATTAAAAGACACAAAATCAAGTCATGTAGTGTGAACTGCACAGCGATCTGCCGATGTTTAAAATCCTCTAGTGTGAACTAGGCTTAAGTGGTTATCTCTTAAGAGCAATCACTATCTGTTCATTAGCTACTACAGCAGGGGAGTTCTCGAGATCTACCTGAGCTCAAACTCCCCTCTCGCTTTGCAAACGGGAGGGAGCCCCGGGCTCGAGGATCTTATGAGCTCAGGGTTCTCTCCCGGGACAGCATGCCAAACAAGCTTTATAATTAACCAAGTGTGAACTCTTGAAAAAAAAAATTTGTTTAATTCACATAAATTAGTTAAAAGTGTTAAGTTAACTTAATTTGTGTTGGGACAACGTGAATGAATTGTGTGGAACCCTGCATTTGTTTTTACAGTGGATGGTTTAAATGTACAATTTGTGGATGGCATTTCTTTCTAGAAACATGATTTATAACCTCCTGAGACCCCATTGACTTGTGTCCTCTGTAGTGGACATTGTGTTTTCATGAATTTCCTTTGAATTTTTTGAGCTACTCTGTCAAGTCCTGTTGTACTGTGCAGAGGTCATCCTGGGCTTTCTAGTGATATGTCATTTGATTGACTGGCATGATAGGAACCACTTCTTAACCTGCATCCAAAATGGCCGGCACACAAACAAGCACATTTTATGGAAAGTAGAGATGTATGTAAAATTTAGCTTTTTAAATGTTTTTTTACTATTATTATTACATGTATATTTGTTTATTAAAGTGTCAGAAACAATACATTTAGCTTTCAAAGCTGTTAACCTGTTTGTGTTTCAAATCATCCTTTTTTAAATGTCCACTATAGTGGACACCAGGAGCATCTTAATGTAATTAATGACTGCATGTTGTAGGAGGCAGAACTGAAGCAGAGAGGATTCTTCAGAAGATAGTTGAGGGAGACTCTGACTTAGAGTCTGACAATTAGAGAATGACAATCAGTTTTAAATCGCTTTTATGTTAAGTTTGTTTTGGATTAACATCACTTTTTTTTGTTGTTGTTTTTAGTTCGGCTCTCTTTCAGATTAAACTATTTCAGGAATTCCAAAACAAAAGGAAAAAATGGCTTTTGTTTAGTTTTTGTTACATTAATGTTGGAGTAATATCCCTTTACAGCCATATCCTGTACAGTTTTGTTGTCTGAATTTGGCGGTCGTTTCGAACTAAAATGGTCCTGTGGTCCACTACAGTGAACATTCTATAAAAACAATGTAAAAACTCTAAATTGTAGAATTTTTATTTTTTTTAACCCAAAGGATGTAGGAAATCACAGAAAAAAAACAACAAAAAAAAGAAAAATGTTTAATTTGGGTCTCAGGAGGATAATTGAAGAACTAGTTTAAAACATGAGATGAGTTCTAATCAGTGTTGGGGAGAGTTACTTTAGAAAGTACTGCATTACAATATTGAGTTACTCCCCTAAAAACTAGTTGCGTTACTTTTGATGATAATGTGTTCCGTTACTTTTGCATTATTTTTTCTGACCTGTCAGAGGCTTGATCTCTTTCAAAACTTCAAGTTTTTTTCCTTCTTTTTTTTTTTTTTTTAATAGCTCTGCCATTAATATTACTGTATAACCTTCATTTACCTTATAAAAAATAGGATAATGTTATCTTCTGAGGACTTCCCCTCGGGACACCAACAACAGGCACTACGTCATATTCACGCCCCTACAAGAGCAAGCTTGTGATTGGTTAACGCCGTGCGAATGTCCGCTAAAGTTAAAAAAGGCTGACTATTTACAGATTAATGAAAGGTTAAAGCAATGCGTTTGCTACTTTTGTAATTTTTTGTCTTATTAAAAAGTAAAATCACTGTTCATTCAGATAATCCTCTTTTCTTCTATGAGTTCAAAATAATGAGAATATTTCCATCACAGAAACAGAAGGCTCTGCCATCCTCCTTTCTGCCTGTTCCTGCATTCTCTCATTGCGTGTAGGATTCAACATGACTACGATCACTTTAATTCAGCTATTTATTTTTTTTAAAAGCGAATTAACTAGACTATAGGGGAATTGCCAACCGACGTCACACACGACGTCACACGGGTTCAACCGCGCATACCGGTTGCAATGGCAAACATGTCATGTTGTGCGGTACGTTGCCAAATTCATAGAAAATGAAAAAATAGAAAACTTAAATTTTACCGGACATCACACTGCTTTTAAAGCCAACTGCAGACGTCTTTAGCTAAAAGGGCGCTGAATGGAGTGAGGACCTAATTAAAAATGCCAGACTCTGCAGTTCTCATGTTATATCAGGTAAGTTGACGCTATGCTGAATCACACATTACTCATTTTGTCCTGCATCTATTAATGTGCTGCAACGAAGGTTTTGTTTTCATTTTCACGCTATGAGAGCGCAGCTGGACTCGCGTGTGGACTACAGTGCACGCGACAGAATGCGTTTGTAAGGAACATTTTTTACCCGAGAGCTTTTTGCATCTGGAAATGATGAAATCTGAATTTGCCACTTGTCTCCTTTTAAAAAAAAGACACAGTTCCAGTGTGATTTTCCTGTCGCTACAGATTTGGTAAGTGTGTATGCAGTACAGTGCCCTTTATTTAACCCAGATTGCAAAGTTAGTTTGTATCGACAGCAGTGCTCTTTCAGTGTTTAAAGACATACCTCAGTCAAAATGATTTACTGTAGTTACTAAGTTTACAGTATGTTAATATCACTGCAATATTATAGTACAATATTATAGACTGAAAGATCCGCTGTAAATGCTGCTCTCCAAATGTAAACATTTAAACACAGCAATCAAACTTTCCCGTCGTGCAGAATTTTCGCAGCATTTTGTGACGGGATAGTCTATACACACACTGCTTTCTGACGCTACCTACAGAGTCATCTAAGTTACCGAGAAATGCGGAGGATTTTTTTCTCCCATTCGCCGTGCGGTATCAAACATTCCATTACAACTCCACTCTCCAGCAGTTCCTCGCTTTCAATATCTCGTTTGTCACGGGCGACATGCAGGAAATGTTCCTGAATAAAAAGTGAAAGTGCCAAACTGCAGTTAAAGTCGACAAATTAATAGTTTGGCAAGTAATTTCGATTACTGATGTCCATGTAAACACAGTTACTCTCTTTCTCCCCTGCGTCTGCGTGCCCAAACGGAAACTCCTTCCTTCTTTCCCTCCCCCGACACTCCCACCTAAACAGCTGGACTCACCCACTTTCCTGACTTTTTTTCAAACTAGAGGTGTGAATACACCCTGCTGAGACAGGGGGGGTTTCATGGCCCTTTAAATCATGGAAGGCTGAACAAAGACTCACAAAGACACTGTTTGTCTCCAAATTGAGAATTCTCAAAAGAGCTCAGATCAGTATCTTTTGTGTTGTACGTAAGTCATTTGTTAGCTCACAGTAGTAGTACATTTTGCATTGTAAAAAAAAATTAGATACTTGTGTAATTTTTTTATATATTGTAACTAGTATATTTTTTTTCCTTCACTTTCGTCAATTGGTAAAGTTTGTCAAAGTCCCTTTAAGGCAAGTCATTTCACTCGGCGGCCATCTTTTGAAACCTCTCAGGCAGTATGCTCGGGCATTCTGTTTGAATAAGGAAACATCAAATTCTCTGAAACTGTTTGCCAAGCTTATGATTGAATTTCATATTAGGAATCGCCAATACAATTAAACAACAACTGTGTCTTTAGTTTCATTTCTAAATGTCCAGGTCACACGAAATCTGCAGAAACTCATGTCTGGTCTGAGCCCCTCTTCCAGAGTATCGTCGGCCTATAGCAATTGATTGATTGGCTCCTGTGCTAGAAGGCGGGCTTTTTTTCACCATATAGTGATCAATGATAAGCTCCTGTACTCAAAGGCGGGGCTTTATTCACCATATTGATGGTGACTCTTTTCCCCATTTAAAACAATAGAAGTGACATGTCTTGTGTATTCTGTAGTCTTTGAATTTGTTCCTCGCCACTGGCTTGCTTGGTTTGGGACTTGAGGGGATGCACATCGATGGATTTGCTCTTCAGTGTTTGGACTTTCAGCAGTGAAAAATAAATCACATTGAACTGAACCAAACTGAACTCTGAAACTGGACTGACGCAGTTTCAGTTTACTAAAACTTCTATGGTAAGCTGCTTTGACACAATCTACATTGTAAAAGCACTTTAGAAATAAAAATGAATTGAATTAAACAAAAAAAATCCACTTCAACAAAGGCTGTTTCTTTTTTATTTCAGTTAATTTTGGCATTTTATAAACAAGTATTTTTATAACTACTATTATTTGTTCTTTTCATATATTGTAGTGCACATCATGAATGTACAGGCATATTTAACATGGAAAACAGAGTGTTGCGCTACAGTGTTTTGGCTTTGGTCTTTGGCTTTTTGCAGTCCTTTTTACCCCAAATACTATGCCTCTTCTGTTTATTTTTTTTATTTACCCCAAATACTATGCTTTTTAAAACCCTTTTAAAGTATAGATGATCATGTTGGGTATTCTACACAATCATGTAATAGTTTAAAAATAATATTCAGTTTATATTCAGTCATTAAGATTTTATTAAATATTTATTTAGGACGAGTGCTAAATAAAATCAAAATGACCCCTAGAAACATGTTCCAAAATATTTTGCTTTCAAATAAACACTGTTCTTATGAACTTTCTACTCAATAAATCCTGAAAAAAAAAAATATATATATATATAAATTACGCATCACAATGTTCATTTTTCAACATTGATAACGAGCACCAAATATATTACACGGTAATATTTCACATTCACAGTAGTACTTCATTTACTGTTGACAATGCAGACACGGTAAGCATTCATTCATTTTCCTTCAGGCTTAGTCTCTGATTTATCAAAGTTCGCCACAGCAGAATGAACTGCCAGCTATTCCGGCATATGTTTTACGCAGCGAATGCCCTTCCAGCTGCAACCCAGTACTAGGAAACATACAGTACACACTTATTCACACGCACTCATACACTACGGCCAATTTAGTTTATTCAGTTCACCTTCTGCGTAGCGCATGTCTTTGGACTGTGGGGGAAACCGAAGCACCCAGAAGGAAACCCATGCGAACACGGGAAGAACATGCAAACTCCACACAGAAATGCCAACTGACCCAGCCGTCTTCTTGCTGTGAAGCGAACGTGCTACCCACTGTGACGCCCATGGTAAGCATATGAGACCTATTTAAAAATATATACAGGGAGTGCAGAATTATTAGGCAAATGAGTATTTTGACCACATCATCCTCTTTATGCATGTTGTCTTACTCCAAGCTGTATAGGCTCGACAGCCTACTACCAATTAAGCATATTAGGTGATGTGCATCTCTGTAATGAGAAGGGGTGTGGTCTAATGACATCAACACCCTATATCAGGTGTGCATAATTATTAGGCAACTTCCTTTCCTTTGGCAAAATGGGTCAAAAGAAGGACTTGACAGGCTCCGAAAAGTCAAAAATAGTGAGATATCTTGCAGAGGAATGCAGCACTCTTAAAATTGCCAAGCTTCTGAAGCGTGATCATCGAACAATCAAGCGTTTCATTTAAAATAGTCAACAGGGTCGCAAGCGTGTGGAAAAACCAAGGCGCAAAATAACTGCCCATGAACTGAGAAAAGTCAAGCGTGCAGCTGCCAAGATGCCACTTGCCACCAGTTTTGCCATATTTCAGAGCTGCAACATCACTGGAGTGCCCAAAAGCACAAGGTGTGCAATACTCAGAGACATGGCCAAGGTAAGAAAGGCTGAAAAACAACCACCACTGAACAAGACACACAAGCTGAAACGTCAAGACTGGGCCAAGAAATATCTCAAGACTGATTTTTCTAAGGTTTTATGGACTGATGAAATGAGAGTGAGTCTTGATGGGCCCGTGGCTGGATGGGTAAAGGGCAGAGAGCTCCATTCTGACTCAGACGCCAGCAAGGTGGAGGTGGAGTACTGGTTTGGGCTGGTATCATCAAAGATGAGCTTGTGGGGCCTTTTCGGGTTGAGGATGGAGTCAAGCTCAACTCCCAGTCCTACTGCCAGTTTCTGAGAGAGACCTTCAAGCAGTGGTACAGGAAAAGTCTGCATCCTTCAAGAAAAACATGATTTTCATGCAGGACAATGCTCCATCACACGCGTCCAAGTACTCCACAGCGTGGCTGGCAAGAAAGGGTCTAAAAGAAGAAAAACTAATGACATGGCGTCCTTGTTCACCTGATCTGAACCCCATAGAGAACCTGTGGTCCATCATCAAATGTGAGATTTACAAGGAGGGAAAACAGTACACCTCTCTGAACAGTGTCTGGGAGGCTGTGGTTGCTGCTGCACGCAATGTTGATGGTGAACAGATCAAAACACTGACAGAATCCATGGATGGCAGGCTTTTGAGTGTCCTTGCAAAGAAAGGTGGCTATATTGGTCACTGATTTGTTTTTGTTTTGTTTTTGAATGTGAGAAATGTATATTTGTGAATGTTGAGATGTTATATTGGTTTCACTGGTGAAAATAAATCATTGAAATGGGTATATATTTGTTTTTTGTTAAGTTGCCTATTAATTACGCACAGTAATAGTCACCTGCACACACAGATATCCTCCTAAAATAGCTCAAACTAAAAACAAACTAAAAACTACTTCCAAAAATATTCAGCTTTGATATTAATGAGTGTTTTGGGTTCATTGAGAACATGGTTGTTGTTCAATACTAAAATTAATCCTCAAAAATACAACTTGCCTAATAATTCTGCACTCCCTGTATGTATGTATGTATATATATATATATATCCAGAGTTGTGAACTCTTGATTAAATGCACACATGCGTTTAATATATTAATAATGCAATCAGTGCAATAATCCCATATTAAAGAACATGTGTTGTTGCTATTAAGCTTTTTTGTAAACCTTTTACCCTACAGAAACTAAACCTACTTCAAATATACTTTTATAAAACCAAAGCCATGGGTATAGAAATTATAGGCATGTAATGAATGGCAAACATCTTTTTTTTTTAACCATCTCAGCACCATATTTGGTTTAAAATCTTTCAAAACACCTGCGTGAACTCATTCAAACCTTACAAGGAAAACTTTCTTCTGAAGAATAGTCAATCCAGAACAATCTCCGCCCTCCTCGTGGAAGTGAGCTGTGATTGGCTGACTGGTGTTCAGGCCTGAGCTCATTGGCTGATTCATGGTGACAGATGCTGGCGGAAGCTTTTGGGTCGGATCATCATGCTGACTCTCCTCAAAGAGTAATAATCTGAGTCCTTCCAGGTGAACCACACGACCCCGTCCGGCCCCAGAGAGTTCTTCCCCTTCAGTGAGTAGCGGCCGCCCTGATCAACAGGAGAAAACAGTTTACATTACAGCTCACTCTACACTTTTTTTTTACATTACACACAGATGATGACACATTTAGTCACTTAGCAGCAGATGCTTTTGTCCAAAGTGACTCACAATGGAGGAGGCATTCAGTGATTCAATAAAAAGAGGGAATACACACAAGAAGGGCTAATTACACAAAGCAACTGTTTGTGCTCAGCGAATTAAGCACTATGTTTAGGAGGGGTTTTTTTTATTTATTTATTTATTTTGTTTTTACATGTGGTTTGTCAAGCCCACTTACCTGTGTGAAGCACATCTCATAAAATACACTGTTTTGTGTGTGTGTGTTTTTTAAGAGTGATTGTAAGAAAGTGTCTGGTGCAAATGAGCAAAACCTGTGCAAGTGTTGGTTAAAGTGTCAGAGAAATGAAAGAGTGTGTTTTCTACAGGTGGTTTGTCAGGCCCACTCACCTGTGTTAGGCATATTTCATAACTACACTTTTTTTGTTTTTAGAGATATGGGGACCTATCATACACCTGGCGCAATAAGGCACAAAACGTGTATGGCGCGATTTGTTGCTATTTTCAGACCAGCACAACAGTCATTTTCACGCTTTGCACCACGTCGTTTAAATAGCAAATCCATTTGCTCTACGTTGTGGACTCATGGGCGTGCCGGTCTAGAAAAGTGGTGTGTTAAGGCGCATTGTTGGTGCGTTGCTATTTTAAGAAACTAAAATAGACGGCGCCATTGACCAACTAAAAGCTGGTTTAAAGTCCAGCGCAGAGCACATCAGTTATACACCTTTGCAGGTCCAAACGCTTACACATTGCTTAATACACACAGGATGTACAGCAAAACACAAATATCTTTACAATTGAAAACAAGTTAAGGGATTAAAATGTTTATTATATAAAATTATAATTAATTTTCTTAAATATAAAAACTACTACCTTGATGCCTTCATCTCGGGGGGCTTTTTCAGTTTATTCATGACAATTTGAATTTGTATAATGTCATTAATATTGGCAGTATTATTTATTATATGCATACTTATATCGGTTTTAATAAAAACAAGTTTGGATTTGTCCACCTGTCGTGTTTTGGAGACGTTTGCATCACCATATGGGGCATAAGAATAAGACGTGTATTTGGATATAACTCAGTTTTTTGATCACACTTTGTTATTATTGTTCATTTATTCACTGGAAATTAGAACTGAATTTAGAAATAGTTTTGAAGCCAATATATGCGCTTAAATGAAATTAAATATGTAGGCTAATGAATGTCTTCAGTGGAGTGTTCAACACTGTTTCCTTGTCCACGAAAGTAAATAAGTAAAGTAAAGGAGTAAAGTAAAGAGGCTGAATGGAGGACGCTTGTTCTTTATCTTCGCGCTGCAGATGCTCTGTTTAACTGTTTTCTCGCTAGAGAAGCGTTCAGTTTTTGCACTTACAAAGTTTGCCATGTAAATACATGTAGAAAATGCGTCATGGTACTACTCAACTGACTCCTAAAGGGAATGAGAGATGAGACTCAGATTGGTTTAATGCACGTTATGCTCAAAACACACCTATAACTCATTGTGATGTTTTACAAACAAATTTCGGGTGGAGCACGGTCAGTCTTTGACGAGGCTAATTCATCACACATAATCATTCTATTATCCAATCAGCACACGACCAAACCCCTATAAATAGTCAAACACGTCATACCTCCGTTTCTCTTGACTTCAGCATCCCTCCACCACCCCAACTCCACACTATTAAACCAGATACTTAAGTCCGAAGGGGGAGCGTTCTGGAGCCGGGCTAGACACTGCGCTCGGACCCTATCTCTCTATCCTGATAAGGGGAATAACACGAGTTAGGGTGTCTTCCCGAGCTAAGAGCCCTCTCCCCGGACAGCACGCCAAATACGCATATTTTATTCAGTCGAATATCTGTAAGTGTGAACTCGTGAAAAGAGAATAAGCACAACCTTGTTAGACCATGCGCCAAGGCGCAGAGCGTATTTTTCCGTCCTTAAATTAGCAAAAGTAGATTCGGACACACTTTATGCTTTTGCGCCATGCACTTTAGACTTTGACCCTAGATCGTTAAAATAAAGCCTATGGAGTGATTGTAAGAAAGTGTCTGGTGCAAATGTGCAAATTGAAAACATCTCCAACAGCACACAAGGGTTAAAGACCATGTGAACCGGAGGCTGTGGTCATTTTTTTTTTTTTTTTGTATTGTGAAGCAGTTCTTAGTGAAACAGATTTTAAATTAGAAAACAGTGGGCGTGGCTTGTTTTTTTACTGCGAGCTGATTGGATGTAGTAAAGTAGGCATTTTATTCAGAAAGATCTGAAAAAGAGTTGTCAAAACTGACAGTTGGAGGGGCGTGGTTAAGCATGTCAGCCACGCCCAATACCTCAGACAGATGTAATCTGACAATTTAACTGAAAACAAACAGGAAGTGCATTTTCAGGGCAAATGTTTTTTTTTTTGTTCTGGATGACGTGCACAGATATATTGTTCACCACAAAACTAGCAATGTGAGCTAACAAAATCAGTATGGTTACTTTTGATTTCATTTGTACTTTAAAGAGAAACTTGTGGTTAAAGGCCTTGATTTAGATCATCCCAGTACAGTGCATAAGCTATTGTGCCTGTACAGTAAAAGAGTACAGTAAGGTCTAATCCCACCTTGTAGTAGATGCCGTTGAGGTTGGTGTAGAAGCACTGGTTGTACCACCAGCCGGCGTGGGAGATCTCGGCACAGATGTTGCCTGTGTCAGGTGTGCTGAAGCCCTGCTTGTCATGATACCAGCTGAAGGAGTCCTCCACCGTCCCGCTGAAGCCAGACACATGCAGGCGGTACTGAGTGTTCTCATCCTCCACACTGAAACACACACCATTCATTACCAACAATCTTATAACCAAGACACCCTAATAATACTCATAATTAGATCTGTATGATATTGGAAAAATTTGACATTGTAATTGTTACATTTTGAGTAACTTTTTCTTTTTACAATGCTGGTGTGTATTGTTCCTGTCTATTGTGTCCTGCCTTATCTCTCTCTTTCTCTCTCTCTCTCTCTCTCTCCACATGAGCGGAGATCAGGTTTAGCTGTGAGAGGGGCGGCGCCAATTATTAAAGCACGCTGTTCAAGCTGTTCGAAGAGTTCTCTCTCCGGTTTCCCCTCGCTGTTGTGGTGTGTGTGAGCAGATCACTCTAAGTTCTCCGTGTGGTAGTGAAATCTTTTTGTCTGAAACCTTTTTCAAAGTCATCTGGTGAGATACTCTGTCAAAAACAGTAATAGGAAGGTATTCTGTCTTAGCTTTTTAATTCAGTTCAATTCAATTCATCTGTATTTCTATTGCACTTTTACAATGTAGATTGTGTCAAAGCAGCTTAAAATAGAAGATTATAGTAAATTGAAACTGTGCCAGTCCAGTTTTTAGAGTTGAAGTTCAGTTTAGTTCAGTTCAGTGTGGTTTCATTTTCACTGCTGAAAGTCCAATAGAATATGGGTTTTGTTTGATCGCATTGATGTCGATACGATACATCACCAAATATGTACTTCCAGTGCCGTTAAAATGTGCACGCGCTTTCCTTTCACACACTTGCGGAGCCGCGGGGGATCACGGTCAGTGTTGCCAGTTTGGGCGGTTTCCCGCCCAATTGGGCGGTTTTGAATCCAAGTTTGCGGGTAAAAAATAACATAGGCGGGTAGTGTATATTTGGGTGGTATTGTAAAGGTATGCCCGCCTGCCCGCGATCTCCCGTAACTATTCCCCACTATTCGTGAAACTTGGGACCGTTCCCCCCACTTTTCGTGAAATATGGGACGATCCAACCACCCCTCATACATTTTGGAGCGTCCAGCAACAGGTAGCTCAGGAAATAAAACAAACACACACACAAAAAAACGTTATGACAAATTAGAAACGACGATCTCTTTTAAAAGGCATTCTCCCCAACCCTCTCCATCCTTTTAACTCTCTACTCAGATGGGATAGTGGGCCAAATCAAAGGTTACAATGGGCCAACTTTGGCCCGCAGGCCCTACTTTGGGCAACTCTGATATAGACTTAAACTATGTATTTTCTTGAAATAGATACTCTGCACCGATTTTTGATAACTGTCTATGTAGGCTGTTTGATGTGGTCGCACATTGTCTTGGTTATATTATTTGAGGAAAGGATTACGCACGACTGAAACAGCACTTCATTTATGTTCATACAGCATAATCTCGCCTATCCCGGCTTCTCTTACTGCAAGGTAATAACGGATACTGTTTATTTTTTGCTCTACAATGCACTTGGTTAGCCTACATTTAACCGGACAGTTCTCTCATTAGAGCCAAAATACGGGACTTTCCTGAGAAAAAGGGACATCTGGTCACCCTTATGGGGGACTAAAACAGGCCTACTTGAAATACAGATTGGGCTACAGCCACTCCCAGTTCAGCGGCGTCAGTAGCTCCTAAAGGGCGAGTCAAAAGAATCACTTCACTTGATCAGCATGCGAAAGCATTACACAAAGAGATGTTTCTCGCATCATGACGCAATTAAATTTTCAGCCAATCAAGGGCCCTCTCCTTCAGTGGGCCCTTGGGGCTTCAGCCCCGCCTAGCCCTTATGTTAATCCAGCCCTGAACACGTGTCTTGTCATGATTAAAAAGGTCTAATAAACACCCCTTCAAGTAAAGTGTTAGCAATTTGTATCGTCTTTTGATGAACTTTTAAAAATTTGAGATGAACACACTTTCAATAGAGGGACAGAAATCAGATGAACCCATGTCTTATTGACTTGGAAAGACATTAGTTTGAGTAAATGATGACAGAACTCTCACAACAATCCTGCAGGATCACAGTGTAAACAACAGTGAGTGAGTGCTAAACCTCACCTGAAGCTCTGGTAGAGAGCGTGTTTGTGTTTGTTGCTCCAGTCCTCCAGGTCGATGCGCAGCATGTAATCTCCCTGACTGGTCAGATCGTGGATGTGCTCATTTCCCAGCCAGTATTCGGTGTGCAGGTCTCCAAATCCCTCTTTATACTCCTTCCAGCTGCGGTCAAAGTTCACAGAGCCGTCTTGCCTTCGCTGGATCACTGTCCAGCCGCCACCTGAGACATACATGATGCAAATAATCACCCATTTGTTTAATAATGCAGGGAATGTAAAATCCTTCAACAATCAAATCTCTTTAATACGAGTTTAATGGACACTCCAAGTCATTTGGTTTTCATCTTATGACCGTTGCAATTATACCACAGTGTTTAGCAGGTCATCAAAAAGATATCTGCACAAGCTATTTTAAGCTGCTCATGTTCCCCACAGGTGCCGTTTCAGCACAAAACTGACGACTCGTCGCACATAAAAAGAGAAGGAATTCAGATCTTCATTACTGGAGATTCTTTTGCAATGCTTTTGAAAGTCTCCAAATGTCCCCATAAACAGTTAAAAAATAAAGCAATGATTCATCTTAGTAAGACATTTCAATGTAGAAGACAGTAAGGCTCAACAAGGAGTTTTCTGATATATTTTGCATCCTTGCAAATAAAATTAAAAATATAAATCACTATAAAAACTATATTTCAATTAGGCTGGACATAGATTAATCACAATTAATCGCAATCAAAATAAAAGTTTGTTTTGACATAATATAGGTGTGTGTGTTATATACATTTATTATGTATACATGAATCACACACATACATTGAAACAAAACTATACAAAACCATTTACAGAGATATTTACATTTATATCCTATACACATAAATTATATCCAGGGGCGGATTTAGTGATTTTGGTGCCCTAAGCAATTCCAGCCATGGGGCCCAAAAGTTCTAAAATGGACCATTTGTACTTTAATTGATTTTTAATAGATTTATTCAGCTGTTTTTTCTCTCATATCACTCAATCAATACTTTTCAACATTTTGTCTTAATGCAAAATAATAATAAAACACGTAAAGCATCTTGTAAAACTTTTTAAATCATTTGTTTTCTTAAAATGAATTCAGAACTAAAAATTATATATAAACTATTTTTAGTTTTCAGAACTAAATCTATCCTAATTTGACTGCTGAACTTCTCCGAGATTGAGGGTAAGGGACACATTTGCGCAGATGTAATAAACATTAAATATAAATAAACATTTTCTCAAATGAATGCATGCCTGTGTGTATTTATATATATGTGCGGGACCATTTCTCCATGTTTCGCTGGTATTGTCTTTAAATAAATAACTTTTTAGTCCTATTTAATTATTAATTTATTATTTATGTACAAGAATTAAGACATAAAATGAAAAAGTAAAATATAATCAAAGTAAATGTTAATGAAAACGTAAATGAAAAATTTACGTATTATATATTTAATAAATTTATTGGCTGTCTTAGTCCTGTCACTTTAAAATAACAAACATGTACATTTCTCTATATTTAGGCTAATCCCGGACGAGCCCCCAATTGTTACGTTCCTACAAAAAAAACACCTAGGGGTAAATCAAAATAAATAGGAATGAACAAATGAAGAAAGAGGGGAGAGTACTGCCTCCAGACCCAGTATCATAAAACACCACATTCTTAAATCAACTTTCTGATTACCATCAGAAAATCATGGGTTTATTTTGCATAGCATAAAAAAATAATATGTATCTGAAAGATTGAAGAACATAATACAAAACAAAAATAATACCTCAGGATATGGGGGTCAAAAATAACAAACAAAACAATCCAATAACTAATTTAAAGACAAACTAACTTACCTAACAAAATAAACATCCCCCAAAAGAAAAAAAATACAAGTTACTTCCCTTTCTCCCTGCCTACCCACCAAAACAGGAGAAAAAGGTTTCAAAACAAAAAAAGGACACCCCATACCTTACTAATACCATCATAAATGAATTCACATTATAACTAAAAAAAAACAAAGCACACGAGGCACAAGCTGGGATTTAGGCTTTTTTTATTTATTTATGTTTGTACTTTTTATTTTAGTTGTCTTTTATTTCCTTTGTTTTAATTTAATAATTCCTCGTTGCACTTAAGTTTACAATGATAATAAAGCTTGTTAACAAGTTTTTAATGATTTATGATTTGTCTCATTATGCATCTTCATTTACAAGTAGCAGGATATTTACAGCTACTGTATATTTCTGTCTGTTTGCCCTTTGTGCCCCCTGGCAGCATTGTCGAATGCCTCATAATTCCTTTGCCCTGCGGCGCCGTCACATACTGCAGTAGTGGTCATATTGAACTCTCAATCACGGTACATAATAAATATATACAGTACACACACTTAAATTATATCAAAACTAACTTTTTTTTTGTTTTGTTTTTTATATTTTATTTAAACTTCTTTTCTTTTTTTAAATACAAAAACAAAAGGAAATCTACTGGTATAAACATAGCAACCCCAGCAATAAATCAGAAAATAAAAATAAATAAATTAAGGTGAATAAATAACAGATGGGGGTATTTACCAATCAAAGCAATGATAATGTTCAAATGTAATTATCAGAATATGGTCAATTGTTCCAATAAATCATTGGCATAGCACTAATCCGCTATGAGGAAATCCAGAAAAGGTTGCCATACAGTTTGAAATTGTTATTGAGATTTTGGTTCCAAGGAGCGTATCCTTTTGAGCTGATACAATTCACCCATGTACTCTTTGAAACATGGAGGGTCGGAAGCTTTCAGGTTTAAAAGTATCCTGAGAGTTAGCCCCATAAAAAGGGGATGTTGCTTGGACTTTGGAAAAGAAAAACAAACTTTTATTTTGGATTCGATTAATCGTGATGAATTTTTGCCAGGATTAATTTGAATATTCAATTATTCCATGTGTTCCACCAAATATTGGGGTAGGGAAAATGTGTATATACTTATTTGACTAATTTTACACTTATTTTCTCGCCCAAAATTTAGTGTCTGAAACACTGAACAATTTATATTAACATATTCTCATTTTCAGGGCGACACGGTGGCGCAGTAGGTAGTGCTGTTGCCTCACAGCAAGGTCGCTGGTTCGAGCCTCGGCTGGGTCAGTTGGCATTTCTGTGTAAGGTTTGCATGTTCTCCCCAGGTTCTTGTGGGTTTCCTCTGGGTGCTCCGGTTTTCCCCACAGTCCAAAGACATGCAGTACAGGTGAATTGGGTAGGCTAAATTGTTCGTACTGTATGAGTGTGAATGAGTGTGTATGGATGTTTCCCAGTGATGGGTTGCCGCTGGGAGGGCATCCGCTGCGTAGAACATGTGCTGGATAAGTTGGCGGTTCATTCCGCTGTGTCGACCTCGGATTAATAATGGGACTAAGCCGAAAAGAAAATGAATGAATGAATATTTTCATTTTCAGAGAATAAAGGATCCAAATAGTAATCTTCTTAAAGGGGTAGTTCATCCCAAAATGAAAATTCACACACCATTTACTCATGCACTGATTGTTCCAAAGCTTTATGATTTTTTTTTTTGTGTTGAACCCAAAAGAAGATATTTAGAAAAATTCTACAAATCAGTAACTATTGTCCACTATGTGGACGCCAATGGTAACAAGTTTCCAAGATTCCTCAATATATTTTCTTTGGTGCTCAAGTTTGTAAGTTTGTAAGATGAGTAAATAATTTTGAAGACTTATTTTTTATTTTTGGGTCTTTTAGCACATAAATTTTTTTTTTTACGATAATTTTTTTTGGGGTTTTCACCTTTATTTTGATAGGACAGTAGAGAGAATTGATAGGAAAGCATGGGGAGCAGAGAGAGGGGAAGAATTTGCATTGGACCGCGAGGTGGAATCGAACTCGGGTCGCCGTGAGCACCGGAGTGCATGTGTCGATGCGCTAACCACTACACCACTGGCGCCAACCTTTTAGCAGATAATTTAGCAGTAGCTAAAAAAACATACACATATATACATTTGACTAAAAAGATGTACAGAAAATAATAGTAATAATAACCCAGAATATTTCTGAAATTTTATTTTTTTTTGTAGGGCTGTGCATGCTATTAAGTTTTATTAAGTGTCAGAAATTTGATAGAGGCAGCATGGTGGCGCAGTGGTTAGTACGTTTTGTAGTTGTTGTGTGGAGTTAGTATGTTTTCACTGTGTTGGCGTGGGTTTCTTCCGGTTGTTCCGGTTTCCCCCACAGTCCAAAGACATGCGCAAGAGGTGAATTGGGTAAACTCAATTGGCCGTAGTGTGTGTGAATATGAGAGTGTGTGGGTGTTTCCCAGTACTGGGTTGCGGCTGAAAGAGCATCTGCTGCTTAAAACATATGCTGAATAGTTGGCGGTTCATTCTACTGTGGTGACCCCTGATAAAAAAGGGACTAAACTAAAGAAAAATTAAAGAATGAATGAAATTAGATAGAGAGGCTGATAAATAAATAAATAAATAAATAAATAAAAGAATTTACATGATACATCTACCAACATTTAATTTAATTATTTTACAATTATTGTTTATTACATAAAGCGTTTTATATATTTTTTTTGTGCATTAAAAATAAACAGTATTTTATTCATAACAGTTGTGGAAAAATCTTTCCATCCTAAACAACATACATTTTGATTAACAGCTAAGACAAAAATCCAGAAAATCCTCAATCCCCGCAACCAACAAAAACATCAACTGGCTCAAAGCACTACGCTTATCTTTACTGTCAGCCATTACTGCAGGTGTTGGACAGTACTGTATGTTTCTTACCATCTGTGTCCATATCACAGTAGACTTCCACAGGCATGGCCCCTAGTGAGGGCACCACAGTGTAGATGCCGGAGCGACGCACTCCATTATAATAGATGGAGGCACAGTCGATGGGGCAGTTCCTCACATTCTGCACCTCTGAAGTCATAAAAACACATACAGATATATTAACATAAACAAAAACAAAAAAAAATCAGTAAATAATCAGAAAATACTGTTGGCATTAACCTGGCTATGAGTTGTCACCCTCTGTTGGTGCATACTAGTAATTAACAATTAACCCTTTAAAAGGAAAAACCCTGGAGTGTTACTACAAGTACTACTAGACTTTTATGGATACACTTTTTTCAATTATTTTAGACGTGACCATATATAGTTCTTCAGCCAATAAACATGTCCTTCTAAGATCAGCAAAAAAAACTAAACTAATTTTTGTAACTAAAATGACAGTTTTTTTCTGGCAGTTTTTGCAATTCTTGTGGAAAGTTTTGAGACATTTACTTTATTGACTTGCTGTGAAAAGTTTCACAAATTTACATATCTTAATTTATTATTCATTTTCTGACCTTGAGAACCATTGAACTCTGTACCCGTAAAGCCTGCTGTATCATATTTGAAAACGAAACCAGTTGTTTCATTTCAATTGATATCAACTGTTTCAATAATTGTTTGTGTCTGCGTGTCTGTGTGTGTGTGTGTGTGTGTGTGTGTGTGCGTGCGTGCGTGCGTGCGTATGTGCGTGCGAATGTGCGTGCGTATGTGCGTGCGTGCGTGTGTGTGAAAAAGAGAGAAGGCTCCCAGCAGGCACAGGACGTCAACATGACATCAGATTGACTTTGTACCCCAATGTCGTGGGGACGCTGCATTTTCTTTGAAAATGAAAATCAGGTTGACGTCAGAATCCAACGTCAGGCCAACATCAATGTCCAACGTCCATCCTAAAATCAACCAAATATCAACATCTAATGATGTTACAACTTGAAGTTGTGTGGACGTTACCAATATGATGTCTATCAGATGTTGGATTTTGGTTGCCATACCTGACAAATAAATGGCAGTATTTGACGTTGGTTTAGAATCCGGGCTCGACGTTGGATTTTGGTCACTTTCCAACACAACCTAAAATCAACCAAACATCAACGTCATTTGACATCGTTATTGGACGTCAAAATAACGTTGTCCTTAGACGCTAATATTAACGTCTAATGACATATACAGTTGAAGTCAGAATTATTAGCCATCCTGAATTTTTAGCCCCCCTGTATATTTATTTCTGCAATTTCTGTTTAATAGAAAGAAGATTTTTTTCAACACATTTCCAAACATAATAGTTTTGATAAGTAAATTCTAACTGATTTCTTTTATCTTTGCCATGATGACAGTAAATAATATTTTACTGGATATTTTTCAAGTTACCAGTATTAATTAACGTAAAAAAAACATGTTTTTGTTTATATTGGGGCTTTTATACATACATTAGAGATTATAATCACACATATGATTATAAAATCATGTAAAAAAAAAAAGGAGCACCACAAGAACATTGTCAAAAATGCAAATGATTTTCAATCCAACTGCCTGAAAGTATTGTATGAGGATTTTGTGATGACACTTTATGAGATTTTCAACACTCTTTTAGCAATGTTTACTATTTATACCATAAATCTTAAAAATCTTTATTAAAAAAACTAATTTATGCAGACGTCTTTTTTTTTGCGATAGAGTATCTGAGGCACAAGCTATAGTATCTGCTTGTTAAGTCTGATGTCATGCAAAGCAGCTTCCAGTTCCAATCGCTCTATCAAACTGTATGAGGAGGCTTAACAAATGCTAATAATAAACGTTTACAAAGTGATATAATACTTTTGAAAATCATGATCGCAATATATACAGTAGAACCATCACATGGCCAGAAAGTGATTTTTTTTTTTAATAAATTGTTAAAATATTGATGCGTGTATACACCACGATTTTTATATTTTAAAAACCATTTTAATGTGTGATATGACTAAAACAACCCAGGCTCATTATGGATATGGATACCCAGGTATACATTTTTTGGGACAGCAAAATACGTAACCAGAGGTGCGTCTGCTTGCAATGGTTGTATTTGCAAATCCACCAGAGGCTGCTGTGTACACTCTTTGTTGGTCTCAAATATCTCTCGCGCATCCTCTTCTCACATAAATCCACCAGAGGGCGTAATATACACTTCAGTCGACCAGGCCAGCTTGCTGTCGACTGACTGATCAACTGACCCACCCACCCCCTTCCCTAAACCCAACCAATAGTGTTTTCAAAAGCAATCTAGAAACAGTAAAAGCCGTCACGGCCATGTGATTTCACCACGATTTCAGCCTGTTGTTTTTTTAATTTATTTTTTGCTTTTGTTTTACCTGGTTTCTGAAACCGATCTTCACCAGATTTGAACCCCGTTGTCGCAGTCAACTCAGCTCTGTATCCCAAGTCCATCAGCCTACGTGATGAGCTACTGGGCAAACTGATAACACCTGAAAGCTATCCGTACGAAGTAATCAGTCAGCTGGTATTGCTAAAATAAACAGAAGCCATCGGCAGCATCATACTGCCCCGTAGTGTTTATTTTAAAGACGAAATGGCTACATAATTCACGCTCTCCAAAAATGTAGACAAGGGTACATATTCAAAATGAGCCTGTGTTGGACTAAAAAGGGTCATAAATGAATTTTTTATTAACGAATATATATTATTTGGACCCGTAAACAGTATTCGTACATAAGTCACGACGAGTCAACAAACGGATAAATGCTTTTCTTTTGTGTTCGACAGAAGAACGTAACTTTGTGAAGGGCAAATAAATGATGACACAATTTTCAGTTTTGGGTGAACGACCCCTTTAACACGGTGCATTTGCAGCATGGAATAATATTACCATGAGTTATTTCAAGTTGAAACTTTACAGGCGACATTCTGTGGGCTTATAATAGATCTGCTTTTTCAAATCCCCCCAGACGTGGCCTACCGGGATGCAAGGCCTCCTGTGCATTGATGAGCGGGCTGGTGCGCACGATGTTGATCATGCAGCCGGGGTTACGTCTGACTTTCTCCACCAACATGGAGAGGTTATGGATCTGGGCCTGGAGGTCGTAGATCAACGAGCCCTGGATGTGCAAGAGGGTTGAGGCCTCGGCGTAATGATCTTCCAGCTCATGCAATCTCTGCTCAATAGATGAACTGTTTCGGTTCTTCTCTTCACTCTGTGAAAGAAAAGACAAACATCACGACTCCTAATCAAAAAAGTACTTGAAGAACAATTACGGTTAGCTCTGCAGAACGAGAGCTTCTCAAGTGTATTGTGTGTGCGTGTGTGTGTGCGCATAAGAAGCCAGGAGAGAAAAGCAGACAGGATCTGGTCGTGTGGGTGTAAGATGTGAATCATCCCCTCTTTAACAGCATCAAGAGCTTAAGGGTTCATACTAATGAAGGCACGTGTAGAGAGGTAAGGACTCCTCTCTGCTAATCTTGTTAGCCTCCAGGTCAAGGAGACTTTAGGCTGAAAACTGTCAAGCCGAGATGGCCAGAGCAACTTACTGAAGCACTTATAGAAGACACTTACTGGACAGAGAAACAGCAGTAGCTACAGCAGGGAAAATTACTATTGAACGGGTCACCATATTTCTCAGAAAACATATTTCTAAAGGTGCTGTTGACTTGAAATTTTCCTCTGATGTTGGTAACAACCAAAGAAATCCACATATGCAAAGAAAACAAATCTACAAATTAAGTTTACAAATGAAGTTATGTGTAATAAAATGACGCTGGGAAAAGTATTGAACACATGAAGAAAGGGAGGTGTAGAAAGGCAGTGAAAGCCCAGACAGCAGCTGAAATCTCTCAGTAGTTCTTCAGCAACACTATGTTCTTCATTATTGTAAATGAATATAATATCAGCTGCTTCAGTTCAACATATACATGATGAAGATGAAACCAGGGTGGACATTTCAGCAAGACAATGATCCAAAACACAGCCAAGGAAACTCTCAAATGCTTTCAGAGAAAGAAAATCAAGCTGCAGAATGGCCCAGCCAATCACCTGACCTGAATCCAATAAAAAAAACAAATTAAAGATCAGATTTGATAGACGAGACCCACAGAACCATCAAGATTTTTACACTCTGTTGAAGTCTGTGAAAAAAACTCACACCTGAGCAACTCATGTGAATTCATTCTCCATATGAGAGGCCTCCATTTGTATAATCTGGTTTAATTCCATGTCAACAGCTCCTTTAGAAATATTATTCCCAGAAAAAAACATGACGTTTTCAATACTTATTTTTCCCGCTGTATGTCTCCAATTAAACTGGAATATGGCATAAAATGTTTGGAAATAAAGCATCGTTTCTCTCCAAT
>LR812538.1:49096498-49211498 GCA_903798195.1 Danio kyathit | reverse complement strand
TGTTTTGTTCAACTTTACCACTTTTAATTGTGTCTACGCTTTTCCTACATCACAAACGTCTGCTTAAGCTTGAAAAGAAGGTAAAGGTCGCTGACGACGTAGCCGGAGCTAATGCTAAGGCTAACAATTAATCTGGAAAATCTGAAATAGCAGACACCGCTTATGCAAAAAAATAAGTAGTGAGATGTCTAAGTCAATCTTACGAGCGACTTTTTAGAGACTAAAGTTTCTGAACAATCACAAAAACGAGCGCACTTGCGCATTGCAGAACAATGTCAATAGTGTATATAAGTGTTGAGTGCTTCTCACCTGCAGCTCTAAGACTTTGACCCGATGGCGATGGTTGCGCAGCTCCTCTTGCAGTTCAGAAACGGTCTCCTTGAGGGCCAGGATCTGCTGTTTGCGCTCTTCATTCTCGTGCAGCCAGTATGACACCTCATCCGTGCAGCGAAACATGTCAGGGCAGCGCTGCTCGTCCAGCTGCGGCAGAGTGGCCATCAGCCTGCACATGCCGTCCTCCAGCACCTGATTGCTGTATTCTCCACACTGAGCCGTGCTGACCTGATGCGTGTGCAGAGAGTGCTGGTCATCGCTGGCGTGGGTCAGCACGAACAGGACGGTCAGCAAGAGTGCAGATTGAGGCCTGTCCTCCATGTGGTCGGCTCGGCTGACTCCTCTTCCCTGGGGGAGAAGGCCAGGGCACCAGCTCTCGGACCTCCAGTCTCAGGCCTGGGGAAGAGCTGGACACGCAGGAATACTAGAGAGGTCACCTGGAGGGGAAAAAACACATCAAATGTAAGCAAAAATATATTTAAAAAATAAATATACACAGAAGTCAAAATGATTCACCTTCTTGTGAAACTATTATGTTTAGGAATGTGAAAATCTTTCCGTTAAACAGAAACTGGGGATGAAAATATGCAAGGGGACTAATAATTCAGGAAGGCTAATAATTCTGACTTCAACTGTGAGCAAGGACCAGACGTCACACAGACGTCAAATTGATGGTCTCCAACGTCAGACTAACTTAGAATTTTGGTTGTATATGAAAATCAGGTTGACGTCAGAACTCAACGTCAGTTTGAGGTCAGACTTCAACGTCAAGATGTATTTTAGTTAGTTCACGACACAACATAAAATCAACCAAAGATCAACGGCTACTGATGTTAGACTTTGATGTTGTATGGATGTCATATCATGACGTTAAAATGATGTTGGATTTTAGTGTGTTAATGCTACAGCCTAAAACCAACCAAATATCAACGCAAGATGACGCTGGTATTAGATGTCAGCTGACGTCAGTATTAGACAACAAATTAGATGTTAAATTTCGGTCACCTGACATCGGAACCAAAATAGAACTAAAGATCAACGTTATATGTTGTTGTGTGCCTGCTGGAATGTATACACAAATGTAAAGTTTCGCTTTATCAGCCTAAATTTAAAAATATATATAATTTAATAAAAGCACAAAAAGTAAGAAAAACACCTACAATGAAAAATTTTAATATTATTCCTTAGAGGGCCTTAAATGGTTTTAAAAAAATTAAAAACTGCTTTTATTCTAGCCAAAATAAAACAAATCAGATTTCTCCAAAAGAAAAAATATTATAGGAAATACTGTGAAAAATTCCTTGCTTGTTAAACATCATTTGGGAAGAGCAATATTTGATGAAAAAAATAATAAAAAAAATCACAGGAGGCTTAATAATATATATATATATATATATATATATATATATATATATATATATATATATATATATATATATATATATATATATATATATATATATATATATATATATATATATATATATATACACACACACATACATACACACTTACTGGCCACTTTATTAGGTCCAACTGCTCGTTAACGCAAATTTCTAATCAGCCAATCAGATGGCAGCCACTCAATGCATTTAGACATGATCAAGATGATCTGCTGCAGTTCAAACAGAGCATCAGAATGAGGACGAAAGGTGATTTAAGTGACTTTGAACGTGGCATGGTTGTTGGTGCCAGACGGGCTGGTCTGAGTATTTCAGAAACTGCTGATCGACTGGGATTTTTACGCACAACCATCTCTAGGGTTTACAGAGAAGGGTCTGAAAAAGAGAAAATATCCAATGAGCGGCAGTTCTGTGGGCGCAAATGCCTTGTTGATGCCAGAGGTCAGAGGAGAATGGCCAGACTGGTTCCAGCTGATAGAAAGGTAACAGTAACTCAAATAACCACTCGTTACAACTGAGGGATGAAGAAGAGCATCTCTGAACTAGAGCTGCACGATTCTGGCTAAAATGATAATCGCGATTTTTTTGCTTAAAATAAAGATCACGATTTTCTCACGATTCTGTAGATGTAAAATAAAGGTTAGTATGAGTAGGCTATTATTATTATTTTAGAATACAACTGTTCATAATTCTGATGTTGAATTATTGTGTTTGAGACTCATGCTTGCAATCTGTCATTGACAACATTGTTAGATCTTTTTTTTTTTTCTTCAGGTAAAATCAGACAGTTGTCATTATCAGATTCCCTCTTGCATTATATTCAACATTATATAGGCTAGAGTAGTTATACTGACACTGTTAAACATTTATTTTCATGCACAACACTCACGTGTGTTTTCGCGGCCACGAATACATCATTACATGAACAGAAATGAAATTTTTGGTTGAATTATACCATATAAATACAGTATGTGACTCTTTCAACACCAGTTGGGGGTGTCCACGTTGTTGAACATTGTATATAAAACAACAGGAAGACTTGTGCGGCCGTCTTTGCTTCTCTCCTGAACTTGAAAATATGATTGGCAGAATCATATAAATGCTGGATTAAGATCGTCTAGGGGGTCGAATTGAGATCGCGATCTTTTTACGATTAATTGTGCAGCTCTACTCTGAACGCACAACACGTCCAACCTTGAGACAGATGGGCTACAGCAGCAGAAGACCACACCGGGTGCCACTCCTGTCAGCTAAGAACCGGAAACTAAGGCTACAATTCACACAGCCTTACAAAAATTGGACAACAGAAGATTGGAGAAACGTTGCCTAGTCTGATGAGTCTCGATTTCTACTGCGACATTCGGATGGTAGGGTCAGAATTTGGCATCAACAAGATTAAAGTATGGATCCATCCTGCCTTATATCAACAGTTCAGGCGGTGGTGGTGGTGGTGTAATGGTGTGCGGGATATTTTCTTGGCACACTTTGGGCCCATTAGTACCAATTGACCATCTTGTCAATGCCACCGCCTACCGGAGTATTGTTGCTGACCATGTCCATCCCTTTATGACCACAGTGTACCCATCTTCTGATGGCTACTTTCAGAAGGATAACATGCTATGTCAAAGCGTGAACCATCTCAGACTAGTTTCTTGAACATGACAATGAGTTCACTGTACTCAAATGGCCTCCACAGTCACCAGAGCTCAATCCAATAGAGCACCTTTGCGATGGAATGAGAGATTCGCATCATGGATGTGCAGCCGACAAATCTGCAGCAACTGCGTGATGCTATCATGTCAATAATGAACCAAAATCTCTGAGGAATATATCCAGTACCTTGTTGAATCTATGCCACGAAGGATTAGGGCAGTTCTGAAGGCAAAATGGGGTCCAACCCCCTTTTATATATATATATATATATATATAAAGATTTTTTTTACAGTGTGAAGATGATTATTATCATTATTAGAATTAGAATTATGAAGCTCATTTTCATATTCGTACTGAAACTTTCTTATGCAAACTTATGAGGCAGTACAGTGAATCACCACTTCTGGAGCCCAAAGCAATAAAACAAGGGTTATAGGAGCTTTTTAAGCATTATACCCTAGTTCTACAACCCACACACAGTTCCAACGTCACTAGAAAAGGTTGTGAAAAAGTCAGAGGAGGTCTTTTATTTTGTTGTGACATTTTAGTGAACTATAGGTCAGGCTGTCACAAATCACACTGAAAGAGGACTAAACTACATGATCTGCCATTAAACCTCAGTGTGATATTTGAAGTAAATCCCACAAGGCATGTCCAGTCATGTCTCTGCTCTTACTGGATGTCACCCGCTTCTGCTGATTAAGGCACAGGTTAAGGTGCTTTCAGAGCTGGGACACTTTTCTGTGTGCTTATGTGGGTTCAAGAGCAAGGCAGAAGTGGAAGTATTTAACCTCCAGCTTCTAAAAATAGCTCCATTAGGTTTCTGCTTTCATTATCTGCCCAAGTTTACTTAAAATCCATCAAATATATCGGTTAAAAAACAATTTAAGTGCTGGGTTGTTTTAAAGTGCACATGGAATTAAAACTAATATTGATTTTGTTAGCTCACATTGCTAGTTTTGTGGTGAACAATTCATCAGTGCATGTCATTAAGAACAAATGAAAAATGTTTGCTCTTGTAATCGAAAATGAAAATCTGAAAATTCACTTCCTGTCTGTTAAATTCTCAGATTACATCTGTCTGAGTTATTGCACGTGATTAACATACTTAGCCACGCCCCTCTAACTGCCCGTTATAATAACTCTCCCCCCATCTTTCTGAATGAAATGCCTACTTTACCACATGCAATCATCTCGCATCAGAAAAAACAAGCCACACCCACTGTTTTCTCATTTAATATTCCGTTTTTCTAGGAACAGCGTCACAATATGAAATTTAAAAAAGCGGCCGCAGCTTCCAGTTCGTGTGGACTTTAACTCAAATCTGTATGAATTCAAAATGTACAATGTTTATTTTGCTAGTGCATTGTTAACCTTTAGATGAAAGATTATGCTAGTCCACTGATTTTTATATACTTTTTTGTAATCTTCAATCAAATTATGAACATTTGCTTCAGCGTTGTCAGTTTGATGACTTCAGACACACTATTCTTAACCACGCCCCTCTACGTTTAGTTTGCTATAAGGAAATGATGTGCAAAAAGAAAGCCCCACCCCCTACTCAATATTCCATTTATTCAAAGGACTTTATGCAGGTAAACCTCACTCCTCTGACCTCAAAAGGTGCTCTAGCTACAGACGCTGGAGGCCAAGGTCATTAGCTTCCTTGTTAGAGCAATCAACTCCCATGCAAAGAAACGCTGGTTCGATCCCAGAATGGGTTGGGGGTAGTAGGACTGGTGGGTTACAAACATTTGTTTCCTTTTAAACTGGACTAAACATGACAGAAAATAAGCACTCTGATTTTTTTTTTACATTTTAGGCTACTTGATTCATCAGACTTTTTAATGACCTAAAAAAGCAAAGTAGGCATTGCTGCAGCCCGGAGACCTACAAAGGATTGCACTACAAGTAGGCTGGGTTTAGGATAGGTGTAGGTGTAGTAGACACCAATAAATCACAACAGGTTACTTTGAGGTTGGGTTTAGTGTTGGGGTATAGGTTTAGATCAGGGGTGCCCAAACTTTTTCTTTTGAAGGGCCAAAACCCAAACTAGATTGAGGGCTGTGGGCCGAAGGTCAATAAAAACATTGACTTGGATCATTTCCTCAATTAATTCAATTAATGTTTATTTCTATAGCACTTTTACAATGTAGATTGTGTCAAAGCAGTTTAACATAGAAGCTCTAGTAAATTAAAAGTCCAGTTTTCAGAGATGACGTTTAGTTTAAGTTCAGTTAGTGTAGTTTAAATTTCACTGCTGAAAGTCCAAACACTGAAAAGCAAATTCATCAATGAGCAGCTTCACGAGTCCCCAAAAGAAATAGAAAACATTACTTGACTCATATTAACTAATGTATTTGATCTTTTTTACATTTTTGTAATTAACCTATTATAATCAAAACATAAGAATTCCATTTATAACACTATAATAAAGTTTAATGCTGAATAATGCTGGTTTAGCTCAGCTACCAAATCCGACCTCCGAAGACTACGTGGAATAGTTCGGACTGCTGAGCGAATCATTGGTACAACCCTCTCTACTCTCCAAGAACTGTACTTATCCAGAGCGAGCAGAAGGGCTGCCAAAATCACTCTGGACCGCTCACACCCAGCACACTGCCTCTTTAAACTTTTACCCTCTGGTCGACGCTACAGAGCACTGCACACCAGAACAGCCTGACACAGAAACAGTTTCTTCCCTCAGGCAATCCATCTCATGAGCACTTGATGATAATAATTGTGGAACCAACATCACTACACTTTTTATACACATATACACTTATTTAACAACACACTTTACATGCCAATTTGCACATAACAGCTGCACATATAATGTTGTATATAGTAATATAGCTGTACATACACTTGTCCATTTGTATATTGCATTCACTACTTTTTAAAATATATTTATTATCTGTTTTTTAGTCCTGTCTCTGTAATTCTGTTGCACTGTAGAAGCTCTGTCACGAAAACAAATCCCTTGTATGTGTAAACATACCTGGCAATAAAGCTCTTTCTGATTCTGATTCTGAATACACTAGTCAATCCTGCCTTTGCCTTGATTTGCTTGCCAAGGACTTCTGAATTGTGGTTTATCTGTTGAGTAACAGTATGTTCATTTAAAAAAAAAAACAATCAGATTCATTCACAATACTTAATTTAAATTTGCTTTTTTGTAGCTTAACAATAAAACAAACAAACAAACAAATGAAAGTTTCTGAAAAGAAATTAGAAATCACAATATGTACTAAAGGCATTACCCCCAACCCTCCCCAACATTACCCCCAATCCTCCCTTACTTCTCAAATGGGATGGTGGACCAAATCAAAGGTTACCATAGGCCAACTTTGGCCCGTGGGGCCCTAGTTGGGGAAATGGTAGGTTTAAACGTTAATAAAACACAATAGGTTGGACATCAAATAAATGAAAACTCCAGGTGGTGTGTACAGCCCACTTGAAGCTAAACTTCCACCCACTCTGAGTTGACCAGCCCATTTAGAGCTGGCTCCGACCTACTCTTCTCCAAAAAGTAGCTCAGTTTTACCAGCCTAAGCTGGTTGGCTGGTTTTAGCTGGTCGACCAGCCTGGTTTTAGAGGGGTTTTGGCCATTTCCAGGCTGGTTTCCAGCCATTTCCAGCCTGGTCTTAGCTGGTCAGGCTGGAAAATGACCAGCTTAAACCAGCTAAAACCAGCTTGACCAGCCTGGTTTAAGCTGGGCATGGCTGGTTTTGGCTGGTCAAGCTGGTTTTAGCTGGTCAACTCCCAGCCTGACCAGCTAAGACCAGGCTGGAAATGGCTGGAAACCAGCCTGGAAATGGTCAAAACCCCTCTAAAACCAGGCTGGTCAACCAGCTAAAACCAGCCAACCATCTTAGGCTGGTTTAAGCTGGATTTTTCAGCAGGGTGATGAGCACATGCAAAGTTACATTTACATTTTAGTATATAAGACTAGCCCAGACTACTAGAATGCATGTACAGCATGGAAAATAAGTATTGAACACATCATGTATTTTCCTGGGAATAATATTTCTATAGGAGTGTTGACATGGAATTGAGCCAGATTTTTCTGAGAAAAATGGTGACGTGTTCAATACTTATTTTCCCTGCTGTATCTGCAAACTATATCTTACTTTGCTTTGGCAGGAAAGTTAAGTTCTTACTTGTCACAATGTCCGAGAAATCCATAAACAAATGCATGTTTATTTAAAACGAAATAACTACAGCGCTTAGACACAGATTTTCTTTCAAACTGGCAGAAGAAAAATGTTTCTCCAATACCTGCTTCAACACTACACTTCTCATGAGAAGACCCGTGAAAATTAAAGAAACACCACACAAATTATACATAGTAAAGCATCAGAAATATAATCAGAAACATGCATTTGGCAGGAATTATACTACTTTTAGTTATCACTTGGACAACATTTCAACAACCAAAATAATATAAAAGTATTGACATCAAGCTGGCTATTACAATGCATATAAATATCATTTATCAAATCTCCCACTAATCTGTGTTTAGAGACAGACACATCCTACATTGTAGAAAATACTGGAACACAACCAATTTGTGTTGGGTCAACATGAAGGAATTAAGGTAAATTATTAGTTTTTACAAATTGAAGTGGATTAAACATAAAACAATTAAGTTATCTCAAAAAACCCTCAAGAACTGTGTTGTTTCAGCAAACATAATTTTTTGGAGTGTAAATATTGCTGCAAATTGAGAAACGACGACATAAGATCTGTCATTTTATTCAGCAAGAAACGTCACCTCCCCAAGTCCCCGCAAAGAATTAAACATGTGCAAAACAATATACAGGAAGTGCCTTGAATATCTGACCAGACAATTCAATGCCAAACCTTCTAAAAGTGCAGCAGATCCACTGAACACACCAAAACACATTACAGAGCAAAGCCTGAGAGCCACTGAACACAGAATGAATCACATTGATGAAGCACTCAACGTCCTCAAAGTGACATTTTGATTAGAAGCATGAAATCTGAGCATACATGTGTTTGATTTGTTTGTTTGTTTGTTTGTTTGGAGGGCATTTGATTTACTCCAAACCTCATGCATCACAACATCTCACCTGAGAGGCTCCGCTAACTACGTACAAAGCTCTTGACGCACTGATCGACTGAATACGCTACACGCTTTCCTTCAAGATGACTCCAGCGGCGATTACTCAGGAAAACTCTACAGGGAAATAGATGATCTTTACCTGTTTCAGGCGTCTTGTTTGTCTTCTGGGGAAACGCAGACGTTTGCTGCCATTCTTGCTCTCTCTCTCTCTCTTTCTTTCTACACCCCAATGTGTTGCAGGATGGGAATCTTCTCCTGGTAATCCTGTGTAATTGGATTTATGATTAGAAAAGAAAGCGAGGAGAGACGATCTACAGCCACTGACTCGACATGCTGACTCACGTCATGTGGACAAACAATTATACACACTGTACAAAATTACATTTGCTGCTTGTTCAAACTACTTATTTAAAATGAGCTGAATCAACACAATTCTCGAGTTTTTTGAGAGACAACTTAGTTGTTTTATGTTCAATCCACTTAAATTTGTAAAAAAAACTATGAAGTCAACTTAATCGAAGATGGCTTAATGAAGAAGTGGTGTGGAACCTATAGTATTTTTTTACAGTGAACACACTCTAAAAAGAACTGGTATCTACACAATTCATTCATGTTGTTCCAAGAGCTGCACAACATATCGTTTCAGCATCGATATCGCATTGTGCACATCCACAATAGTCACATCTCAGGATCTGCAATCTCTGGTCTGGATTATAGTTGAGCAGGGCTTAAAAACCCACCTGATTGTGGTGTAATTGCAAAGTTTAACCATAAAGTTATCAAAATATGTATAAATTGCATGTGTTTAAAGGCCTGTGACTGTGTACACATTTCAAGCCAGTTTAAAGTTTAGTAACTTCAAGGGCCCTATCATACATCCGGCGCAATGCGGTGCAAATGTTGTTTGCTAGCTTGACGCAAGGGTCGTTTTTACATTTTGCGCCACGCTGTTTAAATAGCAAATATATGTATATGTCACTCATATGTGCGCCCATAGGCGTTCTGGTAAAAAAAAGGAGGTGTGTTAAGGCGCATTGCTATTTTGAGAAACTTAAATAGACTGTTCAATAGACCAGCAAAGAGAAGGTCTAAAGTCCAGCGCAGAGTGCGTTAGATGTGCGCCTTGCTTAAACATTGCTTAATACACACAGAATGTAGAGCAATACGCAAATATCTTTACAAATGAAAAAGAATTAAAGGATTAAAATGTTACTTTCTAGCCAACATAATTATAAAAACCACTGCCTCCATGCCTTCTTCATCTCGGCGGGCTTTTTCAGTTTATTCATGACAATTTGCTTTTGTATAATGTTTTTATTATTAGCAGTATTATTTATTATATGCATATTTATATTTGTTTTATTAAAAACAAGCTAAGATTTGCCCACCTGTCAGGTTTTAGACCATATGAGGCATAGGACGCGTGTTTGAAAATAACTCAGTTTTTTGAGCACACTTTATTATTATTGTTCATTTATTCACTTGCTGGAAATTAGAACTGAATTCAGAAATAGCTTTTAAACAAATCTTTGCGCTTAACAAACTAAATTAATTATGTATAGGCTAATGGATGTCTGTGCCTACAACACCTTAACCAAGGAAGAGAGTAAAAGTGAAAGTAAAGAATGAGGAGGGTCCTTCTCGCGCTGTGGATGCTCTGTTTTCTCACTAGTGAAGCGTTTAGTTATTCCACTTACAAAGTCCGCCATGTAAATAGCAAATGCGCTATGGCGCAACGCAACTGACTCTTAAAGGGAATGGGAGATGAGACTCTGATTGGTTTATTCTCAAAACACACCTATAACTCATTAAGAGAATAAGCTCAACCCTGTTAGACCATGCGCCGCGGCACAAAGCAGAATTTCCCATCCTTAAAATAGCAAAAGTGGATTCTGACGCGCCCGTAATGCTTTTGCGCCATGCGCTTTGGACTTTGTGCCTAGATCGTTGAAATAGGGCCCCAAGTGTCACTGGCCCATGAACATTTCCTGCTTGTTGTGAAACTATTTCATAACTGTAACAAGAGGCAATTTAATCATATCTTAATGTTAAAACAGCTGTTATAACATTATTTATCATTATGTGTACCTTTTTAGTAGAGGTGTGAACCTACACTGGTCTCACAGTTCGGTTCGGTTACGATTATCATGCCATCGATTCGTTCAATTCGATATCTCGGTGCATCACAGTGCATTGACGATGCTGTCCATACACAGTTTTATATTTTCTTCACAGCACAACAATTCTTGTATTAAAATGTATAAATATATTTATATTTATATATTATTTGTAATACAATTTTGTCCTTTAATACAAACAGTTAGATATCAACTGTACCTTTAAAAACTCAAGTACATGCACAGAACAACATGAGCATTCCTAGCAAATAAACAAATGTAAATATCTTGCTCGCTTTCTGAGCCTTGTCGAGCGAGTTCTTTCTTACAGACCTATAATTGGTCATGCGCTCAACAGAAATGGCTGCGATTGGCTCTAACGCTCAGGTGCTGTTCACCGATGAGTGATACTGATAAACGGCAGCGGCGATCAGCTGATCCATGATAGATGGGGAGGAGAAAACTCACTCTGCAGACTCGTGTCTGTATCCAGAAGTATCGCTGTTACAGCTGAGAGGAGTGGAAAAGTCAGACCAGCAGGTCAAATGGGCCATAGTGAGAGTGTGAGAGAGAGAAATGGAGTTTACTATCATTTTCTCAATCGCAGTGAAATAGGGGCTTCTGCTGTAAGTGTCAGTGAAAGACTGTCCAGCAAACACACACACACAGTAAAATTGTGCACAGCTTCTGTGTATTTAAGTAGTTGGAGCGTTTTAAATACTCACGCTCTAAGCTACAGCCATATAACGCATATGAGATCAATGACATCAGCACATAATAATCGATTATGATTATTACTGAACCGATACCGAATTGTCTGCGTCTGCATCGCGGTGCACCGAAGAAACAATTCATTTTGACACCCCTACTTTTTAGATTCTTGGAAGCTATGGAAATTAAAAATGTAATACAAGAAATACGCTAGGACCATTGTTATTGTTTATATCCCTCAAAATGGTCTATACAGTCCTATTTATTTTACATTTAATTATTCAACTTGTGTACCCGAAAACTGTTAGACTCTCATAAAAGCCATACAGCATTTACTTAATTTCTAACCTTATTTTACTGTATAAAACATTGCTTGTGATTTGGTTTATTACATTTTATGCAGATGCACTCAAAATCATCCTAATCATACAAAATCATCCTATTTTCATCCAAATTTATACTGAAATTATTCATTCATTTAAAATAGAATTACATATATATTATATATAATTCCTGGATTCAAGTATTGGGTAGGTTTGGGGATATGCAGAACATTAATTCAATACACAGGCCCATAGCCAGCCTGGTGAATGTTTTTTTTTCTTCAAAATGTAGACCTTTTTGCAGATATTTGCTTCATTTTCTATTCAATTATGTGATTTAAATACTGCATTTTAGTGACATTTTAAGCACTGTTTTTAGCTGGATTAGTTTATCGGGTGGTCATCATAACCACAATTTTTGATGTACTAAAAATATTTCCTAAATATTTAGAATTAAGAAAAATAAAAAATACGTATTTTTAAAAACAAATTTTTACATCATATATCATTAGAAAAAATCAGAAATCTGGTAAAGTTTTAAATGAAAAACTAACCTATTGTCATTTATTAGGTAAATAACAAACTGGCCACCGCACTCAACTGTCCTCAGTCAGAATTTGGCCATTTGAATAATAAAAAACTAAAAGATAATAATAATAATAATAATAATAATAATAATGTAGAGCTTCATGATTTGTCTAGCCTCTTTTGTGATAAAAACATACATTTGAAAATTCATGGATATCAACAGCCAAAATAGTATACCAATTAATTTAATATGGACGGCTTCTGGTCTTTTTTTGTTTCATATAAGGTCCAAAATTTACAATAAAATTTACTTGTAAAATGTTTTCTCTATTTAAAATCACTATATATACAGTATATATATATATATATATATATATACATATATATATATATATATACATATATATATATATATATATATATATACATATATATATATACATATATATATATATATATATATATATATATATACATATATATATACATATATATATACATATACATATATATATATACATATATATATATATATATATATATATATACATATATATATACATATACATATACATATACATATATATATATATATATATATATATATATATATATATATATATACACATATATACATACATACACATATATATATACATATATATATATATATATATATATATATATATATATATATATATATATATATATATATATATATATACATATATATATACATATATATATATACATATATATATACAGTTATATATATATACAGTTGCAATCAACCCCTTTGATTTTTTTTTTAATATTTCCCAAATGATGTTTAACAGAACAAGGAAATTTTCACAGTATGTCTGATAATATTTTTTCTTCTGGAGAAAGTCTTATTTGTTTTATTTTGGCTAGAATAAAAGCAGTTTTAATTTTTTAAAACCCATTTTAAGGTCAAAATTATTAGCCCCTTTAAGCTATATATTTTTTCAATAGTATACAGAACAAACCATCATTATAGTGATGTGTGTTGTGTGTGTACAGCCCTCTAGAGGCTGTTCTTTTACACAGAGACGACTCACATCTTAACTTCTCAACTTTAGACAGAAACCCAAATATAATAAATGATATGCCACATATAATACAGCTCATTTAAAGGACTTCCCTAAGTACAAAGGTCTAAAATATTAAATTTTTAAAAATATGATTGAATTTATTTAAAATTTTTATTGCATTAAATTATTATTTTTTAATATTTTAATTGTTTTTATTATTTTTTTGTATTATCATTTATATTATTTTCTTCGTCAATATGCCTATATAGTTTTTAGAAATGTATTTTGTGTGTATTATTATTTTTGTTGTTGTTGTTTAAAACGACTTGGTAAAAAAATCATTTGAAAATGCTTCTCCAATTACAAAGGTCTAAAATTATTACTAAAAAAATATTAAATTTTTTTTCATTATTATTGCAACATATTTTTATTAATATTTGGAATTGTTCTCGTTTCATTATTGTTTGCATTATCAAATGTGTTAATTTCTTTGTAAATTTGCTTATAGTTTTTATAAATAAATTTTGTATGTATTATTATTTTTCATGCAGTAATTGTTTTTAGTTTTTGTTATTTTAAAGTAAAAAAATATAAAACAATTTGTTGAATAAAAAAATCAAATAATTATTTCAAATTTCAAAGGTCAAATTTCATTATTATTGCATCATATTTTCATCAATATTTTGTATTAATTCCTTTGTAAATAGCACCTATATACATTTTTTATAAATGTATGTAACATGTATTATTATTATTATTATTACTTATTTTATAGAATACATTTTAATGTAGTCATTTTTTAGCTTTATTTTTTGTCATTTTGGATACATTATAGAAATATAAAATGACTAGTTGGTAAAACAATAAGTTCAAAAATTTGTAGTTTTTAAATTATTATACTTTTAAAAAATTATTATTAAAAATGTTTGTATTAAAATGTTGTATTGTTCTTATTTAATTTGATTAGTTTAGCATTATCATTTGTATTCATTTCTTTGTAAACACGCCTATATAATTTTTATAGTTTAATAAAATATTTGATATTTTGTATTATATGTATTGTTATCATTTATTTTATATACTCTAAATCCCTTTTTATGCAGTAATGTTTTTAAATTTTAGCTTTATATATTTTAGATAAAATAAAACAAAAAAGAAATGACTAATTGATAAAAAAATTCAGTTCAGATCAGTTAACCATTTATTTAATATTTATTCAATATATGCCATTTATTTATTTTCTTTTACACCCTGCTACAGTGTTTGCAAGCAATTATATTATTTACAATGTTCACTGTGCTTACATTTGCACTCTTTATCCTCTTTTGTTTTCAAATGTGAAGCATCCCAGGCCTTGAAAACTGCATTAATGCCATTTCTTTTATTTTTTCTGAATGAGAGTCGCTGTCGTTTTACTGACGTTTCTTTAAGCACATTATCAGGAGCATTTGAGAGTAAAAAGACTAATTGATTTATGAGAAGTTTCCAAGACAACACAATATTACCTTTCCTCTAGTTGTAATTACATTTGCTGTTGATGAGCCTGGAGGCAAAAACGACCTCCATTAACAAAAGAATCAACAAATAGATGAGAAACAAAGATACAAAAATTGTTAGTCTTGACCTATAAAGGACTGATGGAGGGGCAGCACGGTGGCTTAGTGGTTAGCACTGTCGCCTCACAGCAAGAAGGTCAATGATTCAAGTCCAGGCTGGGCCAGTTGGAATTTCTGTGTGGAGTTTGCAAGTTCTCCCTGTATTGGCATGGGTTTCCTCCAGGTGCTCCGGTTTCCCCCACTGTCCAAAAACATGCACTATAGGTGAATTGGGTAAACAAATCTGTCTGTAGTGTATGAGAGTATGTGTAAATGAGTGTGTATGGGTGTTTCCCAGTAGGGTTGCACGGTTTACCGGTACTATATCGTGATACTATGGCTACAAAATACTGCCGGTGCCACCGTAGTTTGTAAACGATAGTATCGTCATTAACGCTCTATCTACAATAGTTAGTGTTGCATGTGGAAAAGTCACTGAAATGCTCACACGTTTGTGCAACAACAGACCATTTCATTTTAATAGTCTGTGGAGCCCTTTAAGGTTGCACTTTTTCTGATATTTTCTGACGTTTTAAACGCACACCTGAATAGGTTCATTTCTATTCCTACTAATATGGTTTAGTAGCTACAACAACCACAGCAATCTCTTTAAAAGAACAACTCACTTAGTTATATTTTGAACTACTTTGGATTGTTACCTGATACGACTGATTAAAAAAACAATAGATAAAAACCCAAAATAGCAACAGGAAACATTGAAACAGTTTTGACCACCTCATATAGCCTAAGTTTGTATGAAAAATGCTCTTTTTGTAACAAATTTCATTTGGTATAATTTATATCTTTATTTTAATGCATCAAAATAAACAAAAAGAATGAATAAATTTTAGGTGAACTGATGTGCAAATAATACTTATTTCAAAAATAAGGGAATTCAGAATTAAGTTCAAGTAGACCTATTATAACATGTAAAATATAGTATTTCTGACAATTTTCTTTTTTTGAGTTATGAATTACAGTTTTGCAATACTATTTGGTATCGTGATACTTCAACTGGTATCGTATCGTAAGGTGAATTAGTGGTATCGCGACAACCCTATTTCCCAGTGCTGGGTTGCGGCTGGAAGGCCATCTGCTGTGTAAAACATATGCTGGAATAGTTGGTGGTTCATTTCGCTGTGGCGACCCCTGATAAATAAGGGACTGAGCCAAAGAAAAATGAATGAATAAATGAGGTCTGATGAATCTGCATGTGTTGATCCGTATAACAGGAAATCTGAAGTGTGAATTACGCAATTCAGAGACTACACGCAAAAAAAAAAACAGCTTTAACACACACCTGACAATTTACAGATTTTGGGATTTTCATCAAGTGTTTTCTTTGTCTTAATATTTCAATGACAAAACATATTTTTGAGGACCGTTTTCTCAAAATGAGTAGGGGAGAGCGGGAATGAAAGTAACGTGGGACAAAAGTAACAAATCGATTTTCTCAAAGCTCTGACAACATTTGCTTTCCAGGCTATAATAGTACATTTTGCATGCAACCCTTGATGGAGCTGCCAAATATCAGCTGATTTCAGGGCAGTGTACCCCGGTTAGGTCTGAATTTCAGTTTTTAAGTGCAAAAAGCAAATTATTCGTGTTTTTTTATTATTATTACAAGTTGTGTTTCTCTTTTCATGCGTGACAGTAATGATCAATCTACAGGTTATTTAGTGCAATAACACATCCTTGAGTTAGCAAACTCTGAGTTTTTCACTTTAAAAGTAAATCAGGTTTAAATGACAAGAGTTCCTGTGGGGACGAAAGTAACACTGTTATTAATCTCCCACTGCTTATAGACATGCCTTATTTTCACCTCCACATTAGAGTTTTCATGTCGCCACTGGCTTGCATGGTTCGGGATCTGTAGAGCTGCGCATCGATGGAATTGCTCTTCAGTGTTTGGACTCTCAGTAGTGATTATTAGACCACACTGAACTGAGCTACACTAAACTGAAAACTGAACTGACACTGTTTAAATTTACTATAATCTTCTATGTGAAGCTGCTTTGACACAGTCTACATTGTAAAAGCGCTATACAAATAAAGATGAATTGAATTGAATTCATGATTTTGACTTATATGCTTTATAAGTTTAATGCATATTGCCAATAATAATTAAAAATATTCAAAAATAGTAGAAAATTGTGACATTTTGCATTGTTGGATTGCTTTTGAAACATTTGATGAAACTGAAATTTAAAATGAAAATGCAGTTTAATATTTTTGGTAAAAATAAAGGACTAAATATGTTTGCAGTGAACATTAACAAGGTCATAGTCAAATATATATAAAAATAAACAAGATTAAGCCAGTAAATCTACTGAATATTGTTGTGTTACTTTGTCTTTACTGATGGGGTCAAATTTAACTGTGCAATTTATGTGAAAAGTGAAATTATTTCGAAGTTCATTCATTCAATTTCCTTCGGCTTAGCCCCTATATTCATTAGCCGTTGCCACAGCGGAATGAACCGCCAACTTATCCAACATTTGTTTTACACAGTGGATGCCTTTCCAGCTGCAACCCAGTACTGGGAAACATCCATACACACTCATTCACACACATACACTATGGCCAATTTAGTTTATTCAATTCACCTTTAGCGCATGTCTTTGGACTGGGGGGGGAAACCGGCGCACTCGGAGGAAACCCACATGAACACGGGGAGAACATGCAAACTCCACACAGAAACACCAACTGACCAAACCAAATACAAAATACAAAATACATACAAAACACTCTTTTAAGTGTTTTTTTTTTGTCCTACTTTTTTTTTTAAAAAAAGATTATTTTCTCCAAACGAGTCTTACATCTCCACTACAGCAGGTTTTAGATATCACAAACTCTAAGATAACTCTAAGATGATTCCTTGGATTTACAGTTTTTTGTTGAAGGTAAGTGGTAGAAAATACTTTATTTGGGCTGAATTTAAACAAACAAATGAAGTTGAACATTACTAAACTTCATTTGTTTGTTTAAATTCAGCTTAAATAAATTGTTTGCAACATTTTTGCAGAAATCAAATGTCATTCATATCTTCATGATTTTCTTCAGTCTGTTATAAAGAAAACATCTCCAAGACTCTTTTAAGTGTTTCTTTATTTTCCAGTTTATCATATTGTGCCTGTTACTTTTTTCATTACATTTTATTCAACAAACAATTTTGTGAACTGTATTTTTTTCTGTTTGATTATTTTATATTGGAGTGAATAAAAAAATACTCCCAAAATACTTCTCTCTGAAAAAACACAAAACTTTGAAAAGTTCAAATAAATCTAAATATATATTTAATTTACTTCCATCCTAACTTCATCCACTTTTCAGATTTTCGTGCTAGAAATTAGACAATATTTAATTAATTAATGAGATATTTGCATATTTAGGCATAGCTAAATACGATTTAAAAACTTGCAATACAAAAAAAGTTTCCAACTCAAAGTAATCAATCAACTGTGAAAGTATGATGATAAATATTCTTTTTTTATCCTATTTATAACTATTATATCAACATTGCTGTTATTCATCAGTTCTCTGATTATAATTGGGTTATATATATATATATATATACATACAGTTGAAGTCAGAATTATTATTATATATATTATTATATAATTATTATTATATATTATATTATTTTAAATCTTAAATAATTATTTAAAATTTTAAATATATTTTTTAAATCTCCTGTGATGTTTTGAATGACAAATTAGAGGAAACTTGTAATTGTCTTGTGTTAACTTCCAGCATTAGTTCACAGGCATCTGAAACAGCATGAAAACACTCAGCAGCAGTGGATCCATCATTCACCTGAGTCTTCCAGTGTCAGAAAAGATGAGCAGCCAGTCTGAAAGCTTTGTTTCTGATCAGTCATTTTCCCCCGTTGCATCAGAGCCACCTGATCATCTCCAGCCTGGAGGGTTTGCCAGACACCTGTGAGTATATAAGAAGCAGAGCTCATTCAGAAAACAGCGGAGAAGCGCAGACACACACACACACAGCGCAGAAAAACTCACACTCATCCACTCATTCAGCAAAGGTAAGAGTCATTCTGTATATTAACTGCTGATTCACTGGACACTGGACATTTATTCTTTCCTTTCACAGAACTAAGCTTTTAAAATGAGCTGTTTTAGAGTTATGTGATTTAAAGTGAATTAAACAGTGCATGAGTGTATGTTTAAAATATAGCTTTTTAAACATCCTCATTGAATTTCATTGAAATTGCATCTTAAGAAGAAGTAAACTAAAGATTATAACAGATCCTGAATAATGAATGCGTTTTAATTAATCAGTAGAAGGAAACTGTAATGTTTACTGTTGTATTATATGTAAACTTTCTTTGCCTTTAATTAAATTATAAAAATAATAATTTATTATTTAATTTTAAAATGTTATTTTATTTAAATAATTTATAATTTTATTAAATATTAACTGTAATTCTATACATGCATTTATGAACATTCATATGCTTGAAAATTTCATAGAATGATTCTTATTAATAATACTTTAATTAATAATTTACATTATCATTATTATATATTATTATTAGTTATGTCTTTTTCTAAACAATGTATGCTTTTGTTCATGTTTATTAATATAGATAATTCATATAACAATATTTTATAACATTAATTTTATAACAATATTACTAGTATAAACAATGAACTGTTTATAACAGAGTGCGTGTGTGTGTAATTTATATATAATAGGATGTTATATTTGGTATTAATTCTTTTTATTATATATATATATATATATATATATATATATATATATATATATATATATATATATATATATATATATATATATATACATATATATATACATATATATATATATATATATATATACATATACATATATATATACATATATATATATATATACATACATATATATATATATACATATATATATATACATATATATATATACATATATATACATACATACATATACATACATACATACATATATATATATATACATATATATACATACATACATATACATACATACATATATATATATATACATATATATACATACATACATATATATATATATATATATATATACATACATACACATATATATAGAATTATCAGAATTATTAGCCCCCCTTTTGATTTTATTTTCTTTTTTAAATATTTCCCAAATGATGTTTAACAGAGCAAGAAGATTTTCACAGTATTTCTGATAATATTTTTTCTTCTGGAGAAAGTCTTATTTGTTTTATTTTGGCGAGAATAAAAGCAATTTTTAATTTTTTTAAAAACATTTTAGAGTCAACATTATTAGCCCCTTTAAGCTATATTTTTTTCGATAGTCTACAGAACCATCGTTATACAATAACTTGCCTAATTACCCTAACCTGCCTAGTTAACCTAAATAACCTAGTTAAGCCTTTAAATGTCACTTTAAGCTGTATAGAAGTGTCTTGAAAAATATCTAGTCAAATATTATTTACTGTCATCACGACAAAGATAAAATAAATCAGTTATTAGAAATGAGTTATTAAAACTGTTATGTTTAGAAATGTGTTGAAAAAATCTTCTCTTGGTTAAACAGAAATTGGGGAAAAATAAACAAGGGGGCAAAAATTCTGGGGGGCTAATAATTCTGACTTCAACTTCATATATATATGTGAGCAATATTACATGAGTAGCAGGGTGATGTGGCTGTATATCGGCACTGGTGGGAGGCGTGCATTGGTTGGCATCAGTGACCACTGCTACACGTGTGATATTGCGTTTAAACAACAGTTTGACTTAATCATGTATATAATAAAAAAAAATTAAACACGTAGAGTCTCAAAAGCCCTTTTGTAAGAGGAACTTCTTTCTTCTGCCATTCATTCACATCTGCAGCTGACATCAGAACAGCAGAAACCATTGCTACTTAACCAATGTCACTTTAGAACTAGTATTTAAATGATTCTCTAGCGTAATGTCTAAAGTGATGACAAAACAGATGATATTGATGACATTTTAAGATTATAAGGCTGAAGAGCATGAGATGCATTTAATCTGCAGAGATTTCCCAGTATTTTTCTGTTGTAATAGGGGAGATCACAACAATTAACCCCAAAAAAGCCAAAGCAAAGCAAACACTACCAGTTTCTGTGGCATAAATACATCACTACATCATACAAAAACAGAGATCAAACTAGAATGTCACTTACCGGATTTATAATGATTTGTTCTGCTGTAGTAGTTGAGCAAAGCTGAAAAAAATGCTGCTTTTCATACCTAAGGACTTATTATGCGGTCTCTGCCGCCCTCTTGTGGTGAACGTCAACCGTAACGCTCTTTGGTATGCTCAGACAGGCTAATGACTGCCGATGCACTGAATCCAATGCTCCGAAATTATAAATATTTTAAAAGAAGCACTATCCTTATAAATAAACTGCATAGTTTGCAATTGAAACAACTACATTCTCTACTAAGAAAGCCTCAAAAGTACATTGTTACCCAACAGCACCAACATTTGTCAAACTGTAGAGTGTCCTCTGCTTGTCCTTGTATGTGGGCAAAGGGTGAAGGTTGAAGAGGCAGTAGGAGTGCTGTTATTTGCAGAATACCGCACGGCTATCAGCCAATCAGATTCAAGAACCAGACATAACTGTTGTATGTGTGTGTGTATATATATATATATAACATATAACAAATATATTTTTAGATAATTTCAGATAATATACATATTCATATATAAGCACATGTTAATGCATGATTCTAAAAAAAGTTTTATAGATTTATTTATGGGAAATCCAAAAATATATGTATTATTAAATTCTAAATATTTATTGTACTTTTATACACATTTAAAAACATAGGTAATTAATATAATAATTTATTATAACAATTTATTAATATTAACATATAATATATACACACTTTTAGGCATAATTCTAGAAAAAATGGAGGTGGTGGGGGGATAAAAAATAAATTATAAATTGTTGAAGTCAGAATAATTAGCCTTCCTGGTATTTCTAAACATAAACGTTTTAATTAACTAACTAATTAATTAATTAACTCATTTCTAATAACTGATTTATTTTATCTTTGCCACAATGACAGTACATAATATTTGACTAGATACTTTTCAAGACACTAGTATTCAGCTTAAAGTGACATTTAAAGGCTTAACTAGGTTAACTAGGCAAATCATTGTATAATGATGGTTTGTTTTGTAGCCAAACTGAAAAAAAAATATTGCTTAGGGGGGCTAATAATATTGACTTTAAAATGGTTTTAAGAAATTAAAAAACGGCTCTTATTCTAGCTGAAATAAAACAAGAGCTTTTCCAGAAGAAAAAATATTATCAGAAAGAAACATGCTGCAATTTTGTAAATGTAATTTTTGAAGGGAGGTGGGGGGAAATCAAGAGAAGACCCCAAAGTGGACGCGATGCAAAACCAGAGTGACCAACAAAAACCTCACTTTCAATAACTGCATCCACTCTAATTTATAAAGAATATTCATAAAGCCTTCCCTCCCCTGTCAACTGCGTAACACATAGCAGGATCTTCAGAGGCTTTAAACTGAATTTTGATCAGATCTGACTCATCATTCAGACTGATAAACGATTCTTCTGGACTTTCATGGTCAATCTCAGTAATGAGCGTCTAAACCTGCAGGACTAGAGAAGCTGTTTAATGAAGAGGGTTCATTTCAGTGCACATCATTCATCCCTCATACAAAACTGCTGCTGTCGTCACACTGTGATATTAATGGAGCACTTCTTTCTTCACAGACCTGTGTGTGTGTGTGTCAGGATGTCATCAGAAAAAAAAAGAGTTAATGATTTAAACACTAGGTAAAAGGGAATCAATATAGAAGATAAAAGTCAACAAGTTCATTTAAGAACAACTAAAAACAGTGACACTTTACAAGAAGTTTCATTAGTTAATGAGAGTATTTACTAACATAAACCAATTATGAACAATACTTGTAAAGCATATATTAATCACAGTTCAGTAATTACTAATGCATTATTAACATCCAAATTCATCCTTGTTAACATTAATGCACCACGAGGTAACATAAACTAACAATCAACAACTGTATTTTCATGAACTAACACCAACAAATACTGTAGTGAATAATGTTTGTTCATGTTAGCAAATGCATTAACTAACGTTAACTAATACAATCTTATTGCAAAGTGTTAGGCAAAAAATTGTATACATGCATACATATACACTCACCGGCCACTTTATTAGGTACACCTTACTAGTTGGATCACCTTTTGCCTTTAGAACTGGATTATTCCTTCGTGGCATAGATTCAACAAGGTACTGGAAATATTCCTCAGAGATTTTGGTCCATATTGACATGATAGCATCACGCAGTTGCTGCAGATTTGTCGGCTGCACATCCATGATGCAAATCTCCCGTTCCACCACATCCCAAAGGTGCTCTATTGGATTGAGAATCTGGGGACTGTGGAGGCCATTTGAGTACAGTGAACTCATCGTCATGTTCAAGAAACCAGTCTGAGATGATTCACGCTTTATGACATGGCGCGTTATCCTGGTCATGGTCAACAACCATACTCAGGTAGGCTGTGGCGTTGACACGATGCACAATTGGTACTAATGGGCCCAAAGTGTGCCAAGAAAATATCCCCCACACCATTACACCACGACCACCAGCCTGAGCTGTTGATACAAGGCAGGATGGATCCATGCTTTCAAGTTGTTGACGCCAAATTCTGACCCTACCATCCAAATGTTGCAGCAAAAAATCGAGACTCATCAGAACAGGCAACGTTTTTCCAATCTTCTATTGTCCAATTTTGGTGATCCTGTGTGAATTGTAGCCTCAGTTTCCTGTTCTTAGCTGACAGGAGTGGCACCTGGTGTGGTCTTGAACTGTTGCCCATCCGCCTAAAGGTTCAACATCTTCATCCCTAGAGATGGTTGTGCGTGAAAATCCCAGTAGATCAGCAGTTTCTGAAACACTCAGTCCAGCCCGTCTGGACCAACAACCATGCCACGTTCAAAGTCACTTAAATCACCTTTCTTCCCCATTCTGATGCTCAGTTTAAACTGCAGCAGATTGTCTTGACCATGTCTACATGCCTAAATGCATTGAGTTGCTGCCTATTTTATCTTTTATTTTTGTCTCACTTCATCCACAGTTTAAATTTTTGTGATAGAAATATGTACACTACCTGACAAAAGTCTTGTTACCTATGCAAGTTTTCGGAACAACAATAAATAACTTGACTTCTATTTGATCATTTGGTATCAGAAGTGGCTTATATAAAAGGCAAAATAAAATATGATCATGCCTTCATTTTTAATTATTTAATTAGGAGAGTAATGTCTGACTTAATAATGTACAGTATAGAATATAAAGACATGCTGCAGTGGAAAAAGAATTAATATTGTGTATGACTCCCATGAGCTTGGAGGACTGCATCCATACATCTGTGCAATGACTCAAATAACTTATTAATAAAGTCATCTGGAATGGCAAATAAAGCGTTCAGGCAGGACTCCCAGAGTTCATTGAGATCCTTTGGATTCATCTTCAATGCCTCCTCCATTTTACCTCAGACATGCTCAATTATGTTCATATCTGGTGACTGGGCTGGCCAATCCTGGAGCACCTTGACCTTCTTTGCTTTCAGGAACTTTGATGTAGAGCCTGAAGTATGAGAAGGAGCGCTATCCTGCTGAAGAATTTGCCCTCTCCTGTGGTTTGTAATGTAATGGGCAGCACAAATGTCTTGATACCTCAGGCTGTTGATTATACCATCCACTCTGCAGATTTTTTGAATGCCCCCATACTGAATGTAACCCCAAACCATGATTTTTCCTTCACCAAACTTGGGTCCATGCAGGTTAAAATAGGTCTTCTGCAGTATTTGTGATGATTGGGATGCAGTTCAACAGATGATTCATCTGATAAATCGACCTTCTGCCACTTTTCCAAATGATCAACTAGAAGTCAAGTTATTATTTGTTGCTCTTACAACTGGAATCGACGACAAGTATATATAAGTTAATATTTCATTCAGAATATAATGCATAAACAACATTTGAAGTCTGCGTGAAGTCAAAATTTAGGTTTATTTTGCTAGCGCACATTGTTATTCTTTGGGTGAACAATTAATCCGTGAAAGTTAATCCATTGAAAAAAAAAATCAAAGTCTTTGACATTTTTGATTCCACGTTTTTCTCAGATGATGTCAGTTTGATGCTTCAGCCACACTATTCTTAACTACGACACTCACCATTAGTTTGCTACCAGAAAATGATGCACAAAAAGCCCTGCCCCCTAGTCAATATTCGGTTTCAGTTGCGGTACATGAACATACGGAAATAAAAGTCTTAGTAACTTCCAGTTCACACAAACTTTGCATAACACTTGCAGTTCTTAAAGTGATCATTGAACTGAGCATGTATAAAAATAAATATATTTCTTACCCTGATCACCTGCAGTGTCTCCTACAGTCAGGTTCAACCTAAAGCTCTCAGTTTCTCCTGCCTACACGTCGTCATTGAGCCAGACATGATGACGAGAACATGCGACTCATTCAGCACAATCAAATCAAAGGCCATTCAAGTCAGACGCCCCGATAATGAAACTTGTCCTTGACGTTATATATATGATCTCAGTATGAGCTCTTTGGTTTGTATTCCCTTTGTGAGTCATGCCGATGATACCTGAGGGATGAAGCAAGTGATGAGGTCTTTTCTTGTCTGACTTGTTTTTTTCCAGATGTTCTGTCCGTCTTGGCTTTTGGCTGCAGCGGTCTTGTGTTTTCACAGCCCACATGTAGACGGTGGCAGATGCTCGGGTTTGATAGACTGCATGGACCTTGAATCCAATGAGCACAAGTTGGTAAGATGCATTTAAAGAAATGAATAACCAAATTTCAACACAGAATTATATACAAAATATATGTAACAAGCACAACTTTGGATTTTATTGATGCATTAGTTAATGTTGAACTATGATTAATAAATGCTTTAAAAAACATTATTCGTACTAACAGGTACAAGGCACGGCGGTAATGCTCACATTAAAGTGTCACCTACTGTCACCCACTAATGGACCATTATTCTTAAGTGTTAACATAATATACAGATGTTACCACTTCAATATATTCCCTCTGCCACCACGCTAGCTGCGGCATTTGCGGCTGTACATACGCCTGCAGCTTTGGCCACTGGGTGGCGCTTTAACCATAGACTTAGCTAAAATATCAACACGCAATTTTCAGTATTGCCTTTTCACAATAATAGATAGGACTGTATTAAACATGCTTTTACACTATAGTGTATGTTTTAGAAAAGATGTCTACAATACATGGCAAGAATAGCCCATAGGCTGCAAATATTAAGCAAAAAAAAGAATTAAGTTTTAAGCCTCTTTAAGCCTTTATAGTGCCCTATTCAATTGCGTTCTAAATCATTTTGTTTTATTTGGAATATGAAAAAAATATGCAAACAAATAAATAAATTCATAAACAGATTGTAATGGCATTTGTTATAACACAAAATATTAATAATAATAATAATAATAATATTATTAATAATAATAATAATATTAATAATAATAATATTAATATTAATAATAATAATAATAATAATAGTACATTTTATTTAAAGGCGCCTTTCTGGCAACTCAAGGACAATAAAACAAGAGCAATAAAACAACAAGAAAATAATATTAAAAATATACACAAGAATAGTGCAGATACAATTAAGTATTAAAAGCCACCTTAAATAAGTGGGTTTTGAGTCTTCATTTGAATAATGTAAGGGAGTCAATGTTTCTGATGGCAGGTGGTAGTGAGTTCCAAAGCCGGGGAGCAGAACGGGTGAATGCTCTATAGCCCATGGACGATAGACAAGCAGAGGGAAAAGACAAGTGGAGGGAGGAAGAAGATCTCAGGGTGGGAGAGGGAGGAGCAATGTGGATGAAGGCAGACAAATATGGAAGGGCGAGATTGTGGATGGCTTTGAATGTTAATAGTAAAATTTTTAAATCAATTCGAAAATGAACTGGTAACCAGTGAAGCTGCTGCAGGACAGGGGCGATGTGATAAGAAAAAGGGGTTCTGGTGATGATACGGGCAGCTGAGTTATGGACCAACTGAAGCTTATGGAGGGATTTATGAGTAAGACCAATGAGAAGGGAGTTGCAGTAATCTAAACGAGATGTGACAAGGCTATGAACAAGAACAGCAGTGGCATGGGGGGTAAGACAAAGGTGGAGACGGGTAATGGTGGAAGTAAGCAGACCGGGTGATGTTATTGATGTGAGAATCAAAAGATAGGGTGCTATCAAGGATGACACCCAGACTCTTGACCTGTTTAGAGGGATAAATGGAACAGTCATCAATAGAAAGAGAAAAGCTGTCAGTTTTGGAGAGTGTTGAATTGGTACCAACAAGCAAAACCACTGTTTTTGCACTATTTAATTTGAGAAAGTTAAGAGCCAAGATTTGATTTCTGCTAAGCAGACTGTGAGGGATGAAGGTGGAAAATAAGAAGAGGGTTTGCCAGAGAGATAGAGCTGGGTGTCATCTGCATAGCAGTGGAACTGTATGCTATATTTTCAGAGAATACTACCAAGGGGAAGGAGATACTGTAGATGATAAAAGCAAGGGCCCCAGGACTGAGCCCTGGGGTACACCCGAAGAAACTGTAAAATGCTGAGAAGTGAATGATTTCAGTTGAATGAACTGAGTGTGGACAGAGAGATAAGATTTGAACCAGTCAAGTGGGATATTGGTGATGCCAAGAGAAGACAAATAGTATGTCTAGGCCGCACTCAGGTCGAGGAGAATGAGAATAGATATTAGTCCATAATCAGCTCCCATAAGAAGGTCGTTAACACAGGACATACCACAGGACAAGACGCGTTTAATAAAAGCTAATCAAATGTCTCTAATTCTAAACAAATAAATGTGGCAGTGTCACGTGCGGCGGTAATGGTCATATTGAACTGGCACCCACTGTATACCGAAAATTGTTTTGAAAAAGGTTTCTTATTATTATTATTATTATTATTTCCTTTATTTAGCCAGGAGATCACATTGAGACAGTACTGTTTCTTCTTCCAGTGAGATCTGGTCAGGACAGCAGGCAGCACATAAAGTTTCACATAAAAATCACAAAAAACAATACCACAAAATTACCAAATCTCCATTCGTAAAAAGGTCAGATCATAAAAAACAATTACAGGTATCCTTTAAGACGTTGTACAGAAGATGTTTAAAAGTACTCAGAGTCGGAAGCGTGTCAAGATTAAGCTGATTTTGCAGGTCATTCCAAGCTCTAGGAGCATGAAAGGAAAAAGCATATTTGCCAAGTTCTGACAATACCCTTGCGACTGTTAACTGAATACAGGAACCAGATCTAGTGTGTTGGTTTTGTATGTGAAATGTTAGCAAATTAGAAAGATAGGATGGCAGTTTACCTGAGAGAGCCTTTAAAGTAAATAAGTACAAACGTAATTTTCTCCTTTGATATAAAGATAACCAATCTAAGGAATCGTACAAAATACAGTGATGCGTCCGTGAAACTGCGCCTGTGAAAAAGCATATTGCTGCGTGATAAACAGAATCTAGTTTAAGTAGAGATGCGGCTGCATGCATATATAGATGATCACCACAATCAATTATAGACAAGAATGTACTCTCTACTAATTTCTTACGGGGCTTATAAGGAAAACTATTTTTTGACCGATATAAGAAACCTAATTTTGGCCTTAGCTTTATCAATAAATATGTCAATGTGTACCTCAAAGGCTAATCTCTCGTCAATCCAAACACCTAGAATTTCATAAGAGCTAACTCTTTCTATTGGTCCACCATTCGAAAATGTAATTGTCTGGTCTGTTACCTTAGTGCGGTCACAGCTAAAAATCATATATTTAGTCTTTTCTTAATTTAAAACCTGCAACATGCATTGTAGTACCTGAAAAGCGTTCTGTAAATACTGTACAGCTTGGTTTAAGGCAGAGGTGTCCAAACTCGGTCCTGGAGGGCCAGTGTCCTGGAGAGTTTAGCTCCAACCCTAATCAAACACACCTGAACCAGCTAATCAAGCTCTTACCAGATATACAAGAAACTTCCAAACAGGTGTGTTAAAGCAAGTTGGAGCTAAACTCAGCAGGACATCGGCCCTCCAGAACAGAGTTTGGACACCCCTGGTTTAAGGAGTGTGCAGCTGTATCATTGCTCCAGCTATCTAGAGAAATTAGAAAAATGTTATTACAACTTTTATGTTTAAAAATGTATTGGAAAAAAAAAAAACTTATCTCCATTAAACAGCACTTGGGATATTACACAAAATATAAAGAGACCTTTTGAGTATTGGAAAGACTCTTCATGAAATCATTGATGCTAAAAAAAGAATGTTTGCATTCATGTTTAAAGGGTTAGTTCACCCCAAAACAAAAATTATGTCATTAATTACTCAACCTCATGTTATTCCAAACCCCGGAGACGTTTGTTCATCTTCTGAAAACAAATGAACATATTTAGGATGAAATCAGAGTTCTCCCTTATCCTCCATAGACATCGAGGGGCATAACGAGTCCAGAAAAGGAATCAGAAACATTGCTAAAACAGTCATGTGACTTTAGTGGTTCAACTGTAATCACTGTAATCATACAAAGCTCCAAGAACACTTTTGAGCACTCAAAAAAAAACTGTTAAATTACTGTTGGCCAATGTCTTGCTTGCATGTTGAGCTGCTTACTCTAATGGCAATACGTTGTCCTGCCCGTAGTTAAAAAATACAAATAAATCACAAAATCACCCTGAGCTGTTTTAACAATTCAGGTGTTTTTGAAGCTTCTTTTACATCTAACAAAGTTTTTTGATTCATTTTCTGGACTTTAAGCATCTCAAAACAAACCCAGGCTCATTGCGGATACGTACTCAGGTCTACATTTCCAGGGAACAGCGAAATACGTAACCGAAGGTACATCTGCTCTGAGTTTTCTTTTTGCAAATTCACCAGAGGCCACTGTGCATGCTTTTTGATGATCTCAAATTTCTCTTGTGCATCATCTTCTCATGTAAATCCACCAGAGGGTGCAATATACAACCGATAGTGTTTTCAAAAGCAATCTAGATAAAGAGAAGCTGTTCCGGCCACGTTATTTCACCAAGTTTTCAGTCAGTTGTTTATTTATTTTATGCTTTTGTTTTAACTGGGTTCTGGAACCGTTCTTTGCCAGACTTGAACCCTGTCGTCACGGTCAACTAAGCTTTGCGTCCCAAGACCGCCAACGTATGCGGTGAGCTACTGGGCAAATTGGTAACACCAGAAAAGTCGTCCATATGGAGGTAAGCGGTCAGCTGATAGAGTCAAAACAAACAGAAGCAGTTGGCAGTGTCATACCACAGCATATCGTTCATTTTAAAGACGAAATGCAGCCAGATGTACCTCTGGCTACATAATTTGTGCTCTCCAGAACTGTAGACAGGAGTATTTATCCACAATGAGCCTGTGTTGCTCAAAACCCTTGCTGTCTATGGAGGATAAGAGAGCTCCAGGATTTCATCTAAAATATCTAAGTTTGTGTTCTGAAGAGGAACAAAGGTCTTAGGGGATTGGAACGACACAAGGGTAAGTAATCAATAACAGAATTTTCATTTTTGAGTGAACTTTTTAAAGTCTCAATGAAATCAAAACTTACTCTTCTTATTTTTATGTATCTTTATAGTATTGCTTGTTATAAACGATTAATCTGTGCATTTCATTATTTAGTAAAAAATTACTTTTGTCAAATATCATAACTTTTCCTACACCTTAAAACGACTTTCAGTCACTTCTGGTCACATGGAATGCCTTTTGGGCGGGGCTATCAATCAGGGCGTGTCTCATTTCTGCCATGCTTTCATGCATTCATCAATCTTTTTTCATTTTGTTAGCAACACCCATCTTTTCATAATCCAATCTGTTTTTTTCATTTTAGGACTGTTTCAATTGGATGCATGTCACAATATGGGACAAAAAGACAATCTAAACTCCATTTCATGGTGACTTTTAAGCGGACCTATAATGCAAAAATCACTTTTATAAGAGGTTTAAACACAGTTGTGTGGCAACAGTGTCTGAATATAACCAGCTTCTAATAGTAAAAATTAATTAATGTTGCTTTTTATAATTACACTTCATAAAAAGTCACTTTGATTACCATTCTCCCTTTGTAAATGTCATGAGAAGGGGACAGCCCCGCCCACTAGTGATGATCTCTCTCTCATTAGCATAGACAGCCCTGAGTAAGAAGCAGCCGTCCACCATCAGTTTTAATCGGCCACTATGCTGACAGACAGGCGTTTAGCTCCACCTCCTTTTGAAAATAGCGCCAAGAGCACAATCTCATTTGAATTTAAAGCGATAGTGATCCAAACGGCACAATTTGGCTCAAAGTCTAAAAGGGGCAGTTTTAAAGAGTTATAAAACATTATTTGTAGGGTATTTTGAGCTGAAACTTCACATACACACTATAGGGACCTCAGAGATTTATTTGAAATCTTGTAAAAAGGGGCATAATATGACCCCTTTAACTCTTGTTCTCTATCCTGACTCCACAGCAGTGTCTCAGACAGTGCAGATTGGACCAAGAATCTTCCAAAAACATCAGAGTTTCTTCATCTGAACATCAGAGCAGTGAAGAACAGGTAGAGGAGCAGAGTCTGAGCTTGGGTTTGCTTTTATCAGCTCTGTCTCCCGACTCCATCGAACTCCAAAACCCCACGGCAAAAGCTCCTCACGGCGACGAGAGGCGGTCGTACTCCATGGAGCACTTCAGATGGGGCAAACCCATGGGCCGCAAACGCAGACCGGTAAAAGTGTTGACCAACGGGGCTCTGGAGGAAGAGCCGGAGGAGTCTGAGGAGAGCGTCCGTGTGGAACGAGGACAGAGCGGCACCCTGGAGGTTCAACACAGGAACAACGTCAAAAACAACGGGAGGTATCGCATGACCCACTTCCGCTGGAACGCACCACCAGACAAACGATACGGAGGATTCATGAGGCCGTATTCAGATGAATCCCACAAACCTCTGATCGCACTCATACGAAATGTCATCGGCAATGGACAGCAGTTCACAGATTAAACTAAAGGAGGAGAGAATGGATATAATGGTAATATTTTTGGTCCCATATTATATTTAGTAACCTTAACTAATATGTACTTACACTGAAATTAGTAATTCGCTACAGTTCAACTCGCCCTTAAAAATACCCATACCACCAAACCTGTCCCTAACCCTACACGTATCCCAACCTAAAAGCAACAGAAGTGTTCTGCTATACATTATAATCACATTAAGTACATTGTATTTATATTTTGATGTAAGTACATAGTAGTTAAGGCCACTTAAAATAAACTGGGACCAAATTTTATATCACATATTTAATTATCTTAATTAAAAAATAAAGCTTTGTCAGAACCAAATTTACAGGTCATGAAACCTGAATGCCCTATAAATAAACAATACAATAATAAAAAAAATACTGGCTATGAACACTCATTAACTGATATATACAGTTGCTTGAGATTCACAAGTATTGCTGTATTGATCACCTCTGGGATTTAAAATAAGTGGATATTCAGATATACTGGCTATCCGAGTTAGTTTTACTGTAATACACTGTACATGAAATGCATTAAAATGAATTTGCAATGTGGTCAGCTGTGGATTTGTGTGTTTGGATGCAGACTTTACAATTTAATGTATGCTTTATTAGACAGACAGCTATAATATAAAAACAAAGAACAATACATTTTCTGCATTTTTCTATTTTTTATGCCAGAGCCAGGGGGGTTCGGATGGTTCGAAAGACCCACCCCCCACTGACAAAGGTCCCAAACTTGAGCTCAATTGGATGTATGTCACAATATGGGACAAAAGGACAATCTAAACTCCATTTCATGGTGACTTTTAAGCGGACCTATAATGCAAAAATCACTTTTATAAGGGGTTTAAACACAGTTGTGTGGCAACAGTGTCTGAATATAACCAGCTTCTAATAGTAAAAATTAATTAATGTTGCTTTTTATAATCACACTTAATATACAATACTTAATTTTACAATAACACTTCATAATTACCATTCTCCACACGTCATGAGAAGGGGACAGCCCCGCCCACTAGTGATGATCTCTTCCTTATTAGCATAGACAGCCCTGAGTAAGAAGCAGGCGTCCACCATCAGTTTTAATCAGCCACTATGCTGACAGACAGGCGTTTAGCTCCACCTCCTTTTGAAAAGAGGGCCAAGAGCACAATCTCATTTGAATTTAAAGCGACAGTGATCAAAACGGCACAATTTGGCTCAAAGTCTAAAAGGGGCAGTTTTAAAGAGTTATAAACATTATTTGTAGGGTATTTTGATCTGAAACTTCACATACACACTCTAGGGACATCAGAGACTTATTTGAAATCTTGTAAAAAGGGGCATAATATGACTCCTTAACTCTTGCTCTCTATCCTGACTCCACAGCAGTGGAGATATAATATATATATAAGATATAATATAAAAACAAAGAACAAAACATTGTCTGCATTTTTCCATTTTTTATGCCAGAGTTCAGATAGGATACAGATTTCAGGCCCGTAGCCAGGGGGGTTCAGATGGTTTGAAAGACCCAGCCCCACTGACAAAGGTCCCAAACTTGAGCTCGTTTGTCCTATTTTGGCTGTTGACATCATAAATTGTGAAAATAACCCATCAAAGGCTTTAGGGGGCAAGCAGAATCTGACATAAGTCATCTTTCACTACTGTATTGTTGTTAAATAGAGAAAACATTTTACAGGGAACTTTGTTTATTCTTGAAGAAAAAAAAAAGACTATAATTTTAATAGTAATTAGGCTGTTGTTGTTATCCATGAATTTTCAAATGTACTTTTTACAAGAGAGGCTAGAAAAATTGTCAAGCTCCACATTATTATTATGTTTTAATTGTTCGATATTCAAATGGACAAATTCTGACTGATGAATGTTGAATGTGCTGCTCAGTTTGTTATTTTACTAAAAAAATGACAATAGGCTACAGGCTACTTTCATTTAAAAATTTATTTCATAAAGTTAATATTATGACTTCTTATAAATTCTTTAAAGTTAGAAATGATGGGTAGGCCCACATGGAATCTGCCCAGATTTTTAGCCCATCATTGAGTCTATGTACTTACTTGTGTAAATGTGTGTAAACTTATATTTATTCAGTTTTTAAACTAATTTCACTAATATTATTGTGATTTAAGAATAGTAATATGAAAATGTTCATATGATTTATTTCCAGTACAGTTTGTAAAGTAATATTTTCTGTTTTTTAGTAGATATATTATATGAGAGACTTGTTTGTTGACCAATTAAGTGGATCAAATTGGATTTGCATTAATTGTAAACATTAAATAAAAGTTAGAAAGGTATTATTTTTTATTTCGTATATTACTTTTTTTAGTTATGATACTCCTAAAATAATTCCGACTATAGTGTAATATGTAATATAGAATACAATAAAAAATAGCTCTTAAAAAAATAGTATTAAAGGTGAACAATAATTTTTGTAAAGCTGGTTTGAAAGTGTTCTGAAAAGCGCTCTAGAAGTGAACTTTAATTGAATTGAAAGTGAAAACCTGGATAGTTATACACAGTCTAAATCTATTTATTTTCCCAAAACAATATTATTTAAAGATTTTAATCCGTAACAACTCTGCGTTAATGTTGTTTTTAAAACAGAACAGTTACAAGTAACTGGAAACATGTAATTAAAGCTGATAATTAACTAAACAATAATAATTTGATTTAGTTTATGAAGTCATATTTTATCTCTTTTAGTAGATATATTGAGAGACTTGCTTTGTTTACCAAATAAGTGGTTCTAATTGGATTTGCATATTAAACATTAAATAAAAGTTAAAAAGGTATTATTTTTTATTTCATATATTAAGTTAGTATTAGTTATGATACTCCTAAAATCATTCCGCAAAAATTCATAAATTTTGAACAAAATTTTCAGCAGAAATAGCAAAAAATGTCTGCAGATTCTGTCTGGCCCTAATGATGAGATAAAAAAAAACTTTATTTCATTTTTGTTTCCTAATGATATATGGTGTATTTAATTTGTATTTTAAAAATAAGTATTTTTTTCTTCATATTTCTTTATTCTAAATATTCTTAGTATATCAGAAAGTGTGGTTATGATGACAAGCTAATCCAGCTAAAATAGTGCTTAAAATGTCACTTAATGCAGTATTTAAACCTCATAAATAAATAGAAAATGAGGTGTATTACTGCAAAAAGGTCCACTTTTTGAGAAAAAAAAAAAAAAAAAAAAAAAAAGAACCACCTCTTTCACTAGGCTGGCTACGGGCCTGGACTTAACAACTCGAGTTTAACCGCTTGTCTGAAAGTGATTAATCCTGAAAATGGATAATATGAGTTTTTTTTTTTTTTTTTCAGTTCAGACTGAAATATGTCTTATGCCAAGTTACAAACAGCTTAACACATTTCTTTTTCTTTACTATACATTATAACTTTCTAGTAATGCATACAACTTTTAAAATGTGTAATATTGTGCAATAATAATGACTGAATTTTGGAATTTGGAACAATGACAAATCATACTTCTTTATATACATTTCAAGTCAAAATTATTCACCCTCCTGTGACTGATTTTTCCCAAATGAGGAAATGAGCAAGGATTTTTTTCACAGTATTTCCTATAATATTGTTTCTTCTGGAGAAAGTCTTATTTGTTTTATTTCTGCTAGAATAAAAGCAGTTTTCAATCTAGTATCTTGACAAAAATCTAGTCAAATATAATGTACTGCCATCATGGCAAAGACATCAAAGAAATCAAAAATCTGTTAAGTACAAAAATATTAGCTTTCTATTTGAGAAGACTCATACACCACATGGGTGAGTGTAAATATGCTATACTGTATAATGTATAGTACTCTGAACGCAACTAGTGTCTCTCCAACATGGCAACAATAATGTTCATCTAAGCTTTGTCTTTTTCTTTACAAATGCTTTTTGTTTTTGCCTCATTCTGATAAAATTTCCACCAGTTTCCTGAAATATCTGGACTTGGATTAATGTAGGCATGTCTGGACATAGAATATATAATACACAAGACATGTCCATCATATACAGTTGAAGTCAGAATTATTAACTGAAAACTTTTTTAAATATTTTCAAAATGATGATTAGCAGAGCAAGGAAATTTTCACAGTATGTCTGATAATATTTTTTCTGCTGGAGAAAGTCTTATTTGTTTTATTTCGGCTAGAATAAAAGCAGTTTTTAATTTTTTAAAAGCCATTTTAGGGTCAAAATTATTAGCCCCTTTAAGCTATTTTTTTCTACCGATAGTCTACAGAACAAACCATCATTATACAATAACTTGCCTAATTACCCTAACCTGCCTAGTTAACCTAATTAACCTAGTTAAGCCTTTAAATGTCACTTTAAGCTGTATAGAAGTGTCTTGAAAAATATCTAGTCAAATATTATTTACTGTCATCATGGCAAAGATAAAATAAATCAGTTATTAGAAATGAGTTATTAAAACTATTATGTTTAGAAATGCATTGAGAAAATCTGCTCTCCGTAAAACAGAAATTGGGGAAAAAAATAAAAAGGGGGGCGAATAATTCAGGAGGGCTAATAATTCTGACTTCAACTGTAGTTTTGAATGGGTAAAAGTCTAACGTCAATATGGCGAATGAAGCCCCGCCTACTAGTACAGGAGCCAACCATTGATCAGAAACTCAGGGGGAGAAACTCAGACCAGACGTAAGCTTTAACGACAGTTTGGTGGTCAACAAACACACTGGAAGCGAATACTTGCTTCAGACATAAGAAATATATCCAAATAAAGCTTGACATCTGTACTTTTAAATGAACCAACTACACTTGAAAACAAAAGCTTTCTGGTTTGGTAATCTGTATGAAACGAACACGAGGTACAGTCCGTCCTGTCAAATGCACATCACATGACAACAACTACTCAAACACCCACAAACTTGTAAACAAAGAGTCACGGTCATTTCTGGAGGAGATTCGCCATCAAGACCAAGTTGTGGATTACTTCAGAAGACCAGTGCGATCTGACAAAGCATTATTCAGAGGATGGTCATGTGTAACTTTCCCAGTGATGGGTTGCAGCTAGAAGGGCATCCGCTGCGTAAAACATATGCTGGATAAGTTGGCGGTTCATTCCGCTGTGGCGACCCCAGATTAATAAAGGGACAAAGCCGAAAAGAAAATGAATGAATGTGTAACGCGGCCATAAATGAGGTTGGTGTCGTGATCTAGTTCTTTTAGAGTGCACATGCGCATTAGCTTGGACAACCTGAAAAAATGTAGATTTTGTTTGATTTGATTGTTTAGAAACGAAACTTATGAGACAGTTGTGTAATTTTATTGGCAATTCCAAATATGTAATGTAATCTTAAGCTTTGCAAACAGTTTTGGAGAATTTGATGTTTCTCTATTCAGACAGATGGCCACCGAGTGAAATGACTTGCCTTAAAGGGTCTTTGGTCTGCATCAGTGATTTAATTAGGATGAAATAAATGTTGTTTGTTAGACTATAAGAAACATCTGTGCAAATGACCAACAACAAATCGTATCAAAAATGCTTTATTGTCAACTTTTTGCCATTTTAACCACATACAAACCATGTGGAAATCTTTCATCCAGACAAAACATTATACGTAGAAAAATTTGTTAATGCTACACAACATACAGTAACAGAGCACTGCGCTTCAAGACTCGTTCAGTAATTCTGACCAGAAATGAACATCCTCAAACATGAAATCCACTACTAAACTACAACGCTGAAGAAATGTGAGATGCATTTACAGAACTACAAGACTTGAGTGAAATAAATATGGGGCAAGAGCTCAAAATTCAGATTAATTTGGAGGAACTACTTTTTGATTACAGCAGTGTTTTATTGTTCAGGGGTAAAGACTATTGACTATGTATATGTATAAATATATGTGTATTTGTGGTTATTTATAAATTTGTGTCATTTGTTTTAACACAGCCTCACGTTATCAGCTATTAAAAGCTAAATTTAACACTAAAACCTACTTCATGCCGCCAACTAAGGATGAGACAAATATTATGTTCAGAGAATCTTCTAGAAAGAGCACAGCAGTTCATGGCACTGTAAAAACACACAGACATTCAAAAACTGTTTGCACACACAACAGGACTATGTGCACATCAAATAAATGTCTGAAAGACGAATAAATGAAATGCATCACCTCAATATTTAGAAGAAAACATGAGCAAAACGGAAAATTTAAAAACTACAGGCTGAATTCTTTCCGTCAAATAACAATAATAATAATATAGTCTTATTTATTCCCAAAAAAAGTGAATAGTGAAGTGGGTCAAAGACGAGACATAAAATTTTGGTTTCTGCATCAAATTATATCTATGAAAGTGATTTTATATACATAGAAATAAAATTAAATAGTGTCAATTTAAATTGAAATAACTTGTGGAAATGTCAAAATAAGGTTTTGTTGTCATTTAGAGTAACATAAATTGATGTAAAAAAGAAAAAAAAACACTTCTGACCTGTAATTATTAAAATAAAGCAATAGGTGATAATCGCAAGTTTAACTATATACAAATGATAAAAAAATAAATATACATATCTATCTATCTATCTATCTATCTATCTATCTATCTATCTATCTATCTATCTATCTATCTATCTATCTATCTATCTATCTATCTATCTATCTATCTATCTATCTATCTATCTATCTATCTATCTATCTATCTATCTATCTATCTATCTATCTATCTTTGAAGTCAGAATTATTAGCCCCCCTTTGAATTTTTTAAAAAATATTTCCCAAATAATGTTTAACAGAGCAAGGAAATTTTCACAGTATGTCTGATAACATTTTTTCTCTTGGAGAAAGTCTTATTTGTTTTATTTCGGCATAAAAACTTATTAGCCCCTTTAAGCTTTATTTTTTTTTCGATAGTCTACAGAACAAACCATCATTATACAATAACTTGCCTAATTACCCTAACCTGCCTAGTTAACCTAGTTAAGCCTTTAAATTTCACTTTAAGCTGTATAGAAGTGTCTTGAAAAACATCTAGTAAAACATTATTTACTGTCAACATGGCAAAAATAAAATAAATCAGTTATTAGAAATGAGTTATTAAAACTATTATATTGAGAAATGTGTTGAAAAAAATCTTCTCTCTGTTAAACAGAAATTGGGGAAAAAATAAACAGGGGGGTTAATAATTCAGGGGGTTAATAATTCTGACTTCAACTGTGTGTATATATACATACATATATATATATATATATATATATATATATATATATATATATATATATATATATATATATATATATATATATATATATATATATATATATATATATATATATAAATATATATATATATATAAATAAACTAAACAAACAAAATAAAACAAAAATGAACACATTTAATAGCTTCGGTCAAATGTTAGATCAACATTTTGCCTAGAAAATAAATGAAGACGTAAATAAACAAGACACTAAATAAAAAAAAAATAAAAAAAAATGAACTAATATAAAAGCTTCGGATTTTGCCTAGAAAATAAATAAAACAATAAAAAAATTACAAAAAACAACAACAAAAATTTAACTAATTTAATAGCTTCAGTCAAATGTAAGATCAACATTTTGCCTAGAAAATAAATAAATCTGTAAATTAACAACTAAAACAAATGAAAAAACTAAATTTAAAAACTATAATGCACTTTTATCTTTTGCCACATAAAAATCTCTAAAAAACAAACAAACAAAAAAAAAAGATAAAATAAAATAAACTTCTGTAAAATGTAAGATCAACATTTTGCTTAGAAAATAAATAAAAACGTAATTAAACAAACCACTAAAATAAAAAAACATCACAAAAAACAAAAACAAACTAATTTAATAGCTTCGGTAAAATGTATGATCGCCATTTTGCCCAGAAAATAAATATGTAAATAAACAAGACACTAAAAAAAACAAAAAAAAAAAAACAAAGAAACAAAAAAAAATCATTTAAAAGCTTCAGTCAAATGTAAGATCAACATTTTGCCTAGAAAATACATGAATCTGTAAATTAACAACTGAAACAAATGAAAAAACAAAACAAAAACAAACTAAATTTAAAAGCTATAATGCACTTTTATCTTTTGCCACATAAAAATCTCTAAAGTAGCTTATATAAATCGGACTCTTTTGAAGCGCATGGTTAGCATAAAACTTTAATTTCGAAAGATTTCCCTTCAAAGCAAGAAAATGAAACAGAAAAACACTGGAAAGCAACCGTATTAAGAGATGGATGAGGAAGAACCTAAAATAGTGGAAGACGTATTACATTGCAGACAAATTTATTAGCATAAAAAAACATAACTTGCATCGCATATCATATCAAACAATACATTAATCAATTAAAAACATTGTTGCATTGGTTTGTTTTGTTGCTTTAAGCGAATCTAAAATCAAATAATATCAACTAAAATTCAATCATTTAGTTGCCATTTACACTTATTTAATAAGTAGCTGTGTAATAAGCTGCATAATGTACAGTCAGGCGGTCTTAACTGCAAAATAAACCCTAATAAATTAACCTTTTACATAAAGATACAAATCAGAACTGAAATAATCTCACTTTTTCCGTGCAGCTTTATGTGACTTATAGCTGGGGCTACAAAAAAGAATAAATAAGTGTTAGGAAACGTTCGATGTATGGCAACGCTAGCATTCCTTCATTCGCTTTTGAGCCCTGGAGCTAGCAGTCAATCACGAGAAACAAATCTGCAAACTCTTTAAAAAGAAAGACGTCAAACCGCTTGGCGAAATACAAACCCACACTCTCATTCAGACAATAAAACCTGACCAGAAATAAAGCAGATTTCTAATAAACAGTTATATACATATACTCGTTGATCTTATATACTGTACGCCGTAAAAATAATGCTTAAAAAATAAAATATCTGATGACTCAAAAATAAGCACAACAAAGCAGGTTAAAGGCTGAGCAAACGGTTTGATAAATAGAAAATAAAAAGTGCTAATTAAATAATTCCTTCAGCAGCGGAGCGATTTAACGCCACTTACTGTAGTAACAACTGTGTTTATGTAAAAACACGAGCAGAGGCAGACGTCACCTCCATCTACACAGACTGCAGATCACTACTGTGTGCTAAGGATACCAGTGTTTCAAGATAACAACAAAGACGTTCATTTACTTTAGGGTCAAACTACTAGGAACAAAGCGAAACAGAAATATATAGCACCAACTAGTAACATATTTTAAGAAATGTTTTGTGCGATAATTATGCCTCAGTGACTACGTTTACATGGACATCAGTAATCAAATTATTTGCTTTAATCTAATTAAGAGAATAATAAGACTAAGGTGTTTACATGAGTTGCTTTTTGAATGTTACTTTCATGATCGTGTTTTACATGTTACAGCACATAATTCGATGCGCCATCCGCATTTCCTCTGGAGTTTCATGTAATTTCGGGTGTTTTATTTTTAATTTGTTGATTTTAACTGCAGTTTGGCAATTTCACTTTCATTCACGAATTCATGCAAGCCCACCGTGAGAAATGAGATATTGGATGCAACTATGAACTGCTGGAAGAGTTGTTTTAATGCAAGTTCATACCGCATGCTGAATGGAAGAAAAAAAAAAACTATCCGCATTTCACGATGCAGGTGTCTGTGGTCTGCGCTGAGGTGCAAAAAGTGTCAATCAGCCGTGCGTTTGTGTGTGTGTCTGTGTGTGTGTGGACTACCCTGTCGCAAAAAGCGGCTTAAGGTCCTACATGACGATAATAATTCGATTAAGGTGTTTACATGTCTGTACTGCACTTCAATAATGCGACTAAGATCGGCATACTCCACATGTCTTAATTCGATTTCTCTTTAGTTCGATTATGACCTTAATCTGATTAAATCAATCAAAAATCGCTGTTTACATGGCAGACTCTTAATCAGAGTATTGTCTTAATCGCATTAAAATCGAATTATTGGTGTCCATGTAAACGTAGTCACTGACTACGTTTACATGGACATCAGTAATCTTAATCTGAATAAGACAATAATATGATTAAGCTGTTTACATGAGTTGCTTTTTGAATGTTCCTTTCATGATCATGTTTTACATGTGCACATAACGTCATTGCATCACCAGGCTATCCAAGTTTCCTCTGGAGTTTCATGTAATTTCAGATGTTTCATTTTTAATTTGTAGACTTTAACTGCAGTTTGGCACTTTCATTTTCATTCAGGAACATTTCAGTCATGGTTCCGTGACAAACGAGATATTGGATGCGAGTATGAACTGATGGAAGAGAAAGTTGCTTTAATGGGATTTGATACCGCATGCTGTATGGGGTGCAAAAATACCTCCGCACTTCACAATGGAGGTGTCTGTGGTCCTTCATTGACTCGGTAGGTGCAGGAAATAGTGTCAAACAGCTGTGTGTGTGGAATATCCTGTCGCAAAATGCGGTGAAAAGTCCTACATGACGGTAATAGTTTAAAGTGTTTACATGTCTGTACTGCACTTCAATAATGCCACTGTAAAATCGGCATACTGTCTTAATTCCATTTCTGTTTAGTTCGATTATGTCTTTAGTCGGATTAAGGTAATCCGCTGTTCACATGACAGAATCTTAAACAGAGTATTGTCTTAATCATATTAAAATCAGATTATGGGTGTCCATGTAAACATACTCACTGATACTGATTGGTTGCATTCAAATTCCTTCGAGAAAAAAAAAAAAAAAAAAAACTAAAATCATATAAAAATGAAACTAATAATAATAAAAAATTAGGATAAGTCTAATATGGTAACTAGTCAAATGTTATAAAAGGTAATGGAGACTTTTTAATCAGACTGACTTTTTAGAACTGCAAATCTGAGTTATAAACCTTATCTTAGAATGGTGAAAAGTCAACTCAAAATGGCAAAATAGTAATATTTAATTGTGTTAAAGTACAGGCTTTCACAAAATTGACTATTAATATTTTGCCATTTTGAGTTCTTTTACAAGTTAATATAAAGTATTTATATATACTTAATTTAGTATATACAGTGCTCAGCATATATGAGTACACCCCCCACAAATCAATCTTTTAAATTCATATTTTTAATAGGAAGCTCTACAATATTATATTTGTGCATATACATTAGATTAGTCAGTATTGAAGCCAAATCTGGAGCTTATCTAACAAAATACAAAAACTAGTACACCTAAATGTATATGTAAGAGAAAAATATTAAATACAAATTTAAAAAAAAAGAGGAAAAATCAAGAAAAGCAAAAAAAAAAATAAAAAATGGAAAAATGTTGTTGAAATTGTGTAGGTTGTATTTATTTTTTCAATATTTTGCTTGAATTTAATAATATTATCTTTCAATTTCTAAATATGTTTGGTGACTAAAATATTATTTTAATAAATATATCTGTTTAATAAATCTGTTTAAATGCACCAAAATACATTGCCTATATTCACTGAGAAATGGATTAAAAAATATACATTTTTAAAATGGGGTGTACTCGATTATGCTGAGCACTGTATATAAAAAGGAAGTGTTTTAAAATACTAGAAATTCCAAGTTTAGAACTCACAATTATGATTTCCCCCTCAGAATTGTTATAAATAACACACAATTGTGACATTTCTGACTTTTATCTTAAAATTCTATCTTTTGTTATATGTATATTTATATATGCATGTGTATGTATTTGTATATGTGAGTGTATAAAAAAACCCTGTGGCAGATGTCTATCTATATATAAATATACTTTGATTATTAAGAAAAAAAGCCTACTTTTTGACCTTTTAATTTGCATCATGACAGTATTTTGACAATTAAGCACGATTTACCGCCATAATTCTCAATGCTGCAATCTCAGAATTTACTGACGTTATTATTATTATTTTTTGTCAAAGGCAATTTTATATTATAATACTTTAAAGAATGACAGTAATGAAATTAACAGTGCATTATACATAATTAAAAGGCAGGCATAATGAATTTTCAACTAGAATTAATTTCAGCAGAAAAATGTGCTTTTTAGCATAAATGTGCTTAATTGTGGTCATAATGTCACTATGCAAAAAAAACAAAAAACAAAACTAAATTAAGTTTACACAAAATACTATCTATTATTTCTTTCTTATACTTTTTGGGGACCCAAACACGTCCTAAAATAATTCCCTGTTGAGATTTTGCTGTAATATACACCCTGACTTTATCATGGATAAGAAGAATATCAAAAATGATAAAATATTTACAATTACAGAGGAGTATCAGAGTATCAAGTTCAAAAGGTGTTTTGTCTACGGTCACAGCGAGAAACACATACAGCAATGAGGTTTATATGATGGAGAAGTGGGTGACCTCTTGGTTTCCCTGTATTAAAAACATCAAAATATAATTTAACATGTGAAACCCTCCAGCTCCCTGCACCTCTGGCTGCTACTGAAGGTTCCTGAATCCTGAGATGAGCTGCGCTAGTAAACACACAAGTCTGGAAACTTCATCTCATAAACGGGGACAGATCGACTCTGGGTTTGGCCGTAACTTGATGTGATGGTTCCAGATGGACTGGGAGGAGGCCTGCGAGCGAGAACAAGAAAAAAAAAAGAAGATAAGAATATTTATCAAACAAACATCTTTACGAGAGCCGAAACGAGTGCTGCAACCCACCTGATGGTGATTTCAAAGATTTGATTTAGTTTGCTCTGCAGCATCGTAGCCTGAGAGGAAACAACAAGTAGAGAATAAGTATTAGGAACAAATTACAATATTGAACTGATCAGCGTGAGAGAAGACAACAGTGGCATTTACTATCAGGTGAATTATGGACTTCACACTTTACAATAAGGTTTCATCAGTTAATGTATTTACTAACATGAACCAATAATGAACAATAATTGTACAGCATCTATTAAACATAGTTCAACATTCACTAATGCTGTAATACAATAAAGTTAATGTACTTACTGTAATATTTTAATGTACTTTAATATATCAAGTTAATGGACTTACGATAAACAACTGTATTAACTAACCAACCAACCAACCAAAAAACTAACTAAACAACCAACCAACCAACCATCTAATTAACTAGCTAACTAACCAAATAACTAAGCAACCAACCAACCAACTAATTAACTAGCTAACTAACCAAATAACTAACCAACCAACCAATTAACTAGCTAACTAACCAAATAACTAACCAACCAACTAACTAACTAGCTAACTAACCAAATAACCAACCAACCAAATAATTAACTAGGTAACTATCTAACCAATCAAATAACCAATTAACTAGCTAAAAAACTAACCAAATAACCAACCAACGAACCAACCAACTAACCAACCCACCATTTTACTAGCTAACTAACTAACTAACGAAATAACCAACCAAACAATTAACTAACTAACTAACTAACTAACTAACTAACTAACTAACTAACTATCCAGATAACCAATCAACCAACTAACTAACTGACTAACTAACTAACTAACCAGGGGCGCGTTTCCCAAAACCATCGTTAGCCAACAAAGGTCGCAAGTTCCGTCGTTACAAACATAGTTTGTTGATTTGCCGTTTCCCTAAACCATCGCTCCAACGAACATTCGCAAACTGCGTCGCAAACTTGACCACTTGAAACGATTATAGAGCTGTAGTTAGAAACATAGTTCCTGGCTGTGTTCTATTCCCACTTATCCCCCCTATGCCCTATTCATTTACAACATTCTAACATTCAAAGTTGGAGTTATTAAAAATAAAAAAGCATTAAGGTAATCTTAGTTTTGGGAAACACTGGTCACTACATAGTTCCTTTCCCAAACGATGCATCGTACTATGATAGTACAGCCGCGAGTCACGTCGTTGTTTGGGAAACGCACTCCAGATAACCCATCAACCAGCTAACTAACCAACCAACCAACCAACCAACCAACCAAGCAACCAAGCAACCAAGCAACCAACCAACTAACTAACAAACTAACTAACTATCTAACTAACTAAAAAACCAACCAACCAACCAACTAACTAACCAAATAACTAGGAATGGCTGACGTGAAACTAACGTTTCAACACAGTGTCGAGATACCCAAGGGCAAGTGTTTTGAACTTCACCGAAGCATGATACAAAACACCATAACCATCCAACCAACCAACCAACAAACTAACTAGGGATGGCTGATAGTTATTGAGGGATGGCTCAAATAACTAGGAAACGATTCCACACAGTGATCCCGAAGTGCAAGTGTTTGGAAACAATGCACCAAAGCATGATCTGAAACACCCATGTCATGTGACTAAGGTGATTCAAACACCCAGGCCACTTGACTAAAGTGTTTCGAAACACTCAGTTCACATGATTAAAGCTATTCAAAGCATTTGAAAAAAATGGTCATTTCAAAAGGGTTTCGAGACCTGGTGAATCTGCGTTTGACTGGATCGGAAATATGAATGGATTTGAACCCAATATCTCGGCATGTCTGAAACTCTCATGGTTTCACTAAATCACTTGAAACTTCAACTCTACAACGTGGGGTTTAATACGTCTATTTGCTTAACTGTTTCTTTTGCTGAAGCTGTTTCAGAGCAATACATAAAAAATGACCACTGGGTGTCAATGTAAAGATGGGTTTCGAAACGTTTTGAGGCTTCGACACATTTGCTTTGATTGTTTTAGTATTTCATGAAGCCTCACTTTGCCCACCACTACAAACAACCAACCAAACAACCAACTAACTAACCAAACAACCCACAAACTAACATTAAAAAGCATATCCCAGGTTAGAGACCCCAGCGAGTCAATGTGCATAAAAGTAAGTTGGAAGTAGATTTTCTATAAAATATATGTTAAAGTTGATTGAGGCACCTGGAAGTGTTTTTAGTCACAGATCTTTTCTTCCACATCTGAAAATCTTTTTTTAAAAGATCTGTTTCAGTTCTCTTGAAAGTTTCCCACTCTGGAAGTGCAACCCATGATTTGAAACACAGATAAAAGAAAAGCCATTTAGGTCGACTCACTCTGGCACCACAGTGGGCAGCTATTTCCTCAAACGGGGCCTTCTGGAACTTCTCCACCACTTGTCTCCTGCGTTCCTTCTCCTGCTCCTCCACTCCTACACTGTCCACTAGTGAATACACAAACACACACATCTATTAGTATTGTTCAGCTGACAGAGAAGTAAATATCTGAAGGAATATTGGTCATTAAACCCACCAATGGCATTTTTTAGTGTTTCAAATGTGATTTCTTCAGCAGGTGTTCTCTGTATGGGGAGAGAACATAGTAACACTTTACAAGAAAAGTAGGAGTTTGTGGAGTCAAAAGTCCAAGTTAATGGTTTATTAATAGCAAGAATTATACCTTCAAATAATGTGTGACCAAAAACATGTATTAGAAAAATGCTGTGCCTGATATAGCTGATAAAACATTCCTCTTAGTGTAATATACTAAATATATAAATGACACATTTTCATAAATGTTATCACATTTTGAAAGTAAAAACAAATATATAAATAAAACAATTATGTATAATCATTGTAAGACAATTTTCACTAAGACATTATTAATTCATTAATTTTCTTTTCGACTTAGTCACTTTATTAATCTGGAGTTGCCACAGCGGAATGAACCGCCAACTTAGCCAGCATATGTTTTACGCAGCGGATGCCCTTCCAGCTGCAACTCATCACTGGGAAACACTCATACACACTCATTCACTACAAACAATTTTAGCTTACCCAATTCACCTATAGCACATGTCTTTGGACTTGAGGGGAAAACCGGAGCACCCGTAGGAAACCCACACGAACACGGGGAGAACATGCAAAGTCCACACAGAACCAGTGACCTTCTTGCTGTGAGGCGACAGCGCTACCCACTGAGCCACCGCGTCACCCACTAAGACATTATCATTATGTATAATACAAATTTAAAACAGACTAATATAACCTAAGAAATAATATTAATATAAATATTATATACATACAAAATAATTATTCTCTTTCATAAATGTAATATTTTAAAATTATTTCTTAGGTTAACATTTGAATTACTATTGCATGAATGTAAAAACATACAGTAGCTGCAATTGTTTTGCTATACCTATGAATGCCAAATTTGAAAAAAAGTGTCCTCACAATAAAAAGTATAAAAAATATTTATCAAATAATGACATTTATAATCTAGCAAAAAGGGAAAAAATATTTTAAAAGTCATTTAGTAAAATGTAATTCCTCACCAATACAAGAAATACTATTATTATAAATATTATACATTTATTCTCTCTTAAACAGCCTCTATTATGGGGTTTTGAAAATGAGCTTCAATGCAGTGTGTAACACAACATTAAGTGAATGAAAACATCCAGCTGAGGTTTAAATCTAAAAGTGCACCTTGTTTAAAACTATATATTTTTTTACGAAAGAGTCGAATAAATGAATCGAGTTGGGTTCAGATCTTTTGCTTAAACGCATCAACGTCGATACGGTACATCACCAAATATGTAGTTCCAGATCCGGTGAACTGTGAACACACATTTCCCTTTAGACACTAGCGGAGTGCGGGGGATCACGGGACTGATTATGACGCGAAGATGACGATCACTGACAAATGGAGATTCGGCTGTGGGGAATATTAAAGTTCATTTTCACGAAAACACCACAGTATAGCCAACCGTGTGCTGTGTTTGCTCCTTTCATTTTTCTGATGATTGATACAATAACCTACGTTGCAATGAGGGATTCGCCGGCCGTTTGCTATTAAAGGAGCAGCAGAGACTATTATGTGTGGGATTTTGTAAGACTTTGATAGGGACTTTGTCAGTAACTTTTACAGTTCAAAGTGACCAGCTTATTCTTCCTCCGGATCATAACATTTAAGTGTGATTAAAATTGTTGCTTTGTTTTGTGTAGTTTGCAAAATATGTGTTTAATTGTGTGTTATAAGTTGTAATCGCTCCGCGCGCTTATTATAGATCAGTGCTTGTACTGTATCTCTCTGGTTAAATCTGTATGAGGCTGTTCACATATTGTGTCCAAAACCATGTTGAAAACGTGACGTGTGCTTATTCCTTTACCGGTTTAAATGCGTTTCTGAACTTGTGATCCTCTGCTGGTTGTTGTTGCTATGGCCACCATCAGCTGTTCCTCACACGCGCTGCGCGGTCAATTTTCAAAATAGTTCAACTTATGCCACTGTGTGGATTAATGCTGAATGTGTGTCGTTGTTATAACTTGGGGTTAGGTTTAAGAGTAGAGTAACATGCTAGTGCATTCCTGCACTGGACTCTCACATACCCTCTGCTACTTTATAGTGTTATAGGTGGGAATTTCTCTCTGTCTCGCGCTGATCGCAGTCTACCAATCGCTGGGTCATCAGACCAATCAGCGCAGATTAGCTTCGCGCTAAGGAGGGGTTTGGGAACAAATGAATCACTGAACGATTCATATGGGAGTCGCTGGGATAATTAGGTAAAAATAAATGCAGATTATAAGACAATGAAAGTGTTTTTAGACCTTGCATGCATATAAGACTGTTGTTGGAGACCCCCAAAACCAAAATATGACCTTTTATAATGCAAAATAGGGGCTCTTTAAATGTAACATTTTACAAATGTTTCTTAGGCTCTTAGTCAATTTAAATAATCATTGCATGAATATAAAAAAGCATAGCTGCAATTGTTTTGCTTTACCTATGAATGCCAAACTTGCCAAAGTGTCCTCACAATAAAAAGATGGGAAAGAATGATATTCCTGGGAGTAAAGTGTTATTCCTCCCCAATACAAGAAATAATATAAATATAAATATCATACATGTGTAAAATGATTTTCCTCTCTTAAATGTAACATTTTACAAATATTTATCAGGTTATCTTTAGTCAATTTTAATAATCATTGCATGAATATAAAAAACATAACTGCAATTGTCTTGATCTATCTATGAATGCCAAATTTGTCAAAGTGTCCTCACAATAAAAAGCTGATTTTTAATTCTTTTAGTAAAATGTTTTTCCTCTCCACTACAAATAACTGTGGCTGTAACATGTTTTGGTTTACCTCCTCTTTCTCTGGACTGTTTCTGGACTCCACCTCCACCTGGAGAGAGATTGTTTCTCCAATACTCTTCCTCTTCGACAGCCGGTCTTCATCTGAGGATGGAAGAGAGTGGAATTAATCTACCGTTTACTCGATTGATCTGTCAGATGACTAATATGCAGAAACCTCTCCAGACTAAAGCTAATCAGATTAAAGTTAATCAGTTTATCTGCACTGCAAAAGCCTTGATTGCATTGGCTTCAGTAGCTGTTTATCTACAATTACATTTACATTGCATTTATGCAAACAACAAAAAAGGCACATTGAGAGTGTGACCGTGTGACATTTTTAGAGCAGAAAAGAATATTAAACATGAAAACAACGAAGAGCAAGTTTGATTAGTGAACTATACTATGTGAACATTAACACCAGAGGCATTTTTTAATAACGATCAGCAGGGCTTGACATAAACTTTTTTGATCACCAGCCAGTGTGGCTAGTAGTTTTCCAACGTTACTTGCCACTCGCCATTTTCACTAGCCACAATTTTGTTGTTTGAAAAATATATTTTATATGCAGAAATATGACTTTGACATGCTAAAATTACTTGATTTAGATTTTGTGCAATGTCCACATGCCTCCTCATTCATTTCACTTTTTGTGTGTGTTGTGTTTGAGCTTGCTCAGTGAGCATGAGCACATGGGTCATGGTTTAATAGTGTTGTATTACAATTAGTTTTTATTTCACATGATTTTTCAGAGGATTTCCCAAATTTATCTCTAACCACACTAAAAATAAATAAATAATTATTTCTTAGTCACAAATTTTAAATAATGTGCCAAAACAAGCAAAATATAGCTGTATACTATACATTTTATTTAACAAAAAAAGTTCTTAACAGTTGATATTTAAAAAATAATTATTGTCATGTATCTAAACTATGCACAGTAATCTGTTCTGGCTAAAGGTCCCAGATCACCAGTTAACTACACATAAATGGAAAGTTATTATCCTATATCCTGTTCAAACAATGGTTAAAGCGAAAGCAACCGGTGCTGCTTACAAAAAGACCAATCTGGAGCTCTTGAAAGCAGCAAGACTGTGGGTGCATGAGCATAACTTTTTGTCTAGTCTATTTGAAAGAGAACCAATCACACCAGTTGCGTTTCTAGGCACGGTTGTTTCAAGCAAGGAAAAGGGAGCGTGCACGTGTTTTAAACAGTCGCGCGCATCACATCAGCCGTTGGCGCGAGTGATTATCCTCTCATTCGGTATTCAACCGGCTTTCTTTTGCTTGCACAACCAAAATTATATTAGTCAGTCATGCTGCTTCTAGATTCTAAGATCGCATTTGCACGAATATTGGGCCATCTTAATAAATTTATTGTCGAACCCTGCTTTTAAGAAAACTACAATTTAAAAATTATTTTCTACCAGCCAAAGTGGTTAGTGGCGGTGTCTGTCTAACCCGCCACAGCTAAAATCTACCCGCATTTGGCAGGTGTTAATGTAAAGCCCTGACGATCAGGGTTAATTGTGATGTTTTATGGTGTATGATGCATCACAAATTGCTGATCTATGCACCTGTGAATTGTGGGACATAAGGTGTAGCGAGTCTTTCAGTGTTGTAGCCGCTTCCTCCAAGAACCTCAGTAATCTTGGCCTGTTGGAACAAAACGTCTCCTTCCAGTTTCTCCAGGGTTTTAGGAATCCTGGGAAATCACATTAGGCATAATTATATATATATATATATAAAATTATAAAATTATTCACAATCATTCATTCATTTTCTTTTCGGCTTAGTCCCTTTATTAATCAGGGGTCGCCACAGCAGAATGAACCGCCAACTTATCCAGCATATGTTTTACGCAGCGGATGCCCTTCCAGCTGCAACCTATCACTGGGAAACATCCATACACACTCATTCACACGCATACACTACGGAAAACTTAGCTTACCCAATTCACCTATAGCGCATGTCTTTGGACTGTGGGGGAAACCGGAGCACCCGGAGGAAACCCACGCAATCACGGGGAGAACATGCAAACTCCACACAGAAATTCCAACTGACCCAGCCGAGGCTCGAACCAGCTACCTTCTTGCTGTAAGGCGACAGTGCTAACCACTGCGCCACCATGACGCCCATTATTCACAATACTATATAAAAAATACATCACTACACTACACTGCACTACATACTGTTTTGCATATGCACAACTCTGGTTTGCACTCCTTACCATATGCCCTTAATTGTACTTATATACAATTTTTATTTTTACTTATATATGTATATATATTTAAAACTATTGTATACGTGTAATTGTATTTATTGTAATTTCTTTTTAAAATTCTACTTTTTGTATTAATATTATCTGTTATGCACCAAGGGTCTGAGAGGAACACAATTTCGATTCTCTGTATGTCCTTTACATGTGGTTGAATTGACAATAAAGCTGACTTACATCATCCACCATGCAAACTAACTGCATCATTAAACAACCATCTTTTGATCGCTTCTTGATTTCTAAATTTAAAGGTGCAGTAGGTGATTGTCCTTAGAAACATTTTTTTTTGTGCTGGTTGAAGTCTCTTCACATTCTAATAGTATTTTTATATACTAGGGGAGGCATAAGACAAAAAAATATTCATCCAATTAGAATTTGTCTGGCTGATAATTCCCATGAATCTGATAAGTAGCCCAAACTTTCTGTCAACAATAACAGATTTGTACAACTGCGCACCTCTGTTCATGCAGGTCCGCCGTTGCACGTTCACATGGACACGAGTGACAGCACTAAAACCAAATGCTGAATCAATATTGGAGTTACTTTTGCAAGCTGGAGGAAAGACAACACCATGGCTGAAGTATTCTTTTAGACAAGGCAAGTTCTGTTTTAAAACTATTTTAGTCACGCAAAGCTGATGTAGATTGTGTTGTTATGAATGGGTTATATCCACAGAAGTGTTGTTTAGCCACTGAAATCTTCTGGCGATAGATTGATGTGACTATTTTCAGTTTCATAAGGTACAGCATTTACAGCATCAATAATGTAGATTTTTATTTAGTTTAACAACAAAACATCAGTAAATAGCTCTATTCCACCTAGCCTGCTTTACTGAGGTGAAGTTGCCTTTATATTCACATTGGTTCATTTTAGAACAATGACAACCTGTGATGCGCTCCCTATATTGTTTACCATGTCACTCTGAATATTCGGTCTGAAATAGCATGTACGTATGGCTTAGTAATAAGAGTAATTCCAGCACCCTGCCGGCCAATCATTAAGCATACAGTAGTGGCTTTAGGACAAAGAGCATGATAGAGTTAGACCAGCGATCCTTGCATGCATGAAATATTGCACATTAAGACAAGTTTTGCTTGCTACACAACTGAAAACATGCTAGATATAAAAATGTTTTTCATTCAGAATTGTAGTATTATAAAGCACTACAAAGTTTTCTAACTGGCGAATGACATGATCTAGTGGGTCTCGGTCATCTTTCAGGGACTGTGTTTGAAAGATATTATGCTAACCAGTTAACATTTTGGCAGATCACCTACTGCACCTTTAAATAAACAAATATTAAAATCCCAACCCTTAGTACTATATGAAAGTATTTTATTGCGATTTTGACCAATTGAATACATTTAAACTGAATAATAACATAATAGATGACAAAAACCAACTGTAAAAAATGATCAAAAAGTCATGTCCTGTCACTATTTTAACTTATTTTATGTTAATCGGGCTTTAATTTTAGATTTTGAGTTACTACATTTTATAACTTAATCTTTTAAGTCACATGACCTAAAGTTGAAATAACTTGACACCATCTAAATGTGTAGTGTAGTTTGTCTTACTTTGGGTTTTCAATGAAGACATCCTCCGGTAACAGATAAGGAATTTCTTTTTGTCTCATTTCAATCACCTGCATAAATGTTGGTACATTTTATTCACCTGTTTTTAATGCAACATAAAAACACTGCGCGAGAGAACTGTAGTGATGGTGCTTGATGGAGACTGACCTCATGAACGTGCTGGCAGAAAGCTGGCACTGTTGTGAGCTGACTGATGAGATTGAGGTAAGCTGAGGACAGGGCATGAATAGCACAACGGTTGTACACCGGTAACATCTCCTCACTGCTCAGAGCCAAATCCTGGAGAGAAAACACAGGCAGACGAGAAGTAGTATTGAAAAACACACAAGAGTCTTCATAAAATCTGTGTTAAATCACATAGGTTGATGAAAAAAAATTTGTTAAACATTTAAAAAATTGATTTTGGATTTGGGATTGAATAATAATAATAATAAAAAAATGAAATAGAACCACATATGAATTAAAAATAAACAGTAGAGTGACCAAACAGAATGTAAAATGTGATGTGATTTGCATAATGGTAGCAAAACTACTAATAAACATACTCTGAATCTGAATGTCTAAATGAAATGTTGATTCACATATGTCCAGTAGAGGGCACAACAGGTACAGCTACGTATTTAGGGAAAATCTACTTCACACTTTCAAGCCGTTCACGCCAGCCCACACAAATGTGCCTCTGTTCACATGTTTGCATTGACTTTGGCAAAAAAAACAAACTACTTTGCCATTAAATATAAAAGGGATAGTTCACACAAAATGAAAAAGAGCTCCTTTTACACTCCCACATGTGGTTTTAAACCTTTAAGAGTGTCTTTCTTCAGACATTGCTCTGCTACTTTGTTTTCAGGTTACCCATCACTGCCTAAACTATAGGTATGGGAAGAGTTACTGCAACTAAACCCTCAACACAAATCACAATTTTTTTAAATCTATGGGTGCATTTTAAGCTTATGAATTGGGATTATGTTTTGAGGAAGATTGGTGGCTTGATGCGCTGCAGAGAATATGATCTAATACAATTTGTGCTCGCCTTAGCCTGATACAATTTAAAGTATTTCATGGAATCCATTTCTCAAAAACCAGGCTATCTGAACATTTTCCCAATACTGATGACAGATTTGACAGATGTCATGCACCAGTGTAATTTAAGTCATATGTTTTTTATGTGCCCTCTGTTACAGAATTACTGGATTAATTATTTCACAATTATGTCTAAGGTGTTGCAGGTAAATATGGACCCATCCCCTGATGTAGCCATTTTTGGTATTTTGGTATTTTGGCCTTTACCTCATAATTAGCTAGGTGTCGTATTCTACTTCACTGGAAATCAAATAAGCCTCCGACTCCATCCCAATGGCTTATGGATACCATGCATTTTTTAAAGTTAGAAAAAGTTAGATGCTCTGGGAAAACTATGTTTTATAACCTACTTTAACATCTTGCCTTCTATTTAATAGATGCACTCTCCTTCCTTTTTAATTAATTTATTTCATAGTAATTAAATTTTTGTTTGTTTTTAACTATTATTATCTTATTAAGCTATTATAAATATTTACTTTCAACATTGACAATGTATGTGAACATTTGATTGTGATTATTGAAGAACTGCTTTCAGTTGGTTGTAATTTTCTGTACACTAATTACTCTTGTTTCCATTTTTTTTTATAATTTTTTTAAGTTATTTTTTTCTTTTTTATTTGTTTTTCTTCTCTTTTGTGAACAAACAACAACAACAAAGATAACGATATGTAACAATTTGTACTGAAATAGTGTCGCAATAAAAATGTAAACAAGAGTGTCTTTTTTCTGTTGAACACAATATAAAAATTACTAACGTACTTACATTATTCCAAATAATTTGAAGAATGTTCAAATCCAGAGAAATGACATGGACTGTGTCTTGAACGGCCATGCTAATGACATCATACACCCTCATTTTACGGTTTGGTTTTATAGAAAATAGGGAAACTCTTAAGTCGCTTTAATATGTTGAGGGTTTTATTTGACTGCACAGTGGAGCATTGTAACAGAACCCTAAAATGTATTTAGTATCAGGGTTTAAAATTGCAACCGTTATGGTCCCATATGCACCCGAAATTACAGTTGAAGTCAGAATTATTAGACCCCTTTGAATTTTTTTTCTTTTTTTAATATTTCCCAAATGATGTTTAACAGAGCAAGTACATTTTCGCAGCATGTCTGATAATATTTTTTCTTCTGGAGAAAGTCTTATTTGTTTTATTTCGGCTAGAATAAAAGCAGTTATACATTTTTTAAAAACCATTTTAAGGTCAAAATAATTAGCCCCTTCAAACTATATTTTCTCGATAGTCTACAGAACAAACCATCATTATATAATAACTTGCCTAATTACCCTAACCTGCCTAGTTAACCTAATTAACCTAATTAAGCCTTTAAATTTCACTTTAAGCTGTTATTAGAAATGAGTTATTAAAACTATCATGTTTAGAAATATGTTGAAAAAATCTTCTCTCCATTAAACAGAAATTGGGGGAAAAAATAAACAGGGGGGCTAATGATTCTGACTTCAACTGTATGTATATCTATGCAATCTCAAAATATATTTGGGAGCATTTGTGCAAGTGCACACTGCCCACTGCTCTAGAACTGAACGCGAATGGATTGGTTAATATCAGCTGTCAATTACTCAGTCAAGGCCTTCTGCCTACAATTGACAGGGAGCTACAACCGCAAAAATGTAAAGATCTGAAAATAAGAGAATGAAAATAACAGATTTTGTTTTAAAAACCACCTAAGGTTACAAATTATGGCCCATCTTATTAGTTATCATATGGTGAATGTTAATCCACCATTTACACTTTTCGAAGAGTGGATAAAAGATTGCAGTGGGTTAAAGTCCGCTATGAAAAGGATTAAAGCCATTCACTGTAAATTCTGTGAGACGAAGTTTAAGTAACAGCCTTTACCACTGAATCTACACATTTTAACCGTGAGAGGTTCTAATAAATCCTTCATTTAATCATCAGGATGTTGTCAGCTGTGCAAGGGGCAGCTAAATGTAAAATTTAACACAGCGTACACCATCGCAAAAGGGCTTACATTCACTAAGATTAAAGTAATACTGCAGCTTTTGAAAAGACCGCTTTTGCTATTATGATGACGTATGCAAATAATAAGAGTATGTGAATATCATTTATGTAATATCACACCACCGGTGAGAACACAGCACAGTCATTATCATTAACGCAGTTCATCGCATTCACGTCAAGCAGTGTGTGCAGGGCCGGTGGGCGCATACAAATTTTTGTTTGTTTGTTAGTTTTGATTAGTGCTGAATTCAAATGCAATAAATCTGTTAATAACTTGTAGTAACGGTGCTCATAATTTGTGGTGTGTGTGCGCCTCAATTTTGGCTGGTGCTCTTACATTTTTTAAAGTTAGGAGCACCGGTGCTACCAAGCCAAAAGGTTAATTTCGAGCCCTGAGTTAAAAGAATATGACAAAGAATTGCAGCTTCTTTTTCAAAAAAGCTCTTGTTTTACTACACACTACTATGATAATAAGTGTTGAATACTTTAGCTCATCCATGAATGTGATTTCTGCAGGAGTCCAGTACGATGTAATGAAGACCTCAACTCCCATGATTCCACACTCAGTTCGGCATCATCAAACTACAACTTTTTTTGTTGTGAATACACGCCCTCTAGTGGAAAAAAATGACATACCCTGCCTTTAAGGCTTAATATACTTCATAATTATGACACACCTGCAGAGCGAGCGCCACACGAATCAGGTCCACCACCACCTCTTCATTGGCCAGCTCCATGCTAATGAGCGCTAGGAGTGAATAAAGCTTCTCAAAGTGAGGCTGAACGCTGCTCTGCTCCTTACTGCACAGATAGATGTGCCGGTACAGGTGCTGCGCATGCTGAAAAAAGCAAAAAATCCGTGTCAAACACAACATCAGCCCTTTAGAAATGCAATGACTTTAAAATAATAATGACAATAATGCGGTACCTTCTTCATGAAGAGGTTGTCCTGACGTGAGCACTTGTCCACTTTGAGTTTAAGCACAGAGATATCAGAGATGATGCTGCATGGGGAGTGGGGGGGGGGTAAAAGCAACATATAAAAGCATAGTAAAACAGTTTATCATATGATCAATTATCACTTAGAAATATACAGGTTTTCTAATGAAATTTCTGTTTGTAATGTTGCTCATTTCAAACTGAGGAAAAGCCTGCAGACTCTCAAAAATCAAGATTAACTGACAAACAGTTTACTGAAGTAAAAAAGGCAAATGTTGCCAAATTCAAAATAACACTTGACCAAAACGTTTGCTTTTTTACTTCAGTGAACTGCTTGTCATTTTATCTCACTGGTGTATTTTTGGTGTTTGAGACTATGCAGACTTTTCGTCAGTTATTTCATTCTTTTGGACCATTCTGAAGGTTTTGGGTAGTTTTTTTTGCCCATTTCAACCTGAAACTAAACATTTATTTGTTGTAAAATCTATTTATGTTGTGATAGGATATTAAAATTGCAATTTATTGTTGGTTAAAACTATTTTTATTGCTTACGTGTCCATCTTTTTTATTAACCAAATTCATTCAATGTAATATATACAAAGGTTTAAAGCCCTCTATCACAAAAACATGTTGTGATTAACTATGCACAATAAACAGGACGTAAGTATCCCTGTTTTTGTCAACACTATTACCATTCATAAATGTGGCATGGTTTCCGCTACATTCATTCTTCCATGGCGGGGCACCACACCAAAATTCATCCCGCCACGGCTATATTACAGCTTCCCATTCAACACATTCAGTCATTGTTGTTGTTGTTTTTAATAGCAGGTTATAATAGCACCAAAACGTATTAAAAGGTAAGTGAATTATAACAGTGAAAACTTTTCTTTAACCGTAGTAGTGCTGTGCGTTATTTGTTTAACCCTTTACGGTGACATGCTGACTGACTGACAGGTGCGTGAGACGTGAGACCAGCAAACACGACGTAGCTTCAAGTTAAGATGAATACAGTTTCTATAATTATACTGTATAGATAAAGGTCTATGGTTCTGCATACAATGACTTTATCTGGCTGGAATTTATAGCGGTTTCACTTTACTTCAGGACTGTTCAGCTACTTCAGCTGTTTCACTTTACTTCAGGACGCATTAATGCCGCTCTGTCGGTCTACCGGAGACATTCATAAATATTCCTAGCAAATCTAATAAATGTTGGAGATGTACTCGTCACATAAACGCACTAAATCGCACTTGAGCAGCGTATATTTCAGGGTGTAAAGTTGTGCACGAACAGAGGAAATCAGCGCGCAAGCAGAGATTTGCATGCTCGTGTTACATAAATGCGCTCACAACATGTGTCATTGAAATAACACCCATAGGTAGTTGGTACATCCGTGTAAAAGTTCTGCCGCCACAGCTGTAAAAAATCCTAGAGGAAACACTGAATGTGGGGTCAGTGTAAAATATTACTTTTATTCATAACATATTTATTTGACCAAATGCAACATTACTGAACAATTACAATGTTATAAAACATTTCTATTTAAAATCCTGTTTTTTGAACATTATATTCATCAAATAATCACGAAAAAAGAATCACAATTTCTTAAATAATATTAAGCAGCACATCTGAATATTTAACCGATACATATTCCGAGGAGCAAATAAGATATTACTATGAATTTGAAAGTGCTTTGAAATGTGTATTTTTATTAGATGTTTGACGTAAACTCAACCGAAAAACAAAGCGAGGGTGGGACGTAGAGTAGCCCCTCCCGTTTTTAAAAAGCAGCCAATAGCACTTTGTTTTTATCACTCCTGTGCCAGTGAGTGGTTGAGCTCAAGCGCATCAAATGAAAAGCAAATGCGAAGCATCTTGGAGGGGGTGGGGAATGTCAGATACTAGAGAGCGTTTGATTGGTCAAGCTTTGATGAGGTGACGTCAAAAAAATCATTGATCCATTTAAGTGAAAAACTGCAAGCTTTACATGTTTATAACGGTTGTAGATCTTCTAACATAAAAATGCAAACTTTTTCACTGTTTTGGAGCACACCAACATATACATGTCCTTAAAACTAACAGACTAAAACTAATATCTAAAACTTTATTTTAATTTCATGGCACCCTTAAAAATATTATTTTGTTAAATCCTGCTGACACCATGATTACACATAGGATAATGCAAACACTAAAGCCACTTGGCACACATCACTTACCTGATGTTGGAGAACTTGGGGAGGTTATCATGGCGATCGATGAGGCTGACCAGAATTTCCAGCACCAGCAGCCGAATTTCTGCATCCTCTAGCAGAGCAAATGACAGCATAGGATCCAGAAAGGAGTTGGGAAGAGCTGTCAGCATGTTAGTCGTCTGGAAACCACACGTGACCTGGACGGCAAAGAATAAAAATAAACATTATATTTACAACATCAAATATTTGACATCGAGCAGGACATCAAGCAGGACTTTACCTGTCTCAGAGACTTCAACAGCATGACTTGGATCATTCGGTTGCCCTCAGGCCTGTAGCAAAAAAACAAGCAATTATGTTTATAATAATCTTTACCTCAGAAAATTTGGAAAAGTGTCACTAGCTGTAAAATAACAGCTATATATATATATAAGTATATATATATATATATATAAGGCAAGTCATTGTATCACGATGGTTTGTTCTGTACACTATCGAAAAAAATTATAGCTTAAAGGGGCTAATAATTTTGACCTAAAAATTACTTTTAAAAAATTAAAAACCGCTTTTATTCTAGCCAAAATAAAACAAATAAGTCTTTCTCCAGAAGAAAAAATATTATCAGACAAACTGTGAAAATTTACTTGCTCTGTTAAACATCATTTGGGAAATATTTAAAAAAGAAAAAAATTCCAAAGGGGGTTTAATAATTCTGATTGAAACTGTGTGTATATATATGATGAGTTTGGTTGCAAAATGCCCTTTTTTGAGATTTGGATTTTATTATTGGAAATCACTGTTCAGATGTACCTTAATCTATGTGTGAATTGCTGGCATTAATAACATTTTAGGGCTACTACAAAATGTATTTTTTCACAAAACGCGATATCCGCCAGACCAGTTTCTTTACAAAGTGCGATATAATAATATGCGATATAATAATAGAATGTTCAGGATGCTGCGCGAGCTCAGCATCCCCTGGAAAGAGAGTCACCGCCGGTGAAGTGCTCCGAGTTTGCTCATTGATTTAATATCAAAACAAAAAACATGTATTTTTAAAAAGAGGATTCAATAGGCTAACTAAAAAACATTTACCATTTAATTGTTTATATTGCAGGCGAGCTGTCAGTCACGTAGGCTGTCACTGATCAGCTGCTGTCTGTGAGTCAGTGAATCAAAGCTTCAGAATCAAGCTATAGGCCCAGTTTCACAAACAGTGCTTAGGTTAAGCCAGGACTAGGCCTTAGATAAATTAGGCTATATAAGCCACATTTATAAAAATGGCCTTAGAAAAATATATTACTGGTGTGCACCTGGAGACAAAAAATGACACTGATGTATTTTAAGACATCTCACTGCAAGTTATTTTGAGTTGAGACGGCTCAAACATGCAATTTAATCTTGACTAGCCTTAAACCTTGTTTGTGAAACCGGGGGATAATGTCTTAAAAGCAGGGTTCAACAATAAGGATGGCAAATGCGATCTTAGAATCGAGAAGCAGCACGACTGACAGAGATAACTGTTTGCGCGAGCAGGTGAATACCGAATGAGAGGATGATCGCTCGCGCCAAAAGCTGATGTGATGCCCGCGTGCGCGCTCCCATTTCCTTGCATGAAGCTGTGCCTGGAAACGCAACTGGTGTGATCGGTTAATATTACTTATCAAACAAAACATTGATTCACTAGCTTTTCTTAATGGTATTACAGAAGTAGAATATAGTCTAAGGTGGATATATAGCATTTTGCATTAAAAAAAAGTAAAGTTATGTTGTGTTGTGTACGTTCTGGCCAAAACTAACTTAGAATCTTATTATTATTAATCAATCTTTGTATATATTATTCCACATATTTATGATGTATAGTTTTTTTTAACCAATTTAAGATGTTTGACAATGTTAAGATAAATATGTTGCATTTCGGCATGGTTTTTGACTTATTTATGAACCATTTATAGACATAAAATTGAATAAAAAATATCCTGGATTTGAAGAATATTGTGTTCCTGGCCTTCACTGAGCTCAAGTAATAGTTTAATGAACAAAAATTGTGAATGAACTTGACTGTTGATGTCTTACATAATAATGTCAAATAACCAACATTTCTTAAAATGGATACATCTCGTTTTGCAACGAAACTCTTCATATATATTATTTCTCAAGTAACATGTAATTTAGATGTGAATGTAAAAAGTCAAAAGTCAAACGTTTTAATAGATGCAAATGTACAATAAATTGATTTATTGCTTCCCAAAAGAATGAACAGATTCTGAACCAGCAGAAACGAGTTTTCAGTAAATCTTCATTTTAAGACAAACCGATGTAGCTTTGTGACAAATCTCAAGACTCCAGGCTCTAACTGATGAAGTAAAGCCACTGAGGAAGTCAACTGGGTGGAAAATCAGACAAAATAATCTGCTATTGGATTCTGACACACACTTTAAATAGCTGATCACTAATCACTACAAACTGAGACACCTAACCAATCACAGCAGAGAAAGGTTGGGTTAAGAGCAAATCATTAAAAAGGTTAAAAAATAAAAAGTTGCTTAACCTTAGATAGATGCGAATGTATTGCAGGACACCTCAGACACCTTAAGTTACTTTAAAATAGCATAAGCCATTACCTAAATTAGTAATTTTGCATATTTAACACTTCAATCGTGCACAATGACAAAACACGCAAGTAATTTTGCATATTGAACACTTTTATCGTGCAAAAACACTCTAAATCTGTTAAACACATTGATATGAAAGCAGTTGGGTTTGCAGATGGATATTATTGGCTGTTCACCACTGAAACACCACAGAGTCTCGCAAGATCCTCCTGTACGGGCTTGCGTCCGTTATAAAACACGGACATTCATTTGGACAACTATGTGGATGCTTTAAAGTGTTTACACAAAGAGCACGCATAGTTTGTGAATCAACGGACTTGTGCAACTCTGATACAGTACGAGTTGCAAACGTGAGGCATGCGCAAACTGCTTATTGTAACTCTAATCATCGTTACTTTTACATTTGCGTGACGGTTTGCTTTTTACAACTGGGAATATAGTACTAATTGGCGTGCAACTATGGGAAGTTTAAGCCAGTTATGTCTGTATTTAACAGTGAGGCTGTTTTTGAGTCTCACTCAGTAAATGGAAAATGCTAGTACTTCGATCATTTTATGACATATTTAATAATGAAATCAAATTATAGTATAATATTTAAGATCATTTTAAGCAATCTTGCGGCCCACCGGTTGAGAATCCCTGATTTAAAGCATGTAGCAGCTGTAATGCTCACCCTGAACCTATAGAGGGCAGTGTAGGATGCAGGCCTGGAATCGGGACCTTCCCCATGATGAAGAGCATCACCTCAGAGCGCTGGTATGTTGGTAATGTGTTTGCAAATGAGCCTGAATAAAAAAAAATAAAAAAAAACACACAGACCACAATAGTGAAAAATCACTTTAAAGCAGGCAGTGAAATAACACATACACCTAATACACTTCATTGAACATGTACACATGGACATTACCTATATACTGAAGCACATCACCTATACAATCTATTAGTTACTAGTTAATTAAAGTTATGACATCTAATACATTTTCCAAATTTGATTGTAATGCAATAATGTGTAATAATAACCTTTTGTTATATTTCACAAATATTGTGAAAAGCACTATACAAATAGACTTGAACTGAATTTAATTGAAAGTAGGCTGAATCATATTGTGCTCTCATACACACCAATAGTGCGGATGACGGCTTCTTGCAGCTGCCTCTCCTCGTGCTCCTTGATGATTTTGGTGCCGATGTTAGTGCAGTCGTACGATCCCGTGAGTTCATAGTCCACACTGAGCCTCAGATGCCGGAGCAGCGTGTTGAAAACCTCCAACACCGTGGGGCCTAAAATAAGCAACAAGCACACCCAAACATTAATAATGTATGCAGACATTTTGTTTATGTAAGCTGCAGGTGAGCAGATTAAATTAGTAACACTGCTGACACATCATGTTGAATTTTGAGGTGTCATTTTTACCATCATTCTGTTTAATATGGTCTGCAAAGATTAGACATTTCTACAGTCAGTGTTGCCAGATATAGCTTTTTCCAGCCCAAAAACGCCCAAAATATTAGATTAATATTTATATGTGTGTGTGTGTGTGTGTGTGTGTGTTGTTCTTATTATTCTTATTATTGTTATTAATATGAATAATTTACTCATTAATATTATTATCTAATTTTCCACCATTTTATTTATATTTAATTATTTATTTTTTCTATTTTATTAAAATAGGCCTGCAAGTAGGCTATACAAAATTAAGTGACGACATAATATGAACTTTAAAGTTCAAACAGGCTGCAAAAATCAGCAAAAAAAAAAGCATTTGCAATACTTCCTGAATTAGTGCTTTATAATAAATACTTTAAATAGGATTTTACCTTTAAAAAGTTTCTTTCGAACTTTAGCTGACTATAAATCCCTAATGATATGCTATCTTTAAAATCCATGCTTCTAATATCCAAAATATTGTAGTCTTCTGAGTTAAAGAAGGTTAGCATACTTATTTTATTTTATTTATTTGCATCAGATATATTGTCTAGTGAAAGCCAGCGCCAATATTTCATTGCTCCATAATATTACTGTCGTTTTCATAAAAGGAGCAAAGTAAACATTCATAAAGTTTGCTTTCCAACTAGTTCAGTTAGACTTACAGTAAAGCATAACCAAGTGTATTTACTTGAGATACATACTCCGCAACGATGGACATTTTGATAACTGCCTGTGTAGGCTATTTGATTTGTTTGCGCACTGTCTCGGTTATATTGTGTAATGGAAGATCCTGTGGGCGCGCGCCGGTTTTTTGAGTCCATTCAGCATGTTTCCGCCTACTCCAGCTTCTGTTACTACATGTACAAGTTAATAAATAATGAGGTCTGTTTGAAATCAATTTTTTGTTCTATGCCGAGCTTGGTTAGCCTACCTTTGACTGGACGGTTTCCGCGGTAGTGCAGAAATAAGGGACTATCCTGGAAATATTGGGACATCTGATCACCTTTATGGGTGACTAAAACAGGGCTATTCAATATACTGATTGGGCTACAACCACTCGAGTCCTATTTTAGCACCAGCGTCACTGTTTTTGAACAGCAGCAAACCGAAAGGAATACTTCACATTATCGACGAGAGAAAGCATAACGTCTCCTGCGTCATAGCGCAAATTAATTATTCAGCCAATCAAGGGCCCCCTTTTTCCGTGGGCCCTGGGGCTTCAGCCCCACCTAGCCCTTATGTTAATCCGGCCCTGCATACAGCAACCAACACCAACAGTCACAGAACCACAATAGTAAAATTACAACATAACCAGATCACATTGAAACACTGCGTCTCCTTTCACCCACACACTGCATTTATTGTTGTGTAAATTACACTAGCTATTAGAGCAGAGGTGGGCAAACTACAGCCCGTGGGCCATATGCGGCCCGCTAAACACTTTCATCCGGCCTGCGAGGGAGTTTTTAAAATGCTGCTTCTGGTTTGATTTCAGAATTAATAAATTAATGATGCAATACAAGTGAACGCCATTTGATGGCAGTATTGCACGCGGTACAGTTAGCGCAACCAGTAAAATTAGAACACACTCTCAGATATTAAAATACACTCGACCATTAATGACTGTAAATGAGAAAAATTGACTCTGAATGTCGTGTGTTTAAGGAAAAATGGACAACAAAATACTTCTTCACCAATATCGGACAGAAAGCGGTATGTCTAATATGCCAATAAAGTATTGCTGTTTTTAAAGACTACAACCTAAGTCTGCATTTTTCACTCAAACATTCAAATTATTTTGAATTAATATGAGATTTTTTCTATCAGACAATATATTTTATATTTTCCACTGTAAAAAATGATTACATCATTATTATTATTATTATTATTATATTTTATAAGGGATTATTTTATTGTTTTATGATGATTGATAAGCAAATATAAATAGCAGTGCAAATTAATTTGACTTGTAAATATGACTCAATAATAACTATTAAAAAAAATGTGTGTTAATGTGACGGGTTTCTGTTCAATATTACATGTTCCATGCATACTGGCACTATAATATATAATAGAATTTTTGAAGGATTTGACATGTGGCCCTTCACTTGATTTGCAAAACCTGATGTGGCCCTCGGGTCTAAAAAGTTTGCCCACCACTGTATTAGAGTATGTTTTACTTTTCAAAATGGGTTATAAGTTTGTCCCATTTGGCTTTTTAAATTCTTTTAAACATAATTAGGTGCTGCTTGTCAATCAGACAACTCTTCTGTGTTTGTTCTTATTGTCAATTGCGAGAAAAAAATGATTGATAAAAGTGTCATGATAAACCGCTGTGAGTTTAATTGCAGGCGCAGTGGGAAAGGGAGTCAGATTTGTCCGGGGAGTCAGATTTTGAAATAACTTTCCTTCACCTCCTTTTGCGGGTGGGCCTACACAGTTTGCGCTATGCACTGGTCACCACTAACTGAATGGAGCAGGAGCACACAGTTATGTTTTGTTAAATAAGTTGCATATAAAATTTATGTTTCAAAACCGCCCAAATTTTGACAACGCGCCTATGCCATTTTTTACCTGCACACTCATATTCAAAACCGCCCAACCTGGCAACACTGTCTACAGTTTTCAAACCTTTGACAACTCATATAACTTTGTTGCAATATTATGTTTTTAAATATTTGTTTATAACACAAATTTTCATCGTTATAGCATTTCAGTCAATATTCATTCATTCATTTATTTATTTTCCTTCGGCTTAATAGTCCTTTACTCATCAGGGGTCACCACAGCTAAATGAACTGCCAATTTATTATTACCAAAATATGTTTTACAAATAATAATAATAATACCTTACATTTATATAGCGCTTTTCTAGACACTCAAAGCGCTTTACACATTTTTGGGGGAATCTCCTCAACCACCACCAGTGGATGCCCTTCCAGCTGTAATCCAGTACTATGAAACATCCATACACACTCATTCACACACACTCATACACTACGGGCAATTTAGTTTCTTTAATTCACCTATAGCGCATGTCTTTGGACTTGTGGGGGAAACCGGAGCACCCAGAGAAAACCCATGCGAACACAGGGCGAACATGCAAACTCCACACAGAAATGCCAACTGACCCAGCCGGGGCTTGAACCAGAGACTTTCTTGCTGTGAGGCGACAGTGCTAACCACTGAGCAACTGAGTTGCCCTTTCAGTCAATCTAATTACTATAAAATAATTATGCAATTCCATTTGCTGTGACTGTAGAGATGCATAATTGCACATATACTTAGAGTAATTAAAAACTAAAATCTTTGCATTTAAACTATCATATCTCTATCTCCTCATTATCTCATTATTACATAATGTTGGTGTTTTTAGTTTATTTTGTTCATATACATTTTTTATTAAGATTTACTTAACTATGTTTATTTTAGTGGTTCTTAACTATGATTGATTGATTGTGTAATTTTTGTATTGTTTTTTAGGGTGACAATTTTAACATCTGTCTAGGGACAACAGATGAAAAATAGCCTTCTGCCTAATTCTGGTGCATTTGCAGACATGCTAATTAATGTACACTGTCCCTGCCAAATAAACAAATAAATAAAATAAATGAATAAAATTTATATTACTTCATCATTATCATCTAGCATTTAATTTTTGCAAATTTTTTCTTGATCAAAATTATATACAGTATACATTTCAACAAAAAAGAAACAATACAATATTATAATTTCTTCTGTTACAGTTGAAGTCAAATTGATTAGCCCACCAGTTCAATTTTAATTCTTTTATATTTTTTCCCCAATTTCTGTTTAACGGAGCATTTCTAAACATAATAGTTTTAATAACTAATTTCTAATAACTGATTTCTTTTATCTTTGCCATGAAGACACTGCATAATATTCTACTAGATATTTTTCAAGATACTAGTATTGAGCTAAAAGCGAATACTGAAAGTGGCGAGAGCGGCAAAGTAGCCGAAAGTTATTCATTTTCAATAGGAGCTGGTGGCGATAAGCGGCGAGGAGCAGCGTGGCAAGTCTTCGCCAGTGTTAGTGTAACACAGTGTTAGTGTTTATATATACAGTTGAAGTCAGAATTATTAGCCCCCTTAGAATTTTTTTTTCTTTTTTAAATATTTCTGAAATAATGTTCAACAGAGCAAGGAAATTTTCACAGTATGTCTGATAATATTTTTTCTTCTGGAGAAAGTCTTATTTGTTTTATTTCGGCTAGAATAAAAGCAGTTTTTAATTTTTTAAAAACCATTTTAAAGTCAATATTATAAGCCCCTTTAAGCTAATTTTTTTTCGATAGTCTACAGAACAAACCATCATTATACAATAACTTGCCTAATTACCCTAACCTGCCTAGTTAACCTAATTAATCTAGTTAAGCCTTTAAATGTCACTTTAAGCTGTATAGAAGTGTCTTGAAAAATATCTAGTCAAATATAATTTACTGTCATCATGACAAAGATAAAATAAATCAGTTATTAGAAATGAGTTATTAAAATTATAGTTTAGAAATGTGTGAAAAAATATTCTATTCATTAAACAGAAATTGGGGAAAAGAATACACGGGGGCTAATAATTCTGACTGTATATATTTGTTTTTCTTAAAAGAAAAAGTGGGAATCTCACTCTAACTATAACAACAGTACAAAACAGTATTGCTGCTTCAGAATATTTCAGACATATGGGCACATATTGGACAAGTGGAGCAACGCCACACCACACGTATAACTTGACCTTCCACAGTCAAATAAATTTGATAAAAAGCATTTAATTCGCAACATTTTCATGCAAGAAAGCACATTTTATGCAGCAATGTAACTGATTTGCTGATATGCTGCAACAGCCCCTTTAAATATGAGATCAACGTAGCGAATTTTGAAGGCGGAGCTGTGAAGGCAGGCAGCGTTGTCATTAGGGTGGCCAGAGTGAACTTTGACGCTCTCGCCGCCTTCAGTGTGAACGCAGTTAGGCAAGTCATGGTTTGTTCTGTAGACAATTGAAAACAAATATTGCTTAAGGGGGTTAATACTACTACTAATAATAATAATAAAACCTTCAATTCAAAACTGCTTTTATTCTAGCCAAAATAAAACAAATAAGACTTTCTCCAGAAGAAAAAACATTTTAGGAAATACTGTGAAACATTCCTTTCTCCGTTAAACATAATTTGGGAAATATTACAAAAAAAATAAAAAATTATATCACAGGAGGGCGAATAATTTTGACTCCAACAACTGTACAATTTAATAGTTACATTCTTGTATCATTACCATCACCAAACAGAAATGCAGAATTAACAATGATATTTGATAGTGGCACACACATATGAACTGTGGATTATTTAAAATAAAATAGATATATTAGCATTCACCTTTGAATGAATCCGATTTCTTTTAAACAAGCCATTTAAAACCTCCAAAATAACCTGATGGACAACACGGTGGCTCAGTGGTTATCACTGTCGCCACACAGCAAGAAGGTCGCTGGTTCGAGTGCCGGTTGGCACAGTTGGATTTTCTGTGTGGAGTTTGCATGTTCTCCCCGTGTTGGCGTGGGTTTCCTCCGGGTGCTCCGGCTATAGGTGAATTGAATAAAATAAATTGGCTGTATTGTATGTGAGAGTGTATGGGTATTTCCCAGTAATGGGTTGCAGCTGGAAGGCATCCGCTGTATAAAACATATGCTGGAAAAGTTGGCGGTTCATTTCGCTGTGGCGATTCCTGATGAATAAAGGGACTATGCCAAAGAAAAATGAATGAACAAATGAAAATGACCTGATTCAGTATAAACTACATCAAAGTGCAAATTTAGACCTGCAGGTGGCGCCGGTACAGCAGAGAGGAGGTGTGAAGGACTTTCACACAGGACAGTGAGTGTGAGCAATGACCTGACGTCAGAGAGGAGAGGGGAGCTGTGAAATGTGTATTTTTGGCTGAAATTGAGATTGGGTCAGAAGCAATGTTACAGTTCTGTTCTCCCAAAAGAGCAGCTTAACGTCTGGTGGAGAGTGACCCAGATACTGAGCACAGGCGTGAAATGTGTGATGTGTGTTATAGCCTGTGCATACAGATTTAGAGGACAAGTGTGTATTTTTATACTGTGTACCAATATTTGCTGCTCGTTTAAATTATTTTTAAGCTTTCAGAATGCAAAGTGGAGAAGAAGAGTTTTATTTCATAATTTATTTTTTATTCATTATTTATTTAATATTTTATTTTAAAAAATGAATTTTAAGTTTTAAAGAGGTTATTTTTTCTATATTATTTATATTTCTATATTTTTTTATATTTCTTGGCACTTTATACTGTAAAAAAAATTATCGTTTTTTTTTTTAGTTTACGCTGTTTGATTTGTGGCTGAACTTGTTTCAGTAGAGTAAATAATATTACTGTAAAATGTCTGATACATTTTTTCAGATTGATCAATCATTGCATTCAAAGATACAGTGCATGCGAAAGTATTCATAGCTTCACTATTCACTTCACTTTTTCCACATTTTTTATGCTAGAGCCTTATTTCAGAATGGATTCAATTCATTTATTTCCTCAAAATTCTACACACAATACCCCATATTGACAATGTAAAAAAAGATTTTGAAATTGTTGCAAACTTATTAAAAATAAAAATCTGACAAATCAGATGTACATAAGTATTCACCGCCTTTGCTCAATACTTTGTTGATGCACCTTTGGCAGCGATTACAGCCTCAAGTCTTTTTGAATATGATGCCCCAAGTTGGTACACCTGTCTTTGGGAATTTTTGCCCATTCCTCTTTGCAGTACCTCTCAAATTATCTCAAGCTGGATGGGAAGCAATGGTGTACAGCCATTTTCAGATCTCTCCAGAGATGTTCAATAGGATTTAGGTCTGGGCTCTGGCTGGGCCACTCAATGACATTCACCGAGTTGTTGCGAAGCTACTCCACTGATATTTTGGCTGTGTGCTTTGTGTCATTGTCCTGCTGGAAGATGAACCGTCGCCCCAGTCTGAGGTCAAGAGAAATCTGAAGCACTGCACCCCTCACTGCACGACAGCTGCACCTTCAGCAAACCTCAGAATTCCTGCAGCACGAGGACTTTATGATTGTTTATGAGCGTAAAAAGTGGCTGATATGTTCGGTGAAATATTTGACTGCGTGTCACCACCGCATATCAAACGACCTAAATGATATAACTAAAGAAATCTCCACTGTGCTGAGCAAAAGCACTTACTGAACAGCGCATCATCGATGACGTAAGCGTGCCCAGGCCCGAATGTAATGTGAGTGCGGGCCGTCAGGGGTGACGGGAGGGGGGACAAGCGTGCTTTGGCCCGGTTCAGGGCAACTGTACATAGTGTGAGTACGCCCTCAATCTCATCAGACTCTACCATACAGGACTGATTGGTGGATTGCTGCACAGATGGTTGTCCTTCTGTAAGGTTCTCCTCTCTCCACAGAAGAACGCTGAAGCTCAGACAGAGTGACCATCGGGTTATTGATCACCTCCCTGACTAAGGCTCTTCTCCCCCAATCACTCAGCTTAAATGGCCAGCCAGCTCTAGGAAGAGTCCTGGTGGTTTTAAACATCTTCCACTTACTGATGATGGAGGTCACTGTGCTCATTGGAACTTTCAGAGCAGCAGACATTTTTCTGTAACCTTCCCCAGCCTTGTGCCTCGAGACAATCCTGTCTGGGAGGTCTACAGACAATTCCTTTGTCTTCATGCTTGGTTTGTGCTTTGACATGCACTGTCAACTCTGGTACCTTATATAGACAGGTGTATGCCTTTCCAAATCATGTCCAATTAGCTGAATTTACCACAGGTGAACTCCAATTAAGCTGTTGAAATATCTCAAGAATGATCAGTGGAAACCGAATGTACCTGAGCTCAATTTAGAGCTTCAAGGCAAAGGCTGTGAATACTGATGTGCATGTGATTTTTCAGCTTTTTTATTTTTAATAAATTTGCAACAAACATTGTCATTATGGGGTATTGTGTGTAGAATTTTGAGGAAATAAATGTATTTAATCCATTTTTGGAATAAGGCTGTAATATAAAAGAATGTGGAAAAAGTGAAGCGATATGAATACTTTCACGATGCACTGTATACATTATCCCTTACAATCATTGTAAAGTTTGAACTAAATAATGAACTTAATTAAAAGAAAATTGTGATTATTCAATTAATTGGATCAGCAAGAGCCAGGGTTTCTGCAGGTTTCAGTCAAATTTAAGACTTTTTTTAAGAATTTTTTAAAGATTTTTTTCTAATGGCCCAGTATTATCATGAAAAATCATGTAATTGTTTTTAGTTTTTAATTTCTGATTATGGAAATTAATTTGGGGAATTTGCTGTAAAAAAAAAATGTCTAACAGCTGTTGTGTATTGTATCTCTTGGCAATAAAAAACTTAAATATAAAAAATAAGGCTTTATTGAGATGTATTGTTTGCTGTAAAGCAAAATTAAGACCTGATTAAAATGATTTAAGACCTATAAAACTATATTTCAGTGAGTTTTATAAGGCCTAAAATTTAGTTTTTGAAATTTAAGACATTTTACGACCCAGCAAATAAAAGTTTGGTTCAAAATGTATCTAGCTTTTTGGCTTAGATTTGCCTAAATTAAGTTGAATTAACTTCTATCAGATGTGCAGAATTATTTTTACAGTAGGTAATATCAGTTTTTGAGTCTACAGTATATTGGCTACATTAATTAGCTATTGTATTAATTTTGAAAGAGATTCAAATTAATCATCCAAACCCACCAACAGAGCCACTGGCAGCGATGGCAGCCACTTCCAGGAGCACCTCCACTATCCCAGCACGCACTGTGGCAGAGCTCTTACTGTTGGCATCCAAATGACCCAAGAGCTGCTGAATGACCAGATGAGAATGCTGGGACTGAGAGAGAGAGAGCGATATAGGAGAAATGTAAATGACAAACTTGACATATCATTATAATTGACATCACTGTTTCTGATTAATGCTGTATAATATGATAAACAGCGTAAATACTGGCTATGCAATGTCAGTTTCAGGCAAAACTGTGATACTATTCACTAATATACTCTCTAAAACTGAGAGTGAATGTATCTGGTGAAATAAAAGCTGGCTGATTTAATAAAAAAAATGAAATAAAATTAAACAGCATCACATTTTAGGTTGGCTGTAAAATAATTGTAATTTTATGTGTTATTTGTTTTGATCATTCTTTTGAATTACTACAGTACCCAAACAAAATAGCAAAAACAATATATTCAGTTACAAAGAAGGACAAATGCCTTTTTTAAAAAGTAAAAAAATGGCATGGCAATTATCACACTGAATATGCAAAGCCATTTTGAGCTATTTTCTGAAAAATTATGAATATCTAAGCACACCTATATTTATTATTTTATTTATTAATGAAACCTTTTGTATACCTTATTGGGTAAATGCTCAGAAAATACGTTTTTATAAAATCTTATTTTATGTTTATTAATATTAATTTTTTTCTTTAATTAGCCTTTTTTATATTTATTGATTTTAACTCACCTGAATGGAGTACATGATGATCTTAAAACAGCGCACCGCAAATGTTTTGCCTTCCCACAGTGAGTGATTGTCAAGATGCCTGCAGTGAGAGAACACTAGTCAAAAGTGAATGAAAAATACACTTTAATTCACCTACAGTGAGATTAATTATGTTCATTAAAAAAATGAACACTTCATATTCTTTTACTAGTATGGATGTCAGTGGCTACTTGTTTCCAACATTCTACAAAATATCTTCTTTTGTGTTTAACAGAAAAAAAAACCCATAATGGTTTGAAACCACCTCATTTTTGTGTGAATTATACCTTAAAAAATGAACACTTCATATTCTTTAACTGTTATGGATATCAGTGACTACTGGTTTCCAACATTCTACAAAATATCTTCTTTCGTGTTCAACAGAAAAAAGGAAACCCACAGGTTTGAAACCCCCTCATTTTTATGTGAATTATACCTTCAAAAATGAACACCAAGTTACAATTAGAAAAGGCTTCTTGTAAATCTGCATTATCTGCTTTACTTTGTTCTAAGATTCCTCTTCCTGACCCAATATCTAGATACTCTCCAAATCCAATTGTTAAAACATCTTTCAAAATATGGCACCAATTTAGACGAGCTTTATCATTTACAGATCTCTCAATGCAGGCCCCTATTATGAGGAATCATATATTTACTCCTTCGATTGCAGATGCTACATTTAATTGCTGGATAGAGAAAGGACTTATCACTCTGATCGATTTATATAGGGATTCCACATTCATGTCCTTCGACCAAATAGGAACAAAATACAATATTCCCAAAACACATTTTTTTAGATATTTACAGATTCGCAGTTTTATGATTTCTAATACAGCAGACTTTCCGACTTTACCTACAGAAACATTACTTGATACCATTTTAAAAACCAGCCCAGTTCTCAAATGTAATATAGGTGTGATTTACTCTTTTATCGCCTCACAAAATCTAACTTCAGTACTAAAGTCGAAACAACAATGGGAAAATGAACTCGAGGTCACTCTCTCAGAGGAAATACAAGACATTATAAATAAGATTCACTCAACTTCAATTTCTTTGCGACATACAATTATTCAGTTTAAAGTGGTCCATTGCCTACATTGGACAAAAGCAAAATGAGCTAAATTTTCACCAACTATAAATCCCTTATGTAATAGATGTGAAGTAGAGATAGCTAATCACACACACATGTTTTGGTCATGTTCTAAACTTACAAAGTTCTGGCAATTATTATTTAATTACTTTTCAAATGTTTTGCATATGTCAATTGACACTTGCCCTATTGTAGGAATATTTGGTTTAATTACAGATCCTAGTTTAGACAGTAATAGCAAAAGCATGATTTCTTTTTCAACATTAATTGCTAGACGTCTTATATTGCTTAAATGGAAGGATAAATTTCCTCCAACTTTTAATCATTGGATTAGAGATCTTATGTACCATCTTACAATGGAGAAGATTCGGTACTCCACCAAAGGTTGCAGTCAAAAATTTGATCTTATTTGGCAGCCAGTGTTGATATATATAGAGCAAATGGATCCAAACTTAACATTTTCAGTTTGACCGTTGTTGTTTTTTTTTTTTTTTGTTTCTCACTTTTTTTCTCCTTCCCTCCATTTTATTTAATTTAAATTTTTATCTAAATTATTTTATTTTACATTTGCTAAGCCTATTTTGACTCATTGTGTGTGTATATATGTACAATAGATGAGTAAACGCATAATGGAACTTTTATCTACTTGTATTGTATGTATGTATATAGCATGACATGATGTAAAACAGATTAAAAATGGGCATAATATATTGTATAGAAATGGTGCAGTGGGGCGGGGGGCTCTGTTGGAGCAAAGATAATTTGTCTCTGTTTTTCAAATATTTTTGAAATTGATGTTTTATTGACTAAAATGTTAATAAAAAGATCTGAAAAAAAAAATAAAAAATGAACACTTTATATTCTTTTACTAGTATGGCTGTCAGTGGCTACTGATTTATAACATTCTACAAAATATCTTCTTTTGTGAAAACAGAAAAAAAGAAACCATCTCATTTTTGTGTGAATTATACCTTTAAAAGCAAACATTTCATATTACAATCTAAGAACTATTTCACCAGTGTTATTATTTTACTAGTATGGATGTCAGTGGGTACTGGTTTCCAACATTCTACAAAATATCTTCCTTTGTTTTCAACAGAAAAAAAGAAACCCATAATGGTTTGAAACCACCTCCTTTTCTGGGAATTACACCTTTAAAAACGAACACTTCATTTCTTTTACTAGTATAGATGTCAGTGGCTACTTGTTTCCAACATTCTCAAAATATCTTCTTTCGTGTTCAACAGAAAAAAGAAACCCATAATGGTTTGAAACCACCTCATTTTTATGTGAATTATACCATCAAAAATGAACACTTTATATTCTTTTACTAGTATGGCTGTCAGTGGCTACTGGTTTATAACATTCTACAAAATATCTTCTTTTATGAAAACAGAAAAAAAGAAACCATCTCATTTTTGTGTGAATTATACCTTTAAAAGCAAACATTTCATATTACAATCTAAGAACTATTTCACCAGTGTTATTATTTTACTAGTATGGATGTCAGTGGCTACTGGTTTCCAACATTCTACAAATTATCTACTTTTGTGTTCAACAGAAAAAAAGAAACCCATAATGGTTTGAAACCACCTCATTTTTCTGTGAATTACACCATTAAAAATTAACACTTCATATTCTTTTACTAGTATGGATGTCAGTGGCTACAGGTTTCCAACATTCTACAAAATATCTTCTTTTGTGTTTAACAGAAAAAGAAACCACCTAATTTTTGTGTGAATTATACCTAAAAAACAAACACTTCATGAGACAATTGTGATATGTGGAGGGTCTCTTACATCAACACAGGGGTGACTGCGTTCTTGATGTTGCCGTAAGCGGCTCGACCCAGCAGCTCCCGAAAGCAGCGCTCCGTCAGCTCAGCTGGGCTTTCCTTCTCCTTCTCACTGGCCTGCAGCGGCGAGGGAGAGCGACTGCAGAGAAAACAGAACGAGACACAGGGTTTCACACTTCAGCTCATCTAAGCGGAGATTAAAAACACAGCTTTGGTTTTGGAGAAATGCAATTTCAAAAGGAACAAATCAAATCACATTGAAAAGAAAAACAATCAATAAGAAGGCAGGGCTAAAACTTGACGGCAAAATACAAGTGCTTATTAAAGATACTTCTAGCAAGCAGCAAGAAGAGAGTGGCTACCATTATAATCCTCCAACAATGTCTGAGTGGTTGGATGTTGTTACCAATGTTCAAAATATTGAGACAATGACTTCTTCGCTAAAACTATGAAGGGACAAATACTTGCTACATCGGGAGAAATGGATTGTGTTTATGCCTTTATATTGTGTAAGTTGATCTTTATATGTATCTGTCAGCATGACTTATCTGATCAGTCAACTGTTCAATTAAGTTCTGATGTCATTGTTTTGTGCTTCCTTATACGTTTTCTCTCTCGTTTCCTCCTCCTTTAAATAAATAGAAAAAGAAAAAAGAAGGCAGAGCTAAACTGTAAAGACACCATTTTTAGTAGTCCAGTTCTGATGTTAGCCATAGACTCTTAGCTATAGCACTAAAACATTTGATTTAATTGTTTATTTTATTTAGGTTTATTAATTTTATTTCATAATATTTTATATGGCTGTTAAATGTAAACATGCTTTATGACTGGCTAATCTCTGCTTAATACTAACCTTTTTTCAGGTGCAAAAGCTTTATCATCACTCCAATTCGGCTTTTTTTGCTTGTTTGTTTTTTGCTTTTTTTTTTTGTACAGTGGGTAAAGTATTGAACACGTCACTATTTTTCTACAAAAACATATTTCTAAAGGTGCCGTCGACTTGAAATTTTCCTCAGATGTTGGTAACAAGCAAATAAACCCATTTATGCAAAGAAAACAAATCTAATTAATTTACAAATGAAGTTATGTGTAATAAAATGAAATTACACAGGGAAAATGTATTGAACACATGAAGAAACGGAGGTGGAGAGAGGCATTGAAACCCCAGACAGCAGCTGAAATCTCTCAGTAGTTCTTCAGCAACTCTCTGCCCTTTATCATTGTAAATGAATATTAGCTGCTTCAGTCCAGCATCTACATTTGCAGGATGATGAAAATGAAACCAGGTTGTACATTTCAACAAGACAATGTCAAATTCACTCTCAAATGCTTTCAGAAAAAGAAAATCAAGCTGCAGAATTGCCCAGCCAATCACCTGACTTGAATCCAATAGAAAATACAAAATAAAGATCAGATTTGATAGACGAGACCCACAGAACCATCAATATTTTTACACTCTGTTGAAGTGTGTGAAAAACTCACACCTGAGCAACTCATGTGACTTTATTCTCTGTGTGAGAGGCATTTTTAAGGTGCATTCACAAAAAAAGCCTTTTACATAAAGTATTAAATTTATTTCAGCAGTTCAGGACTTTCTCCTTGTGTCATTCCATTGTTTTTACCTAGAATATTTTTTGGGGGGAGGGGGGTTAACAAAATCTAGTTCAATTCCATGTCAACAGCTCCTGTAGAAATATTATTCCCAGGAAAAAAAAACATGATGTGTTCAATGCTTATTTTCCCCACTGTATGTGGTGATGATGGAGTTTTAATTATTAAAAACAAAACAGAACATGCCTTCTGTATTGAAAACGTGTTATAAACGTGACAATCTGCAATTAAAAATAATCTAAAATAGTAATAATAATAATTGAATTATGAATGAATTATTAGCCCCCCTGTTTATTTTTTTCCAATTTCTGTTTAACAGAGAGATTTTTAACATTTCTAAACATAATAGTTTTAATAACTTATCTTTAATGACCGATTTATTTTATCATTGTCAGGATGACAGTAAATTATATTTGACTAGATATTTTTCAAGACACTTCTATACAGCTTAAAGTGACATTTAAAGGCTTAACTAGGTTAATTCGGTTAACTAGGCAGGTTAGGGTAATTAGGCAAGTTATTGTATAACGATGGTTTGTTCTGTAGACTATCGAAAAAAAAAAATAGCTTAAAGGGGCTAATAATTTTGTCCTTAAAATGGCTTTTAAAAAATTAAAAACTGCTTTTATTCTAGTCAAAATAAAACAAATAAGACTTTCTCCGGAATAAAAAACATTATCAGACATACTGCGAAAATTTCCCTGTTCTGTTAAACATCATTTGGGAAATATTTAAAATAGAAAAAAAAATTCAAAAGGGGGCTAATAATTCTGACTTCAACTGTATATATTTAAAAAGTTAAATATGCATATAAAAATACAGTGACTTTAAAAACATCTATAAAATGTCTTAATTGTATTGCCAAGTAATAGCAGGACAGTTCAGTAAATTTAGCTACAGAGGCACACAAAAGCATGCTCGAACACACACAGTTTTTTTTATATTTCACAAATAGCGATAAAATGATCAGGCTGTAGAAAACAAGACAAAACAGAAAATGCTTTTTATGTTACTTAGAAGGCTTAAAGTTAAAATAGAAATGTAAAAATAATAAAATGTAAAAGTATTGTATAACAACCGTTTGCAAAACGGTGTAATATTAGAATGACAAAATCATTTTATTATCTAATTGCCACATTATTATCTTTATTATCTTATTGCCACAGCCATATCACCCTGCAGCCCAAGACCGGTTACTCGCTGAAGCTAAGCAGGGCTGAGCCTGGTCAGTACCTGGATGGGAGACCACATGGGAAAAACTAGGTTGCTGTTGGAAGTGGTGTTAGAGAGGCCAGCAGGGGGCGCTCAACCTGTGGTCTGCGTGAGTCCTAATGCCCCAGTAAAAGTGAAGGGGACACTACACTGTCAGTGGGTGCCGTCTTTCGGATGAGACGTTAAACCGAGGTCCTGACTCTCTGTGGTCATTAAAAATCACATGACACTTCTCGTAAAGAGTATGGGGTGTAACTCCGGTGTCCTGGCCAAAGTCCCTCAATCGGCCCTTACCCATCATGGCCTCCTAATCATCCCCATCCACAGAATTGGCTCTATCACTGTCTCTTCACTCCACTAATAGCTGGTGTGTGGTGAGCGCACTGGCGCCGTTGTCCTGTGGCTGCCGTCGCATCATCCAAGTGGATGCTACACACTGGTGGTGGTGTGGAGAGACTCCCCTCATGATTGTGAAGCGCTTTGGGTGTATGGCCATACACAATAAATGCGCTATATAAATACACATTACATTACATTACATTACATTACATTACAATAGTAATGCTAACGTTTTGAAAAACATTATTTGATTTAATTTCTCTCATCAAATCTTATTATCATAGACATTTTGCTCTGAAGTATTTATCCTAAGTATGTGTGGCACAGTGCCTCAGTGGTTAGCACTGTCGCCTCACAGCAAGAAGGTTGCTGGTTCGAGCTCCGACTGGATCAGTTGGCATTTCTGTGTATAGTTTGCATGTTTTCCCCGTGTTCGTGTGGGTTTCCTCCTGGTGCTCCAGTTTCCCCCAGTCCAAAGACATGTGTGCTATAGGTGAATTGAATAAACTAAATTGGCCATAGTGTCTGAGTGTGTGTGAATGTGAGAGTGTGTGGGTGTTTCTCAGTACTGGGTTGCAGCTGGAAGGGCATCCGCTGTGTAAAAACATACACTGGATAAGTTGGCGGTTCATTCCACTGTGGCGACAATAAATGAATAAATGAATGTTAGTCTCCAAAAATATCAATAAGCTAGTTTTGTACAAAACAATGACAAAATTTGCGTTTAGAAGATGTAAAACTGATATAAACATTTAAAGTTTGTAGTTTGTCACTTTCGCCTGAATGGATCAACATTTTTTTTTTTCACGTCACCTCATATTTTAGTTTCTCATCAAATCTTGACCAATCAAAAGCTCTCTAGTATCTGACATGCCCTGCCCACAATCCAGACGCTTCTCATTTGCTTTTCATTTCATGTGCTTGAGCTCAACCACTCTCACTGGCAGAGCTGTAATAAAACAAAACGCTATTGGCTGCTTTTTTAAAAGGAGAGGAGCTACTCTATGTCCTGCCCTCTCTTTGTTTTTCAGTTGAGATTAAGTCAAACCTTGAATAAAAAAATGCACATTTCAAACTACTTTAACGGGACCTTTAACCTCCTAGGGCCTGAGTGTCCACATACGTAGACAGCACATTTTAGCTCTTAAGTGGCTATTTAAAATACTTTGAATGTTTTATATTTTGTTACAGACATACAGTGTCATCCTGCAACTGTTTTGCAGCATATGAAATGTCCCAAACCCTATTTTTAACCGTCCAAAAGGGGAAAAAATTTTTTTTTTTTTACTCTCTGGTAGTCAAAGCAAGTAAAAAAAAATAATAATAATTCTATGTTAAATATGCATAAAATAAAATTCCGAAAAAGTGTTTTATGTAAATTCGGACCACGAGTCCACATATATGGACATCATTTTTTTCTAGAAGTACATCATATCAAAAGATGATACTTAAATTTTTATTCTAATTAGGTTCCAAGAAGCCCAAATAGCGAAAAGAAATAAAAAATGCATGTAAAAAAAAAACACCTTGGGTCGTAAGAGGTTATAATAATACAATATAACAATACTGAATACAACTACAACCATACCATTAAAACATTAACATTAAAATCACCAAGTCTTAGTTATCATACATATCTTGCGTCAAAATTATGGTCCCACTTCATATTAGACCTTAACTAGTATGTACTTTCACTGAACTAATCAATTGTTACGATGTACTTATTGTGTGACACATTTTGCATGATTAAAAAATTGCATATATTTACATCTGCAAATAATTTCTGTAGTTACATCTTTAATTACACTGTTGTCCATCCCTTACACCTTAACCCACCCTTAGTCCTACCCATACCACCAAACCTGTCCCAAACCCTCCCCGTATGCCACCTCAAGACCACCAGAAGTGCACTTCAATACATTATGGCCACAGCAAACACATTGTATTTATTTGTTGACGCAAATACATCATAGTTAAGACCACCTAATATAAAGTGGGACATTTTTAATAACTAAGGAGTCTAAAAGCCTGACAAAAAAAATCCATATTTAATGAAAAGCTTTCTGTGTGAGCTTCGCTGCGTGTCGGAGGGTCTCACAGGGTTGGTCTCATCATTAATTAATCTCGCTGTTGCTCTGCCCTCAAACACCCGCTGTCAGTCAGTCTGCTGCTCCGCACACCATCCCTGGCTTATACAGTATAATCGCACCACACTGCTCGAAATCTGCAGAAACTCTTCTCACCTCAGCAAAACATGCAGAAGAATGCCAGACCCTTCAGTTCACCAGAAACATGAGCGCATTGTGTTTTAGTTGACTGCTGTAGCTGCAGGTTAATCAGTCTGAGATGTGCACATCTGACAGTAAGAGTTCATTATCAGCTGCCCTTTACATCAAACGGCAATTAGCGTGCACACCAAACAGCAAAAAGGGGCAATTAAAGTCTCCCCCGTTGAGTAATTATGGCAAATCAACAAGGAGCCCGTTTCGTTGATTATAATGGGAGCAGTTTAGATTGAAGCGTCAGCATCCCGAATACGTCTGTTGCTGATGTAGTGTAATTGTGGCTCTAAATGTTGCAACTAGATCCCTAGTTTTTCATGATTCTTTTTGTGATTTTTTACGATAAAAATTTCAGATTTTGAGGTTGGTAATTCCCGGAAATTTGCGGACAATTTTGCGTTTAAAAAAAAATATATATAAATATAAAAAATTATACCTTATATATATACATACACTGTATATGATATCTTATTAGGTAGCCTACTACAGATGTGGCTACGGAGAATGCGCATTTCTTCACGCGTAGTGCTGCAATTTGTCACGAGCAGTCACATGTTGTGCTGCAGCAGCAAAGGCCGCCTTTTCATTGAAAAAAAAAACACTTTTGTGCTTTATGCAATATCCACCAGGTGGCGCAAGGAACAACCGCTTTTCTATTGTCGGGCCAGCGCGAGCAAACGCCCCCCAAATCAAACAGCCTGTTCAGGGATGCGTTTCCGAAAACCATCGTTAGCCAACTAAAGTTGCATGTTCCATCGTTATAAACATAGTTTGTTGATTTTGTTTTCCCCAAGTCCATCGGTCCAACAAACATTTCGCAAACTGCGTAGCAAACTTGTACGGTACGTTTGAAACTACTTCTCTAGATCTGTAGTTACAGGTAGAAAGTAGAAGCAACTGTGTTCTATTTCTTTTCTTTCGGAAAAAAAAATGAAAGCATTAAAGTCATCTCTCTTATGTAATTTGCTTTTCAATGTATTTTTTAAAGATCAGGTTTAGCGATCTTCATATTGACAATTGCGCTCCATTCGTAGTGCACTAAAATCATAATATTATCTAAATAGTTTACACAATATTTAAAAATCTTAAAAATGAAAAATCTTTTTTCCGATCCTTTGCAAAAAGCAAATTTTAAATGTCTAAGACTGGCTTTAATGTATTAGTAATATAGCTATATGACTAATTTGTTATAGCTTTTGTTTGTTTTATATTGGTTTATTTATATTTTATTATATCTGATTTTTGTATGCTTTTCTTAACAAATATTTAATCTACATCTTTATGACACTGTGTTAGCTAAAATGACATAAAATAACAGTTTTGTATCATTTATGTTCTGTATTTATATTTTTCTATTATCTCCAAATAAACAAATGAATAAATAAATAAACAAATCAAGCGTCATCGCGCTCTTTCGCTCCGTCTCTCACACACGACATCTAGACGCGCACATTCATGCACGTTGGGTGTGCAGTCTAACACAATGACACAAATCATCAAAATAAAGCTTCTTTATTTTGGTCTCTTGTCAAGACAAAATCTAAAACAAAAATAAACGGTAGGGATTAAGCCAAAGGAAGGTTGGATAACTCTTATTTTTATCCAAAATCTTACTTTCTCAGATTTCACTCCCTGGAGCATCTGACATCATGTGCCTCACTCAGGACTTGCGTTAGGGCTTCCTCTACCGTAATACACCTAAAACACAGATTGCCTTAAAACTCTTCAATGGCAGGGAAGCATTTCTCTCATCAACGGCTGGGAAAGAGTTAAGCGAAATCATTTATCGATTTGACCCACATCATAATAGGCTACCAGCCATACATGTAAAGCAAATAATGTTCTTCAATTCGGTCACGACCAGTGGCTGTCATCCTTGAACCAATCTCCATCATTGTAAGGCGCTTGCTTTTCTGTCTGTTCTATTGCTCCATTTATTAGATGTTTGCTCCCACTTTCTTTTGCAGTCTGAAGAGCGTCAAATGCACAAAATGCCCAATTCGCACCACAGGATGTCTGATCGCATCTTCGCATTGACTTCACATGTAAATCTCTCGTACTTCATCTGCATCTGCTTACTGCACAGGCTGCAAAACTATTTCCCCCCACTTCCATGTAATGTAATGATTGTGAAGGCGCAGGTGAGACGAAATTTTCGAGAGACACTCAAATGTGCGCTGCGTATGCAATGTCTATAAGTGATGTAAAAAAATGTATTGCAAACTGAAATAAATATAATTTGATTATATGGTTTGGAATTAGATGTTTTATGAGATTATTTACATTTTTTTGCAATTATTTTGCATTTAACTAAAAAAAAAAATTGCGACTTTTTGTTGATTTTGCGTTGGATAGAGCAATTGCAGAATCGCGAAAAAATAGGGGGTCTGATATTAATGCAACATTTTAAATGATGGAGTGTAAATTAGCTAGTTAAACGTTTAAATCTGTATGATATTTTAAAAAAAATTTGACAGATGTCAGCTTTATTGACGCAATATATTTTAAAATAAATTGATAATCTTAAGCAGAACAGCTCTTTTCAAAAGATGTTCTTCCCGAGCAGAAAATCAGCATATTGATGGATTTCTAAAGTAATGTGTATTTATATAGTGCATTTATTGTGTATGGCCATACACCCAAAGCGTTCCACAATCATGAGGAGAGGTCTCTCCACACCACCACCAGTGTGCAGCATCCACTTGGATGATGCGAGGGCAGCCACAGGACAACGACGCCAGTGCGCTCACCACAGACCAGCTATTGGTGGAGTGGAGAGACAGTGATAGAGCCGATTCAGTGGATGGGGATGTTTGGAAAGCCATGATGGGTAAGGGCCTATTAAGGGAACTTGGCCAGGACACCGGGGTTACACCCCTACTCTGGTCGAGAAGTGCCATAGCATTTTTAATGACCACAGAGAGTCAGGACCTCAGTTTAACGTTTCATCCGAAAGACAGCGCCCACTGACAGTATAGTGTCCCCTTCACTTTTACTGGGGCATTACGAACCACACAGACCGCCGGTTGAGCGCCCCCTGCTGGCCTCACTAACACCACTTCCAACAGCAACCTAGTTTTCCCATGCGGTCTTCCATCCAGGTACGGAGCAGACTCAGCCCTGCTTAGCTTCAGTGAGTAACAATCTTGGGCTGCAGGTTGATATGGATGTGGCATATTTTTGCGATTTCTAGAAGATCACGTGAATGTAGTAATGATGCAGAAAATTCAGTTTTGCGTTTAAATTACATTTGAACAAATATACTTTAAATTGCAATCATATTTTACAATATTTCATCTTGTTTTACCTTTGTAATCAAATAAATGGAGTTTTGGAAAGCACACAAAACCTCTTTCAAAAACATATAAAAGTTAATTTCTAATATTTGACATTAAAAAAAGGTTAAAACATCGCCTTAAAAAAGTATCTTAGTAAACCCACTGCCTTATGACAGGGATGCACCACATTTTTGGCTGACAAAAATTATTATCCGAAAAAAAAGAAAAAGAAAAACGACAACAAAAATAAAAAGACCAGGCGGCGTCGCACTGTCCAGCAGTGTTCAGAGCATTTGAGGATTCTGCTTTGGGAGTCATCGAAAGTCCCTTGAAAAAGCCAAGATTATGTCCCACAGGAGTTAAATTGAGTCCAATTCTCTCACCTCTCTGTGCCTTCACCAGACTGCAGATTGAAGAGCAGTGATGGGACGATCTTGTCCATGTGCTGAGGATCCCCAGATGTTGGCCTGCAACTCATCGTTCACAGTCTTCCTCACCACTCCCTGCAGACCTTTGATTCCAGCCATTCGGATTCTGAGACGAAGACGTTTTCCGTTAGATTTGACAAAAATTTTGAACGTATATCCATCTATCCATCCATCCAAATATCTATGCATTATCCATCTCAATCTACCATCCATACATCAATATATCAATTAATCTATCACCTTACTGTCCATCCATTTATCAATCCACCCATCCACCTTTGGTTTCATTCGTTAATCTACATTCATTGATGCCCTTCCTAAAACTATTCATCCTTTTCTATCAGTTATTCACCCATCCGTCCGTCCATCAACCCATCCATCCCTATATATCATATACTATCCATCCCTATCAACCCATCCACCAATTCAGCTTCTCCACCCATCCATCGATCCTTGTATACTATATAACCAACAATCCATAACTATCCATTCATCCATTTATCAAGCTCCACCATCCATACATCTCAATCATTCATATATCCCTGTATACTATAAACAACAATGCATTCCTATCTTTTCATCCACCTTTCCAGCTCCATCATCCATGCACCTCAGTCCACCATTCATCTGGACTCATCATTCAATCACTATATACTATATAAACAATAATCTTCCCTATCCATTATCCAACTCTCTCCACCATCCATCCATCTATCCGTCAATCCTGCTCTATTCATCATTCATCAATCAATCACTGTATACTACATAACCAACAATCCTCCTTATCCATTCATCCATATATCTGTCCACTATCCATCCATCTTAGTCCTTCTGACAATCCAGCTGTTTTCATCATTCATCCATCACTGTGTACAATATAACCAACAATCCTCTCTATCCTTTCATCCATCCATCTTTCTCCACCATCCATCCATACATCCGTGCATACATCCATCAATCCTGCTCTATTCATTACTCATCAATCACTGTATACTATAACCAACAATCGTCCCTATCCATTGTGGTGGAAATTCATTTATATACATTATAAAGGTCTGTTCTTTTATTCTTTCATTGATATACTGTTTAAGTTAGACCAAGTGTGACCACTTTAACATCTGTTTATCACCAGATAAGATCTGGATAAATACATGGTGATTTAACAAACTACATGTTTGGATGGGATGTTAGACTGAAATGTAGATGGTCAAAAATGAAGTTGAGCGCTGACGTAACTGTGATTCATCCTGTATGTCACTGATGACCTTGTGGGCATTACAAACTAGATAAAAAGAGAACGCACTCTGTTTTGGCGTCTCACTCTCTGCAGAAACCTGCGTTGCTGTATGATTGTCTGACCTTCTTTGCAAAGAATAAAACCTTAAAAGACACTTTGGGTAAGAATTTGTCTTCTTGACCACTGAGAGAGCCTCCTTAAAGAAAATTGCCACTACAATTTGGTGTCAGAATAGTGGGATGTCTTGGAGGAACTTTTCCGGACCCTGCGGACGGTGACTGATCATCCTGGGACTTTGTGTCACAGCCCTGCCCCACGCGTTGAGGGTTGAGGGGCCGACCGCTGGGCCCGGAGAGGAACCCCACTGACATTTGGGAAAAAAGGAACTCAAGTGGCATCTGAACTCTCTGGTAAGAGACAAATTCTTTGTTTATTACTAAAAGAAATTTGAAGAGTTTTGGGTATTTAATTGGCAGTTAAAAGGTTTTCACTGTGACTTGGGCCATCACCATACTGGTAGATCTGTCTCTGTGGGATAGCAGCGTAATTAGAACAAGTGAGATCTGACATCAGGCGAGGATCAAGACCTTTTCACAAGTGAGATCTGGCGTTTGGCTGAGATCAAGACCTTATAAGTGAGATCTGGCGCCTGACTAAGATCAAGACCTTTTTAATACGTTTGGCTAGCTAAACTGCGATTTACTCCCGGGAGGGGGTTGAAATCAGGGGCTGTGCGATTTACTTCCAGAAAGAGATTGAAATCAAGGGCTGTGCGATTTACTTCCAGAAGGAGGTTGAAATCATGGGCTGTGCGATTTACTTCTAGAAGGAGGTTGAAATTGGGGGGCACGCAATTAGAGCTGGATAGCTTAACTTTTCGATTTTAGGTGAAAAGTCGAAATCTGTTGGAGACGTCCAACAGATTAATAGGTACCGAAAAAGTCCACAGAGGGGGGGTGGTCACCAGTATGGGGAAGTCCCAAAGTAAAGAGAGAAAATATGATACACCGGTGTTTTGGAATATGGGAAAATTTTATGAAAAAAAAAAGGCATGCAAGATTTAGGAAAACTAATAAAGTATCACAAGTTTCTAAGGGAGGGAACGTTGAGTGTTACTAGGTTAAACATAGTGAAGGAGTTGATTGAGAAGGCAGAAGGAAAAGCTGTGTTTTTGTGAAAGGCATGTGTGTGTGTCGTGTGGAGGCACTGTTGATTGTTGGCTCAGGGAGGCAGATAAGAGACAGAGAAAAAGGCTGCAAAGGCAGCTGGCATTTAGGGAAAAGAATGAGGAAGAAGAAGAAGGAAAAAGCAAACGAAAAATGTGAAAATGTGAATGAAAGATTAATAAGCCTTACTAATTCTTTTTATACATCTGTTTCTATACATGTACCGCCGTATCATCACTATCCCGTGGCTGAGCTGCGAGCCCTGAAAATAGACCCAGACTAAACTGCTACTGTCCCAGAAGACCTCCGACCGCACCAACGAAATCCCCACCTTAAGCGAGCAGAGGACATCTGTTTGAACTGGAGAAATGGACGTTTAACAGACATTGTGTTGTGTGCTTAACATGCTGAAGACAAGCTGACAGCGAAGCAAGAACAAGCCAAGAAGAAAGCAGAAAAGGAGCTGCACATAGCTCTGGTACAAGCTGCCAACCAAAGATCCAACCAAGACCTGACAACCAAAGATATCGCAAGTTCAAAGGCGACAAATGTGTCAAGGGTGAGAAAGATACCAGAAGATGAAGAAACTGGAATGTGGCTGGTGGCGATGAAACCTGCAGAGCTTGTGGTGTACGTGATGAGAAACTGTACCAAATGTCTGTGTTTGACATCGAGATGGACTTTGGTCAAAGGATTGACCTGAAAGGCGCAAACCAACATCGAGGAGCTGATGTGCGGAGAGGGAAGAGCAGAGCGGAGGGGGTCTGGGCAAGCAGCGAACAGATACAGTAAAGGGAAGTGAACATTTTTTACTAACAAGTTTAAATGCAGACACATTTTTATACACACATATTCACATACACTGATATATCTTGGCTATCTGCAATGAAGAACAGCTTGCATTTCCCACTGTAATTTTGATCGCAGTATGTTGATAATTTTTCTGATGAAATGGCATTGTTTTTTGATAATGAAGCATTTTTAAATATGCCAAAATACTTTATGGTGATTGAGAACACTTTGATTGAGTTTCTAGCTGATAGTGAAGCTAGCAGATCTTGCATACGACCATGTGACCTGCAATGTGAAATACCTTTGACAAACAAATTTCACGAGTCTCTGTCTGCATCTAGTCATACAGCAGTTGAGCGATTTACAGCTCCGCTGACCTGTGAGACAGAGGGGGGGCAAAGTTTTCAACCACGCATTTGTTTGTTTGCCAAAATGTCCCGTGCAACTCCTTGGAGGGGATATTTTGTGTAAATTAAACTTAATTTTAACTGCAAGCTCCTCAGCTGTGAGAGTGAAAGAAGGGGAGGGAGTTTTGTTGTTTGCTATTTAAATCATAAACACCACAGTGGGCTTTTGAATGGCTCAATAAAAACAATGAATGGGCTGATTTAATTTGCAAATTGGCTAAAGATTGAGTAAAACTTTTTGACATTGATATAATGTCTCCGGGTGAACTGCATTGCACGTCATACGTCGTAATTTACATATGAGGACTTTGAAAAAAGCTTGGTTTGAGACAGAAGTGAATGAAACTTTGGTTTTAGAACAGATGGACTGGACAGAAAGTTTGTGTGCAGTTTCAGTGTCTCTGACAGAGAAGCAGGGTTAACTTTATCTTATGTCAGAACAGGCTGTATTACTTATCAGTCTGTAAAGCTAAACATCAGTCTTGGTCTGAGTTGGGCCAGTGTGTGAAATTATGTGTTGAGACAGCAGACCGGGAGAGCAGAAAGGAGGGGTAGAATGAAACAAGCATTTGAAAGCATTCAGGTGTGACTGTATGAATGAAATAGCTGTATCAAGAACTATAACTGCTATTGACAAACTTTGTGTGAAGAATCGTTGCATGACTGACTTTAACGCAGTAGACATTAACCTGGCCTTAGCAAAAGTGCCAAATGAATTGTGGGTTAAAAGTAAACATAATGTGGGTTTAATTTAAGGTTGTGATCCAGTGATAATTACTACCAAATCTAATCATAGGTCGTGCCAAAGCACAACATCTTTTGAAGATCGAAGCCATTGTTGGCATCACTCCAGTATTTAAAGCTTTACTGGAGCAAGGTGTTATTGTGCCATGCAACTATTCTGAAGTCAGCACATCTATTTTTTTTGTCTGTTGAAAAAAAAAACAAACAAAAAAAAAAAAGGGATAATGGGGCAGACAACAGAATGGCGTTTTGTAAAAACCTGTTAATATGTGCTGAAAATGAACAGACGTGTGTGAATGACATTGTGTCTCTCCTTAAGCACTTAGCTGCAGAGGGCCACAAAGTCAGTTTAGCAAAACTGAAATCTGTCAAGCAAAAAGTTACATTTTTGGGACATGTCATTACTCCACACAGTAAATCTCTGTCTGAAAAAGGGTGAGAGGTATAAAAATGTACCGAAACCACTAACAAAAAAACAAATGTTGTCCTTTTTGGGAATGTGCTCATACTGTCGCACATTCATTTTAAATTATGCAATTTTTGAACAACCCCTGAGAGCCCTAACTTTAGGGAAGGGGATCAAATCTACTGATAGACTAGAATGGACAACTGAGGCAGAGCAGGCATTTGTAAATAGGAAATTACAAATGGCTGAAGCACCTGCACTGGGGTTACCAGTACCAACAAAACTTTGTTCAGATGCAGATGAAAAGAGTGGATTTATGACATCATTACTCTTACAGGACCACGGAGGTAGGCTGCGACCTGTGGCCTACTTTTCGAGCAAATTTGACCCTGTAACAGGGGCTGCCATGTTGCTTAAGAGCAGTGGCGGCAGCGGGGAAAAAGCTGTTATGGCTTCAAGAGATTTTGTTGGTTATTTTGATTTGATACTGATGGTTGTGTCGCACGCAGTGTCCATGATACTCCAAGAACAGAAAACATCGCATTTGTCAACAGCTCGCTGGCTGCGATATCACACTATCTTGTTAGATATGACAAATGTGACTGTTAAGCGATGTACAGGTTTGAATGCTGTTACTCTTCTTCCTACTGAGGAAGATGGGGAGGAGCATCATTGTTGTTTAACAGCCCTCGAACAGGTGTGTACACCACGACCTGACATCTCTGACGAACCGCTTGAAAATTGTGAAAAATGTCCTCTTTGTGGATGGTTTGGCATTTAAAGATCCACAAACAGGCCAGAATAAGGTTGGTTACGCAGTGACAACTGAATTTGATGTGGTGACCTCTGGGAAATTACCAGGGCACTGTTATGCACAGGCCGCAGAGCTTGTGGCGTTGACTGAAGCATGTAAATTATTGACAGAAAAGTCACAATTTATACTAATTGAAGATATGCGTTTGGGGTAACTCATGATTTTGGGGCTTTGTGGAAACACAGAAATTTTCTGAAATCTGACGGTCGACTAATACTCCATGCTCCTTTAGTGGATGCACTACTGGAGGCAATTTTACTACCTGACGAACTGGCCATTTGTAAATGCGCAGCGAACTAACAACAAAGATTCTGTATCTGCAGGTAACTGGAGGGCAGATGGCAGCAAAAGTCGCAGGGTCCCGAGACGAGGACAGTTCTGAATGTACTTGGTTATCTGCTGATAATAACAACGATGTTTGTTCTTCTTTACAGGACATGCAAACATTTGCGACTGGACTGGAGAAAAACAAGTGGAGACAATCTGGCTGCGTGATGAAAGATAATGTGTGGAAGAGTGTTGAGGGCAAGGCTTGTTTACCAAAACATTTTTTCCAACACTATGCGAAATTGATTCACGGTAAAGATCATGTGTCAAAAACAGCAATGGTTACGCAAATGAGAGAGCTGTGGTTCACAAAGGGGTTCACCACATTTGCGGACAATTTCTGTAGACAATGTGTAATTTGCAATACACATAATGTGGCAAGAGCGATAAAAATTCCACAGACATCTCACCCACCTCGGACGGAACCATTTGAATATTTGATGATGGATTTCATTGAATTGTCCCCATGTAATGGGAAAAGGTACTGTTTGGTGATGGTTGACATGTGGTCAAAATAGGTTGAAGTTTTCCCGACCTCAAAACAAGATTCGGCAGCGGTAGCAAAAGCGTTACTGACTGAAATCGTCCCGAGATGGGGGATTCCACAAAAAATAAGTTCAGATAATGGTACTCATTTTGTTAATGAAGCTATCAAACAAGTGGGACAATTTTTGGGAATTGATTTGAAAACACATTGCAGTTACCATCCAGCTTTATGTGGAGCTGTTGAAAGAGAAAATGGTACACTGAAGAACAAATTGGCAAAATGTTGTGAAGACACAGGGCTTACATGGGTTTAAGCTCTACCTATAGTCTTGATGTATATGAGAATTAGAAAAAGACCAAAAATGAATTTGAGCTCATTTGAAATTCTCTTTGGCAAACCACCGCGTGTAGGTGTGAATGGGGGAAAACAGCAGCTGCCCTCAACAGATGTGTGTGAAAATGACATGCTGAATTATTATATAGAAATGTCTTATCTGTTGTTTGATGTTTGTGTACAGGTAAAGGCTGGACAGGGGAAGGCTGGAGAAAGGCCACTGCACAGTTTAAGGCCTGGCGATTTCATGGTGATTGGGGACCTAAGGAGAAAGAGCTGGAGAGCAAAGCGTTGGTTGGGTCCGTTCCAAGTGCTACTGACCACTGAAACAGCGGTGAAGGTCACGAAAGAGGGCGATGTGGGTGAATGCTAGGCATCGCAGAAGGGGTTCCATCACCTGTGGAGGATACAATGAGGGAATAGGAGAGAAAGAGGGGATCTGAAGCTGTCTGAAGAAAACAACGAGTTGCTATCTGAATGGAGCAAGGTCACAGCTGTGGAGAAACAACAACAGAGTCAAGAGGTGTGTGAGACAGTGACTTCTGAATTTAACTCCAAAACAACACACACTGACTGAGGAGGAAGCAACCGAAAGAGAGGTGAATAAGCTGTGATGACCATCAGACCTAACTGAAGATGGAAGGAAAGATGGCAATCGAATATAGAGCAGAACCTGACGTCAGCACAGAGAACTACACAGAAACAGGGATGACGTCACTAGAAGCAAACAATTCCAAAAGGCTATGTGTCAAGAGAGCATTAAAGGCGACAATTGCTATACCAGTCTACAGTGGACAAGAGGAAGTGGTGACAATGACTGAAGGGGCAACGGTAAAGTTTTCTAGTAATCCTTACTTGCACAACTGTCCATATTGTCCTAGACCAGAGTACGAGGACACAAGCAAGGCTGAGTACGCTGAAGTGTACTTTTGCAAAGACTCTTGCAAGTGGAAAGATGTAAAGACCTAAAGAAGCCCAGCAGTATACGGACCGGATGACCGATTTGAAGTGAAGAAGAGGAATCGATGAGGAAACAACAAGGATGGAATGACTGTTTTGATGGAAGAGGTGAAAATGTCTGACGCAGGCACGTATTACTGTGGTATTGATGTGCAGGGAACAGACTGGTATGAGACTTTCAGGATTGTAGTGAGAAAACTAGTTCCAGGTCTGATGATATTATGCTGTTTGCCATGTATATTTAAATTTGTATCATGGTCAGTAAGTAGATTGATTACAGCGTCAACATCGCATCGGATGGTGGAGATAACTGTTAATGAAGGGGGTATGAACATTGACATGGGTGATGATTTTGACTATTATTTTGATGATAGCAACAGCTATGTGACATGAGAAAACAGTAAACAGATTGAGAGTGAAAATAAGGTGATGGCTGTTACTTAATTGAAGAACTTAACAAAATTGACATTTTGAGAGTAAAATGACTATTTGCTTGCTTAAATGTATTTTGGGTCTGTCCAAACAAAAACAGCTTACTGCATGAGTTGATATGTTCTGTAGTTAATCTTAAAAGAGTGATCATTTACATGAAAATCATGAGAAGAGTGTAAATGTGATGTATGCTTAAGAGTGCAGTAACAACAACGTGTTCCAATGTTTGTGGATGATATTAATGATGAACTAATGATTTAGAGTATTAGTGATTTGTAACTGATTGAAGCAATGTTTAACAGAATTTACTATGTGTATGAAATAACAATAGTGTAAAATTAACAGGCAAATTCTGTGGTTTAAACCTCTGGGGGTGACTGAGGGTCTGTCTTCGGACAGGAGCGCAATGACAGTGATCATTCGTTTAGCCCGGCTTCCAGGGAAGAGGGATGTTTTGGAAAGTAAACCTTAATGGGGAAACTACATTAAGAAGAATGTTTGAACATCTCTAGTGTATATGGTGGGTGCAGAAACCTGTTAAATGATTAACATCATGATTATGAAGTGTGTGATTTTAGAAGCTAATATGAAATGAATTTAGTGTTATGTTATCAATGAATGATAAAAAGAGAGGAATTGTGGTGGAAATTCATTTATATACATTATAAAGGTCTGTTCTTTTATTCTTTCATTGATATACTGTTTAAGTTAGACCAAGTGTGACCACTTTAACATCTGTTTATCACCAGATAAGATCTGGATAAATACATGGTGATTTAACAAACTACATGTTTGGATGGGATGTTAGACTGAAATGTAGATGGTCAAAAATGAAGTTGAGCGCTGACGTAACTGTGATTCATCCTGTATGTCACTGATGACCTTGTGGGCATTACAAACTAGATAAAAGAGAACGCACTCTGTTTTGGCGTCTCACTCTCTGCAGAAACCTGCGTTGCTGTATGATTGTCTGACCTTCTTTGCAAAGAATAAAACCTTAAAAGACACTTTGGGTAAGAATTTGTCTTCTTGACCACTGAGAGAGCCTCCTTAAAGAAAATTGCCACTACACCATTCATCCATATATCTGTCCACCATCCATCCATCCATCCACCACAGTCCTTCTGACAAATCAGATGTATTCATCATTCATCCATCACTGTGTACTATATAACCAACAATCCTCCCTATTCATTTATCCATACATCTCTCTCCACCATCCATCGGTCTATACATCCATCCAACTGTATGTCCCTCCATCCACCCATCCATCCTGCTCTGTCCATCATTCATCAATCACTGTATACTATATATCCAACAATCCTCCCTATCCATTCATCTATATATCTGTCCACTATCCATCCATCCACCCATCTCAGTCCTTCCGACAATCCAGCTGTATTCATCATTCATCCATCACTGTGTACTATATAACCAACAATCCTCTCTATCCATTCATCCATCCATCTTTCTCCACCATCCATCCATACATCCGTCCCTCCGTCCATCCATCAATCACTGCATACTATATAACCAACAATCCTCCCTATGCATTCATCCATATATCTCTGTCCAATATCCATCCATCAATTCAGCTGTATTCATCATTCATCAATCACTGTCTGCTATATAACCAACAATCATCTCTATCCATTCATCCATCCATCTCTCGCCATCATCCATCCATCCATCCATCCATCCATCCAACTGTACGTCTGTCCATCCATCCATCCAGCTGTATTCATCATTCATCCATCACTGTGTACTATATAACCAACAATCCTCCTTATCCATTCATTTATCCATCCTTCTCCACCATCCATTTGTGCATCCATCTGTTCATCCATCCATTAGTCAATGCTGCTCTATTCATCATTCATCAAATCACTGTCTACTTTATAACCAACAATCCTCTCTATCCATTCATTCATCCATCCATCTCTCTCCACCATTCATCCATCCATCTGTCTATAAATCCATCCAACTGTACGTCTGTCCATCCATCCATCCATCCATCAATCCAGCTGTATTCATCATTCATCAGTCACTGTCTACTATAACTAACAATCTTCCCTATCCATTCATTTATCCATCCCTCTCCACCATCCATTCGTACATCCATCTGTTCATCCATCCATTAGTCAATGCTTCTCTATTCATCATTTATCAATCACTGTCTACTATATAACCAACAATCCTCTCTATCCATTCATCCGTCCATCTCTCTTCACCATCCATCCATCCATCCATCCATCAATGCAGCTGTATTCATCATTCATCCATCACTGTGTACTATATAACCAACAATCCTCCCTATGCATTCATCCATATATCTCTGTCCAATATCCATCCATCAATTCAGCTGTATTCATCATTCATCAATCACTGTCTACTATATAACCAACAGTCCTCCTTTGATAAAGCCATTAGTTTATCCATCCCGCTCCACCATCCATTCGTGCATCCATCTGTTCATCCATCCATTAGTCAATGCTGCTCTATTCATCATTCAATTACTGTCTACTATATAACCAACAATCCTCTCTATCCATTCATCCATCCATCTCTCTCCATCATCCAGCCATCCATCCAACTGTATGCTTGTCCATCCATCCATTCAGCTGTATTCATCATTCATCCATCACTGTGTACTATATAACCAACAATCCTCCTTATCCATTCATTTATTCATCCTTCTCCACCATCCATTTGTGCATCCATCTGTTCATCCATCCATTAGTCAATGCTGCTCTATTCATCAAATCACTGTCTACTTTATAACCAACAATCCTCTCTATCCATTCATTCATTCATCCATCTCTCTCCACCATTCATCCATTCATCTGTCTATACATCCATCCAACTGTACGTCCGTCCGTCCGTCCATCCATCCATCCATCCATCCATCCATCCATCCATCCATCCATCCAATCCAGCTGTATTCATCATTCATCAGTCACTGTCTACTATATAACTAACAATCCTCCATATCCATTCATTTATCCATCCCTCTCCACCATCCATTCGTACATCCATCTGTTCATCCATCCATTAGTCAATGCTTCTCTATTCATCATTTATCAATCACTGTCTACTATATAACCAACAATCCTCTCTATCCATTCATCCGTCCATCTCTCTTCACGATCCATCCATCCATCCATCCATCCATCCATGCAGCTGTATTCATCATTCATCCATCACTGTGTACTATATAACCAACAATCCTCCTTATCCATTCATTTATCCATCCCTCTGTTCATCCATCAATTAGTCATTGCTGCTCTATTCATCAATCACTGTCTACTATATAACCAACAATCCTCTCTATCCATTCATTCATCCATCTCTCTCCACATTCATCCATCCAACTGTACGTCCGTCCATCCATCAATCCAGCTGTATTCATCATTCATCAGTCACTGCCTACTATATAACTAACAATCCTCCCTTATCCATCCCTCTCCACCATCCATTCGTACATCCATCTGTTCATCCATCCATTAGTCAATGCTTCTCTATTCATCATTTATCAATCACTGTCTACTATATAACCAACAATCCTCTCTATCCATTCATCTCTCTCCACCATCCATCCATCCCTGTATACTATACAACCTATTTAACCAACATTGCATCCATCCACTTATCCAACTGTACCATCGATCCAACCATCAATCCATCCAACTGTGTTCATCATTTATCAATTACTGTCTACTATATAACCAACAACCCTCCTTATCCATCCATCCATCCCTCTCTACCATCAATCTGTGCATCCATCTGTTCATCCATCCACTAGTCAATCCTGCTCTATTCATCATTCATCAATCTAGGTCTACTATAAAACCAACAATCCTCCCTATCCATTCATCCACCTCTCTCCACCATCCATAAATCCATTCATCGATGCATTCGTAAATCCTGCTCTATTCATCATTCACCCATTACTGTATACTATATAACCAACAATCCTCCCTATCCACTCATCCATTCATCTCTATCCACCACCCACCCATCCCTGTATATTATATAACCAAACATCCATCCATCCACTTATCCAACTTTACCATCCATCTATCCATCCATCTCTACCATTTATTCATACTCTGTAGTTCCATCCATCCCCCATCTATTCATCCATCACCTGCCTTTATCCATTCACCTATCTCCATGTGTATTCCCTTCTACTAAACCTCCATCTATCATTCCTTATCCATAATTCATCCATATATCTGGATTGACTGCACACACACAGACTATCAGATGTGTGTTTGCTTACTTGGTGCGGATGTCGGGGTCCTCATAGCCGGAGTGGCACATCTCACTAAACCGTGACACAAAGAAATCATAGCTGCGATGATACGAAGGGGTGTCCTCCTCGATGTTAGCAAACTTTACAAACTGAAAAAGAAAAACAGCAATTCAGTAGAAATAAATTAATTACATAACGCAGTCAAATCAGGTTAAAACTCATTTCCTCGAAAAGACGGCAAATGCTGCTGTACACAGAGTGAGCTAGTGGGTGATTATGAGGTAGTATTATCAAAGATTAAATGCTAATGTGATGTTGTTTTTGTTCTACAGGGTGGGCCATTTATATGGATGCAACCTAATAAAATGTGAATGGTTTCCTGAATACAGTTTCTTGAAAAGTGGATTGGTTGTCGTGGGCCAGTTGAATGGCCCCCAAGATCTCCCAATCTGACCCCCTTAGACTTTTATCTTTGGGGTCATCTGAAGGCAATTGTCTATGGTGTGAAGATACAAGATGTGCAGCACCTGACACTACGGATACTGGAAGCCTGTGCTGGCATTTCTCATGCGGTGTTGCTATCACTGTGTGAAGAGTTGGAGAAGAGGGTTGCATTGACAATCCAACACAATGGGCAGCACATTGAACACATTTTATAAGTGGTCAGAAACTTGTAAATAACTCATGAAAGAATCAAGTTACGTTAAAACCAAGCGCACCATTGTTTTTCTTGTGAAATTCCCAATAAGTTTGATGTGTCACATGATTCTCTTCTTATTGAAAAAACAAAAGTTGGATCCAAGATGGCCGACTTCAAAATGGCCACCATGGTCACCACCCATCTTTAAAAGTTTGCCCCCTCACATATACTAATGTGCCACAAACAGGACATTAATATCACCAACCATTCCCATTTTATTAAGGTGTATCCATAAAAATGGCCCACCCGGTACATTAACCCCAGCCAACAGCACCGCCACCACATCTTCAATATTGAACATAAAAAGCTGACACCTAATAAGAACAATATACAAGAACAGGCATTGTCTGCATGGAAGTGAATGAATCAAATTAATAACAGTAATATGTTATATAAAGATAAGTATAGGGTCATGATTAGACATATGCCGATATTTAATAATTCAATATATGGTGATAATGAATATTGTAAAGATGGTGTGGGAAAGGTGATCCCAAGCAAACAAACAATACAAAAATGCCACTTCTTTTAGTTGTACCCTGGGCGCCAGACAGAAATATCTGTCAAAATAATTTTAGAAAAATACCGCGGCTAGCTCTCACCACCCCAAAAATAAATAAATAAACAATGTAAACTAGATAAACCACTGAGACAAACGATGGATCAGTTTAAATTAAAATCTGTATTTCACCAATTTTTCAATTTGTATGAATACAAAAACAACCCTAACAACAACAAAAAAACACGGCACTTATAACATAAATGAAATAAATCCCCAAGAGGAAAAATGCAGCTAATTCAAGCCAGCAGATTTGTGTCAGATTTGAGCACGGGGAAAAGATTTTGATAATGTTGTCGCATGATGTTGATATCGTAAGCACACATGGCGTCGTCACATGACGTTAATATAGTGGGCACACATGATGATAATATCGTGGGGCACTTCAAAATACAGTGAATAATTATTTATTATTTAAAGTTTGAGTAGGGTGACACGGGGCTCAGTGATTAGCACTGTCGCCTCACAGCCAGAAGGTCGCTGGTTTGAGTCTCAGCTGAGCCAGTTGGCATTTCTGTGTGGAGTTTGCATGTTCTCCCTGTGTTTGCGTGGGTTTCCTCCTGGTGCTCCCGTTTCCCCCACAGTCCAAAGACATGTGGTATAAATGAATTGAATAATAATCTAAATTGGCCGTAGTGTATCTGCATGTATGGGTGAATGAGTGTGTATGGGTGTTTCCCATTACTGGGTATCAGCTGGAAAGGCATACATATGAAAACATATGCTGAAATAGTTGTTGGTTTCAATCCACTGTGGCGACCTCTGAAATAGAGACTAAGCCGAAGGAAAATGAACAAACGTTTTTTAAAATAAGGAAAGGGTCATGGGTAGACATATTCCATTATCCATTATTCAATATATCGTGATATGAACATGCATGATGTTGATATCGTGGGCACTTCAATTCATTCTTTTTCCTTCGGCTTAGTCTCTATTTCAGAGGTCCCCACAGTGGGATGAACCGCCAACTATTACAGCCTATGTTTTACGCAGCGGATGCCTTTCCAGACGCAACCCAATATTGGAAAACGTGAATAATTAATTATTATTTAATCTTTGAGTAATTAGTTAGCTTCATATTTCAAACATGAACAGTTTCCCATGTTAATCTGGCCTATTACATGCTGAAATACTGATTGACAATTCTGTGACTTCATATAGTATAGAAATAAAGCATCAAAACTCATCATAAAAACTACAAAAGCTTTTATTATCTGAGGTCATGTTAATTTCCTAGTAATCTGATTACAAGCCGTAATAGCATCATTAAATAAAGTTAATAACTTAGAAGCCGGCAGCTAGCTCTCTGTAATTCTCACATGGTCGCCTACTGAAGCTAAGCAGAGCTGCGCCTTGTCAGTATCTGGATGGGAGACCAAATGAGAAAGCTAAGTTGCTGCCGGAAGTAGTGTTAGTAAGGCCAACAGGGGGGCGCTCAACCTGCAGTCTGTGTGGGTCCTAATGTCCCAGTATATTGATGGGGAGCTCAGGTCATCAGTGAGCTCAGGTCATTAAAAATCCCAGGATGTCCTTTGAAAAAGAGTAGTTTTAACCCCAGCATCATGGGCCTCTTAACCATCCCCATATCATAATTGGCTTCATCACGTCTCCTCTCCACCAATCAGCTGGTGTGCGGTCTGGCGCAATATGGCTGCCGTCGTGTCATCCGGGTGGATGCTGCCTGCTGGTGGTGGAGATGAGGAGATTCCCCCCAAAAATGTGTAAACGCTATGAGTGTCAAGAAAAAGCATTAAATAAACGTAAGGAATTATTATTATTACTACATGCTGAAATACTGATGACAATTCTGTGACTTTATATACATTGTTTTCCAGTTTCATTTAGGATTGATTTCTGTATTAACATATTCTGTTATAGCGCCAAGTTATGGGGTGGTTTCGCCCAGGGTGCCATTTAAGCTAGAACCCACCACTGGTCATGAGAGACATTTTTAATGCAAATAAACCAATTATTATTCACAAATACTTTACAGGTTCATATATTTGAATTGCTGCGAATGAGCTACAAAGAGGTCTTACTGTATTTGTTTCAGACTAAAAAAGGAAGCTAATCTTTTAACATTTGACAGGTTTTAGCTATTTAAAGTCATGTTCACTGTGGCCATGAATAAAATAAAAAGGCCCTTATATAGAACGGTAGGAAGCTGATGAATGAGATGCTGTCACCTAGATGATTAAACGACTCGTTTTAAAACTAGTGCCTACATACCAAATCTGCATTAATGAATATTATCTGCATAAACTCTACATTTCCTTGTGTGATTAGGCCTTTGCAGAACCAAGTAAGCAATAACTAACTCTTCTCTGTCCTAAAGCATTTCCAGGTTAATAGGGTCACTGTAAAACGCCACTGATAAATGAATAGTTTTAAAAGGCGATTTTATATACGATGTGATTTCTACAGTATTGCAATGTTTTCTGGGTGATAAGGTGTAACATTTTCTAGTGTATGTTTGTATTGCACTCTAGATTGCTCATATTGACCTATAATTTATGTTCATGTCTGGAGTGTGTTTAGATGGATATTTATGGCTCATCTGCAACATTATATTTTTGATATATTTTATGTATTTAGAACCTTCAGTACTGTAAGATTGAGATACCACAGATACTGTGATGTCTTTAACAATACAAGCATGGGTTGGAAACACAGAGACAATTGGCTCCAAATCCCACCAGCTGGGAATGAAGGAAATCTCACTCCTCTCCTTTCTTTATCTCTAAATTTATAATACTATTTAAATCATATGGTGATTATTCAAAGCTACTAATAGTTTAAGTAAATTGGTCTACTTACTTCTATAGTAATGATCATGGTATGATGAAAGTTTTATCTTGATTTAGTAGATAGCAGATATATGGGAACCACACAAAAAATATTCTAAACTCAGTAAGCAGAGTTCTGCCTTTTTAGAATAGTGGTTAATCGCCTCTGTTAGCGACCAAGATGACATGCTTGTGATTAAGAGATTTTATCCTCGGCCGGTACAAAGACTCAGGATGTTATAGGAATTTGAAGGAACGAGTGTAATATACAGAACAAGATTAAATAAATAATGAAACATATATCTAAATTAATTATTACAATAAGCTTATGAAAAGTTTTGTGATTGGGACGAGGATAAATATATTAATATTCTAAACCATCTCATATAAAATTGGAGTCGGATATGAGTTAAGTTTAAGTAATTCAACATTGTGCACTGGAAAGATCAAATATGCAGTGAACCTTCATCCACCAGTAGACAGCATCATTAGACTAACTGGCTGGACCTTACAGTACCAAAATACATAACATTAAATGGTCATACTTTACACTTTTACAATCAGAATGCTTCAAAAAATATAATAAAGAGATAGTTCACCCAAAATAAAATTCTGTTCGTCACTTACTCAACCTTCGCTTCACAAAAGTTTGAGCTTCGTTTTCTGTTGAACGCATACCTGTCAATAGAGGTGTAATCGGGCCATAAAAGTTAGGCCCGACAGAATTCGGCCCCGAGCCCCACAAGTACATTTTGATTGACAGCTATTTAAAAGCCCAAACCCGTTTATAGCCCGACATTATACAAATGTGCACATGCACACAGCTCTTTGACTTTTTTTTTCAAGAATGAGTCGTTTAAATGTGTTATAATTTATTCATAACAAACATAGGCTACAGGCCACTTGGAAGTTGGAACAAAGAAATAAAATAAGTCCTCTGTAACATCGTAACATCTCAGCACTCTAAATACGCCTAGGTACATACACATAGACTTTAAATTGGCCAAACACACCAATAAAAATGTGTCTTTCCTAATAAATTAAATTAAAATAAATTCAAATTATGACGAGTATTTGGCAATAACGAAATTAAGAAAAAGGCTCTGCAGGATTTGTTTCGCCACTTCTCTTCACAATCTGACCTTAAGGCGACAGTGAAGCTGAATAATAAAGGAATTATGTCAACATGAGCCTATAATCTCTGTCTACATTATGCATTTACGGTTTAATTAATATTTAGGTATAATTTGAAAATCCTTTACTCACCAAGATTGGGCTACATGTTTTTTGTGGAGAAACATTATTGAATCCACTGTAAATAGCTTTAGCGCAGTCCTGCGCTCTCTGAACAGCACTCAACACCCTTTCACTGCTGCTTCTACTGGCCGAGATGCATAGTACTGATCTGGCTAATTTGGCAAGTTTTGGGTAGGATTGCTTGTTTATCTTCCACCAGTCAAGAACATCCATTTCAATTTTCCATGACAGCGGTTTCAATGTAGCGAGTGACCTTCGTCATTTCCCTGTCAGCTTGCTGTACATGCTGACATTGCTGTTTAGCGCTGCTCTACACTACACGCATACACGCAGTGTATGAGCGACATGCCGAAATACCTCGGACGACTAGAATGGACCGTTCTTTTTGAGCTGGCAGATAGCCTGACCGCAGTCAAAATTCGCTCTTTTTGACTTCTCCATCATCATTTGTTTTACCTTTGCAGGGATGGATTATAATGTTGCACTAAATGATTTGATTACTTTCTCGCGCTAATCGAAATGCATCACATGACTCGTTCATTTACTGCGCAAGCCTGCGTCCGTCTCGACTCCTTCTAAAATGACTAGAAATGAATCCCGTCGGGTTCCTTCAGGTTCGGCAAAGATCTTCAGCTCTACCCAGTCAACCCATCCGTCTTTGCTGGGATTCTCCCGTATACTACCTTTCTATCCCACTATCATTCCATTTAAGTATTTTCCTGTATTTTTAATATTTCTAAGGAAAGTGAAAGTAGCATCAAAGAGCTAAACTCAAATGTGATATAGCTAATTGCAAGAGCTTTATATTGGCTTGAATGCACAGTGAAATTAATATTACAATGGCCCGCATTCACTTCACATTTTATAAAGCTATGCATTGACCTTCCTGTACCCCTGAATCAGTTAATTCATGTTTCGGTGCTGACTGATGGACGTGCTCCATAGTGATAAAGACACTGTTGTCATAACAGCTTCTGATACACAACATTTGAAAAAGAAAGAAAGATGGACAGTTTGGGATTTGGGTGTGTTTTTAAACAGACAAATACACTTATTAATATGTAAACATAGTCCGTCCTCGCGTGTTTTATTTTAAACACAAACAATTTTGTTTTAAATGAGCACAAAACACTAACGAAAGTAATCGAAATGCTTTCATTATAAATCTGTGGATTATTAAAGGGACTCCTCTGTTATCAAACAAACCAGTGGATCAAAATGAGAGATTCGCTGCTCTTCACTAAATAACTATAATAACTTTGATCAGTATTAAATACAGAAATACAAATACAAAATGTGAATGAGACTTTATGATTGACTGATTTAATTTCTGTATAGGCCATTGAATTTAATAGGCTAAACCTTTCATTTTATTTTCAATTTTCTAACGTTTGTTATGTATTATTCATTTGAAGCTAATTTCCTCCCCATATTTCTAATGGTATCTACTAGGTTATATATACAACTAAACTACAGTGAATAAACAGATTAAAGTGTTTGGGGTCATATTTTGGGAGTTCTTCGGCTTGGGAGGGGGAAATTAAAGTGACAAATGATGCAGTTTAGAGTAGTCCCTTCTGCCACCATACAACAGTGTGTACATACCGAGTTTGTTCCTAGGATTTGCAGGTTGGGTTTGTCAGCCTCCAGGAGTTTTCGCACCATCTTTAAGAAACTCTCTACAAACAGGTTGATACTCTGACAGTGGCAGGCCATTAGAAGCTGGTCAAGAGCTTCCATCGCAATACACACATACCTGAAGAAACAAACACACACTCAATACAGGCTGGAGGAACAAGAGAGAGAAAAAAATGCAGATCATTCATGTTATGAATTTTGGTACCCATATCGATGTCTAGCTACATCACGAGACAGTCTTTCAGACAGGTATGCCCCAATCCGATCAAGCTTCTCTGGAGCCGACAGGGCATAGAAAGTAAGTTTCTCCATGTTGGCCTTAACCAAGCCATCCTGTACACACAGAAAACAAAAACACACAAATAATAATATCATGACCACAGCTAACTAAGAATTACATGTCCAGAATTTTCAGTCTGGTCTTAGACTAAGTGGACTATATACTATGCCTGTCACAATATATCGACTTACGCACAACATATGGACATGACCTAAATCATTTTTGGTGATGCAATATATATCGCCTATACATAAAAACCAATTCTAGCAACACTTTAGCTGCAACATCTCTATCTCTACTGGAGGTGTCAGTGTCAGTATGGTTAAAAAACACGATACACTATATTATTTACTATAAATTACCTTTATGAACTTACAACTCAACATAGATCTGGTAGCAGATATTGCAGCCTTTTACATTTATACATTTTTCACATTCTGATGCCAATGGCAAGTCTCAAAGCAAGCAAGCCAGTGGCGAAGTGGCGAGGAACAAAATAGCTTGTCTCGATGTCTGCTGCGATATTCGGATGGTAGGGTCAGAATTTGGCGTCAACATGAAAGCATGGATCCATCCTGCCTTGTATCAATGGTTCAGGCTGGTGGTGGTGGCGTAATGGTGTGAGGGATAATTTCTTGGCACACTTTGGGCCAATTAGTACCAATTAAGCATCATGTCAACGCCACAGCCTACTGGAGTATTGTTGCTGACCATGTCCATCCTTTGCGCCACGTCATAAAGCGCAAATCATCTCAGACTGGTTTCTTGAACATGACAATGAGTTCACTGTACTCAAATGGCCTCCACATTCACCAGATCTCAATCCAATAGACCACCTTCGGGATGTGGTGGAATGGGAGATTAACATCATGGATGTGCAGCTGACAAATCTGCAGCAATTGCGTGATGCTCTCATGTCAATATAGACCAAAAACTCTGAGGAATATTTCCAATATCTTGCTGAATCTATGCCACAAAGGATTATAGCAGTTCTGAAGGCAAAAGGGGGTTCAACCTGGTACAAGGAAGGTGTACCTAATAAAGTGGCCAGAGAGTATATATTTATACATTATAGATTTTAATACAAGAATTCTGGTGCTGTGAAGTAAAATATAAAATTGTGTCTGAAAACATAGTCAATGCATTGTTATGCACTGAGCTATACTTAGAACAGAACCAAATCGGTGGCATGCTAATCATAATCGAACCGCAAGACCAGTGTAGGTTCACACCTCTACCACTAATTGATTAAATTTACAGAAATGGTACTACATGGTGCTATATTACACGAGATGAGATTTTTTACATGTTGCCCAGCCCTATTTGCTATATAAAAAATGTTTGCGAAACTGCAGAAGTACATTATTGGTCAAAAGTATGGCATTTGCAAGATTTCTGGATGATTTTGATAGAAATCTATAATGTGAAGGATCATTACTGCGATGCACACCCCTGCTGGCTTTAAATCCCACCGAACATGACGAATGAACTGAGCTACCGCAGCTCAAATGCTGACCAACGAGAGCTAATGGAGACATTTCAGATATCTCAGCTTTTCCACTGGGTGCTTTTTGGGAGTCGATGGGCTTCTGGCTCGCTTCCTCAGACACCTGCTTAGGTAATTGCCTGTTACACACTAAATGCACTTTCTTTTAAGTGGTCTCGGAAATCAAGCATCTGCCAAGAGCTTGAATGCAAATGTAAATAAGCGGTTGGAGAGGAGAAACGAGGGCTGTTTGACTGTAAATAGACTCTATGTGATGCTGTAAAAGAATGGAGTTGAGAGAGAGAGAGAGAGAGAGAGAGAGAGAGAGAGACAGAGAGAGAGAGAGAGAGAGGGAGGGAATGTTCTCACCTCCGGGTCTTCAGGAAAGATGTTATCCACTAGTCTCTTGTAGCGAGGCCTCAGCGCTCCACAACAACCACACACCCCTGCAGAGAAAAAAGAAAAAAGAAAATGTGGTTATGAATTACTTTCTAGAAGCAAAGTGGCATTGATTTTAGGATGACATTAGATTTCCGTCCACAAATGGTAAACGTGAATATTGGGTCTGGTTTGTCATCAACACCACAGGAGATGTAGAGACATCAAAAGTGCTCTCAAAATTAAAAAAAAAGTGTATTTAATATCTATCCATCCATCTATCCATTTATCTATTCATCCATCCACCTATCAATCCATCCATCCACCCAAGGGCTGCACGATGTTGGAAAAATCTGACATTGTGATATTTTGTTTTTCTGAGATGTATATTGCTATATGAACACAATTTCACCAGATGGCTTGAATAGCTCTACTTGAAAAGAAATCATTAATTTAGATTGATTGTGGTGATTTTGTAAGGGTGGGAACCATGTATAAAAATAATAAACAAATTGCAAGCAAAAATTTATAAACAAAAATTATTACAATAGAGCAAAGAAAAAGTCAAATAAACAGTGCTTTATAGTTTACCGGAGAGTCAAACAGTTTTTTAGGTACAGAAATTGAATAATTAAATGTAAAATATAAAATAACACTATATAGTTTTCTTCACTAATTCAGTAAAATAATTCCTCATTAAATGTTGTATGTTTTTGTGCCTGAATGCTCTTGAAATGCTTTTAAAACACATACAAAGCATAAAGATTCACTCTGTTATAGTTATAATACTCCACAAATCTCATGTATTCTCAAATGTGGTGCTCATCAATAATCATAACTCAACATTGCAAATCCTGCAATGTGACTTGTGGACACACACATTGCGATATTGATGCTGAAACGATGTATTGTGCTTCCCCAATATTAATACATAACATATATATAATTTTTTTTTTTTTTAGGGAAGCATCTATAATGACCAGGGATGGGTGTTTTGAGAGACAGGGTGGGATTTAGGTCCCTCTGCCATATAGTGAACCCTGCTATTACTAATTGTCTCCTTACTTTTATTATTATTATTATTTGTTTATTTTAATTTAATTTAAAAAAATTATAGATTTAATTTAAATGACATTTTCCAGGCCTGTAATTAAATTAAATTAAATTATAGACCTGGCCAAAATTGTTGGCAGCCTTACATTGAAGAAAGAAAAGCAAGTGGTCATTGAAGTAACTTGAAACTGAAAAAAGTAATTATCTGAAATTACTGAATTAAACTAATGAAAATCAGATATTACTTTCTAATTGTGGCTCAACCAAAACATTAAAAAAGGCAAACTAATGAAACTTCCCTGGACAAAATTCAAGACTACCAACAGTTTTGTCCATGTATGTATTTATTTTGTACTTCCTTCTCTTTCTTTTTCGTCTCACACTCTTTTTTCCTTCTCATATCTCCAAAAATTCTTTCAATTCACATAGTTTGTTTACTCCTTTACACCAAGACGCATTGTTACAGACAAACAGACACTATAAAGCCTCATTCACACTACAAGCGACTCGCAGCGGCAAAACAGCAAGTGACCATTCATTTAACAGAGAGTGAGCGACTTCTGGCGACCGCCGTCTGCGAGAATGACAGCAACCGTTGGCGACCAGGTGGGCGTGTCGAGCAATGCGAATCAATGAGAATCCTTCTGCCGCCTTTCCACTGCACACGACATTTGGACACAACTGTCAGAATATGCCCCCTTGTGGCAGTCGCACAGAATTTTCAGTGTTGTCGTGCACCATTGGAGAAAAGTTGATTCAGAAATAAAGTACAAAAAGAGCCTTTATTCTCTGTGTGTTCACCATGGTTGAATGAATAAATTAATACTAGAAACTCAGAGCGCTAAAAATTTTGGACGGAATGTGGAGACAACATTAAAAAATATTTTTTTTTTATAACTTATATTCATTCATCATTCATTCATTCATTTTCTTCCGCTTTTCCGGGGCCGGGTCGCGGGGGTAGCAGTCTTAGGAGAGAACCCCAGACTTCCCTCTCCCCAGACACTTCCTCCAGCTCCTCTGGGGGGATCCCGAGGCGTTCCCAGGCCAGCCAGGAGACATAGTCCCTCCAGCGTGTCCTGGGTATTCCCCGAGGCCTCCTCCCGGTGGCACATGCCTGGAACACCTCCCTATGTAGGCATCCAGGAGGCATTCGAAAAAGATGCCCGAGCCACCTCAGCTGACTTCTCTCGATGTGGAGGAGCAGCGGCTCTACTCCAAGCTCCTCCCGAGTGTCAGAGCTCCTCACCCCATCCATAAGAGTGCGCCCTGCCACCCTTCGAAGGAAACTCATTTCGGCCGCTTGTATCCGAGATCTTGTCCTTTCGGTCACGACCTAAAGCTCATGACCATAGGTGAGAGTAGGAACGTAGATTGACCGGTAAATCGAAAGCTTTGCCTTTCGGCTCAGCTCTTTCTTTACCACAACGGACCGCTACATCGACCGCATTACTGTTGCTGCTGCACCAATCCACCTGTCAATCTCACGTTCCATCCTTCCCTCACTCGTGAACAAAACCCCGAGATACTTAAACTCCTCCACCAGGGGTAAGGACTTTCCTCCAACCTGGAGATGGCAAACCACCTTTTCACTTATATTACTTCTATATGAATAGAAATGCTTTTTAATATAGACTTTTTTCTGATTCAAAAAGTAACAAAAAAAAAATCCTATTTCTCATCTTGTGCGCACGGACCTGCTTGGACAAAACTGGAATACATCACATCTGGTCGGCCGGTCACATACGATCTTGTCGCAGGAGTTCAAATATTTAAAGGTATCCGCAGCTCAAATTGAATCCGAATTTTCCGCAGCTCCCGGACTACTTTGCATTGGAAATGAATGACTTCCGGTCTGACGCTTGTCGTTTGCAGTGGAAAAGCGGCTTTCGACTTTACGCAAATGAGCGACTTTCTTGAGCGAGAGTCAATAGGACCACCAGTAGAGCTCACGTGATCCTCTCTCAGCTTGCTCAGAGGCCAGCTGTATTCATGCTGTAGACCTACACAGACCTGCGTTTGCAGCAGGTCGCCACCCAGAGCGATAGGCAGCGATAGTTGCTGCTAGTGTGAATGAGGCATAATACTTCTAAATGTTGAATGTTGACAGTCAGTTTATGTGTTATGTTAAGTTGTATGTATATTATAAACATATAATATTTCTTTTGAGCCCTCTTTAATATCTATCATTACTGACTGAGCATAACATGAGTCAATATTCTAATTATAATAGTATTTTCTTATAACATCCACTTTTCTAGAAACGGAGAGCATAACCTTGGATCATTAGTGTGAGTCAACATGAGAATAAAAGCGAACGTCAAGCCATTAGTGCAACTTCAATTATTGAGGACAATGTTCACATGGCGGAGTGTGGGCTTGAGGACACTCCATAATGAAGGTCAAAAATGGCACAAGCTGCATCTTGTCAAACCCAGACAGCCTTGAGGACAGAGCAACATAGAAATCATTGGTTGCCAATATGCAGTGGGAAATCTGCAATCCGATTGGCCAATGCATCTCAGCAGTGATGACTCACACGTGTCCCACTGAACTGCGTGATGGCAAAAAAATGAAGTTCTGGAGGCAAGCATAACTTATTTAAAGTGTTTTTCTCCCCATCGCTATATGGTATGATAAAATCGCTTTCTGAAATCACACACACAAAATAAAAACAGATTTCATGCAGATCTGGCTCAAGTTGAGAGCTGAAAGACCTTAATCTCTGAACGACGTCACTGAGGGGAAAAAAAATCTTCAGATCTGCGAATGCTTTTTCTGATCGGTTACGCTAAAATGAATGTTGGAGAGCCAAGACTTCTCTATTTTTAGCTTCTGCTCCATTTTGACTTCAAAGAGAAGCTTTACTTCCCGGCTCAACTTATCTATAGCCTTCAATGTCCCCGTTTATGTAAGCCCATTTAAAGCATGTTAAAAGCGCATGTTACTTCTAACACATAGGACTTCTTTTCGCCTGTGAAGCCTAGAATGTTCTGGCTGTTCTTCTGGAACAATTCTATGCAAATGTCAACCTTCCCATGAAAAAAAAAATGTTTTTATCAAAATAGCAAAACCATTCGACGTTTTTTTGTGCAAGCACGTATTTTACAGTACTGTAAAAATACTCAATATTGTCTCTGTCAATGTTTTCAAACTGTTATATTTGATTTACCAAAGTCACAAAGTGCCAATTTCACATCTGTCACATCCATAAACGAGAGGCATCATATTCAAAGCAAAGCTTTTTGGCTGGAAACTATTTGATAATTTCAAGTTGTTTTAGTAAGAATACAATTTTAACTTGTTACTAATTTTATTAAACAGAGGTTTTCTTGACTGAAGCAATGCAAACTTACTTAATAATTAATTATTTATGTTACAATTAAATTGTGTTGAAAATGCATGTACCAAATTTTATACAACAGGTATAAAGGGTGCTTTATTCCTGAACAATCATGTCACATTTATCATGTAAATGTATCATTTAATTTATAATATACCTACTAAAATGCAAACACAGTATTTGGATGATTTAATTAATCTAATTAGTCACTGAAACGCCATCTTAAAATGCATTGTGGGTATTTTACAATAATTGCACCTTATAAAAGGTCAAGCTGCAGTGTGCCTTTTTATGTTAGAAGGCATGAAACTGATCATTTTTCAACATGGAGAAACCTGACAGAAGATAAAAGCACTGCTCCAGCAATCACTTGAAACTTCTGTGTACTGTGTAAGTGTAAAGTGCATCTTTGCCTGAACAAGGACTGAAACTGCTATTACGCCTACCATAAAGTGAAATAATACAAGTCTCATACAAGTTAAAAAAAAGTTTTTAAATGTAAAAAAACTAAGAGGAAAAACTGCCTGAAATTTTCTCTGTTGTCAAAATGTCAAGGGCAAAATATTTTTTTTGTAATTAAAATTAACATTGTTATCAGCAAAAAGTTGCACAAACGCCTGATGTATCAAATGTGATACAAAATAAATATCATGAATTTTATTTTTTTGATTTTGCTAGATGTTTTAATAAACATCCCAGTTCCAGAAAATTAGAATTTTCTGCCTACTTTTTGAAATTTCAGGTCTTACAGGGTTAAAAGAGTACCCCAACAATGACTGAAGCCACAAAAATTAGAAGGCATAACATATTTTAAATTAAATCATAAATTAAATAGCATAACATATTTTCGGCTGATAAATATTCAGTGGCTGAAAATTTGGTACATCTCCAACTACAGTAGGCATGGGCCGATATAGAAATCTGATGGCATGATAACCTTGGATAAATATATCACGGTTTAACAGTTTCACGGTATTATGATTACTGCTCTAAAATATATTCTTTTTAAATGTCTCAGTAAAAAATAACAACTACTTTTTTCCCCCTTTGAACATAAAATATTTTATTTTGAGAAACATTTATAATTATTTGGAGCAGTAAACATGTCAGGCTAAATAATTCAAATGAATCATTGACTGCTGTTGTCTTCATTTGTTTCAAAAACCCAGATTTCTTTACAATTTAAAACGGCATCTTTGGATATTTTTTCTGCTGGAGATACTGTTGTCGTAAAAAACTAAAATACAAATACAAAGAAAAATAAATACAAGATTAAATAAATAAAAAAATCTTACACATACCTTAGGAACAGTATAGCAGAAAATTTTGCGGTTTTAAAACCTTGACTTTTCCAAACCGCGGTATACCTTAAAAACGGTTATTGTCCCATGCCTATCTCCAACATTAACACACTTTTAGATTCCCATTGAATACCCTTAGATCATTATAGAGTAAAAAGGTCCAGAGCTTATCATTGTTATTGACAAACTTTATCGCGATTGGATATATTCTCGTTTATCGGCAACGCCCTAAATTAAACACAAGTAATCTTTGTTAATGTGACAAACTATAAAATGTCTTGTTTCCAAATTGTTTAAATTCACTTGAGATCCTGCGATGTGACTATTGCAGATTCACACATTGCGATATCGACGCTGAAACGATAAATTGTGCAGCCCTATTAAAATGACAATAACGTCATTTATTGCGATACATTTTGGTGCAATATATTGTAGAATAAACACAAAATAGACATCATCACAGGCCTAGAGATAATGAAGACAGAATTTGCACTATTAGCTTAACTCCCTCTTAAGGCTTTGTAGGTTTTCTGATAATGTGTTAAATGCTGAGAGCTGCTGCACTGCGCCGTGACTCTGTGCCCACATGAACAGACAGAGATGGCACCGCACTGACAGCCAGCTCTGCCACCCCCTCACAAACAGCTGTGTTTCACTCCTGTGACTCTCTCTCCCACTCATTAAATCTCCATCTAGCAGATAAGATGCAAGAGAGTCTTTAATGCAGAAAACTTCATTTTTACACATTTAATTATTTATTGTCTACTGATAAGCTGAAGCTGGATTGGCCTAGCAGATGTGGTGATATCTGTCACACCATTAAAGCCAATGAAACACACCAACTTTAACCTTATTTCTTGTAATGGGCATTGGACACATGCTTGGCTAGTCAAGGCTGAGGCTTCTCTGTTTTCACTGAAACAAGATCGTAGTGATCTGCCACATGACCTGATCAATGACATAAGCAAAACACCTCCGGCACGCTCTTTATAAGAAAATAAGTGCACAGATGGCCTTCTTTGACGTCAGATGAAAGCAATTCACATGATTTATATACTCAGATGCACCTGCTAAACTTTTTCCTCACCATGACAAACCTCATGGGTAGGCCCAAAAGAAATTAATTAAATTAACAGAATTTTATAAATTAATTTTAGTAATATTATTGACTAATATGAAATGTCAATTTGATTTATTTACAATACAGTCATATTTTCTGTCTATTAGTAGATATAGATTACATCAGAGACTTGTTTTGTTTACCAAATAAGTGAATCTAATTGGATTTGCATTGTAAACATTAAATAAAAGTTAAAATTGTATTATTTTTCTATTTTATATGTTAAGTTTTTAGTTACGAGACTCCCAAATTCATTAAGTATAAATATTAGGGGAGGTGATGAGATGCTTACCGTGCATTCACACGGGGCTTCAGCGTCAACACTTGACCGAGGGTGTGTCTGAAGTTGGGGCTTCGCGATCGTCATGGCAGCGTCAGCCAATGAATTTAGTCAGCAATTGCCTACTGTCTGAGCTGGGGTATTTGCATAAAGCGATCTAATGGGCTAATACTTCTGTTTGCGCTTAAAAGGTTAAGAAAACCCCAATTTTGCAGCGAGCACCGCCGCTGAAGCAGAGCCGACGATTCCACAATTCAGTTCGCTTTATATCACCAATTCAAAGTTAATAGGAAGCATTGATGCTGACGCCCCGTGTGAATGGGGTGTTACTCCATGAGACACGAGATTGGGTTCAGAAAAACAGGACGAGATTTTTACACAATTTTTGAGAAATCTTCAATGATAAAATATATGAACGAAAAACAGTTTTTTATTCAACTGTAAGAAATATATATAAAAAATAAATAAATAAAAAATTATATATATATATATATATATATATATATATATATATATATATATATATATATATATATATATATATATATATATATATATATATATATATACACACGTGCGTGCGTGCGTGCGTGCGTGCGTGAACTCAGAGATGTGTGCGTGCATGTGTTTGTGACCTGTGGTCCTTTACTGACTGGGTAAGTGCAACGAATAGTGTCAAACAGTCTTACGTGGATGAAAAAATCCTGTCACAAAATGCGGTTAAAATTCCAACATGACGATAACATCGTTTGATTACGTCGTTTACAAGTCTGCACTGCTCTTCAATGATGCAACTAAAAAAGGAATAC
>LR812538.1:48855095-49085104 GCA_903798195.1 Danio kyathit | reverse complement strand
TCCACATGTCTTAATTCCATTTGTGTTTCCAACGATTATGACTTTCAGCATATCTAAAGCGCCATTCCATTGCATGGTAATGTGTGTCACCGCAGCTGTTGAACTCCGGTGAAATAAACCTGTCTAAGCAACCCGTCCAAGCAACCGAGTGACCTATGTGAATGACGTGCAACACAGAGGCAAGTCTGGGTTGCCAGGTGCGTGCAAAGCCCTAAATTTGCAGTTAAAATCTAATTCTGCCTCCAATATTCAGTGTTAGTTTCACCCTCATACTCCATCATGCTAACACAAGACAAATTTTCACCTCGACGAGAAATCTAGTCACGATTTAATCTCATGACACAAGATATCTTCACACCCCTAATAAATATGCAGATTTTTTTTACAAAAATATACAAATAGCAAAAAATGTCCGCAGATTCTGTCTGGCTCTATATGGGTCTCATTCAGTAATCATGAGTAGGCACAAACTTATGTGCATATAAATTAATCATAATTCATCAAAATGTTATACTAAAATTTATTAAACAAATTCAACAACTTCTTATACCACAAGTACGCAATTATCATCTATATAAACATGTATAAAGAACCCTACATATAATTAGATATGTTATTTACAGGGTGAATGAAAAGTAGATATTAAAAACAAAACAAATATATAATAAAAATTCAAATATAAAATATTGGTGGCTCAGTAGTTAGCACTGATGCCTCACAGCAAGAAGGTCACCAGTTTGAGCCCTGGCAAGGCCAGTGGTTTCCCCCACAGTCTAAATAGATAGGTGAGATAGGTGACTAGGATGAGCTAAATTGGCCTTAGTGTATGAGTGTGTGTGAATGTGAGAGTGTTTGGGTATTTTCCAGTACTGGGTTGTAGCTGGACAGGCATCCGCTGCGTAAAACATATGTCGCAACAGTCGGCGATAGGGCTATGCAATTAATCAAAATCGAATGACAATAGTGATAGTCTTACTAGCCAATTGAGTGAGCATACTTTCGTTCTGCCCAATCAAAACTTTTCAATCTGCCTCTTATCAGCCATGTTAGTTTGCTGAGTGTTCTGTATTTTTATAACTATTATTTTTTTGTTTGTATAATAAGCTACACTATCTCTCTAATTTGAGTTTAACTTGCTTACAGAAAAGTAAGGTCATTCTATGTGTGCTTACTGTTTGCTTTAGAGAAAAATTTGTTTAATTAATGAATATTTAAAAACAAATTTGAATAAATGTTGGAGTAAGTTAATATCTTTTCAGTTTCTTTTTAACTAACACTCACAGCTATTTAGCAATAAGAAGCTACGATATAGATTATTGAGCCGAATCTTGACTACAAAATTAAACCGCAAATCAAATCAAAATTGCAATATCTGTCAAAAAATTGCAAACAGATATTTTCCCCAAATCGCACAGCCCTAGTTGGCGGTTCATTCCGCCATGGCGACCCCTGATAGATAAGGGACTAAAGCCTGTTTCACACCGCAAGCGTCAGCAGCGCGCAAGCAGAGCGTGAGCAGAGCATGTTTTTTCGCTGTCCATGTTAACAGATTAGAGCTTTCATACCGCACGCAGAAGCAACGCGTCAGCGCGAGGCGTGAGCGTCGCTGAAGCAGCAGTGCCGCAATAGTTTCGGCGCTGGGTCTATTTTTGCCATGCTGCTCACGCTCAATTAAAGTGACAGTGCATAGATAATGACCAAAAACACATTGAATGACAGTAAAAAGTAGAAATTTTACCCAATAAATGCGTCAATAATATCAACTGATTTATATATAGTCAATCAAATGAACTTAAACGATTAAAAACTGCAACAAATATTTATTTAGGCCCGAACTACAAAACCAAATGTAAAACAATTTTAGTATCAGTTTTGCTTAAGTTGCACACTACTGTAGTGTTGCAGGAGAGGGGAAATAGAAGTGGCCGCTTTGAGACTGCTATTTAGGGGAGTTGTAGTCCATAGCGAAGTGTATTGTGGGTAGTGCAGTTCGACACGCATGCTGGATGATGTGAGCTCGCTGTGTGCTGTGTAGTTGAAGCAGAGGAAGAAAGTTTTATTTAGCTTTGTTTTATGTTCACTCAAGTTTTTCCACCCAGAAGCTGTTTGCACTTTGAACCTGACAACACGAAAATAAGTAAAAGAAGGGCATGAATTGATTACTTTTGTCCATCTCATTCTTTGCACGAGCTGTCTCTGCCGCTGGACATTACTGAAGCGGAGAAAGTAACACTGGTTTGATCATGTATAAATATCATTATAACTACATTGTATAAATATTATTATAATAGGCCTACAACATCCTGACAATCAAAAACAAAATGACATGATTTCACAGGCGATTGTCTTCTGAGTGCACCAGACATCAATGACACTCCTCATAGAGCATAAGAAGCAGACAGTACTGTATGATCTATAGAATTTGTAAAATAAAGACTTGCAGGTTAAGGACACAGCATAGGAGGAAGTTGCTGCGGGCCTTGGTGCAGATGAAAAGTTTTAAAATATATATAGAGAGAGATAGGTAACTAGATAGAAAAGACAGAGATAGATTGATCTCTGCAGCAGCTGCCGAAGAGCTGCGCATTGCAGACGCAGCTGGTGTGAAAGGCAAACGCCTGCGTGCTGCTTCTGCTCTCCATACGCGCTGCTCACGCACTGCTTTCGCTTGCGGTCTAAGCCAAAAAAAATGAATGAATGAATAAAATACATTTCAAATAGTTCACATCATAGTTCAAATATGCATATAAATACCAAAAACGTATGCAACGTTTAGTAAAGGAGACCTAGTGTCTTGTTTTCAGAAATAATAAGTGAAAATACAGTGAGATTTTCCTTAAAACAAACTAAATAATCTGCCAATGGGGTATGCAAAACAATCCTGTTTTCATTTAATTTTGATGCATTTCTGAAAACAAGACAATATTTTTTGCTTGTCTAGAAAATGCTTCTTGATGAAAAAACTTTGACATATCTGTATTAGAAACAAGACAAAAAGCATTTTAAGAAGTAAGAAAAGCAAGTAAGAAAAGCATTTTTTTCAGTGTACCCCAGGATAGTCATGCAGTGTGAAAACAACTGCAAATAACGCAGTGTGAACTCACATCATCACTTCATGGAGTCGCTGGTGTTCCCTATGTGGGAGTTTCCTGGCTCCATATAGTTTCTATTTCACCTGCTGTCTGGCAAGTTTTTTTTTTCCACCACTGACAAATGATGCGTTTCACATACTGCACAGCGGAACGCTACACTGACAGAACAAAATGGCACATTTATCAAGCAGTCATTCGTTGATAGAGTACCGACAAGGCCGAAATATAGCAAGAGTTTAGCCACAGATGGGAAAGGCTGAACTCTCTGTGTCCTCATCTTGTGCCAGAATGTGTGATGTTGACAGAACTGTCACCATCGATTAATCTGTGGTGTCAACAGGCCAAACAAACTGTGTCACGGGGGCAAAACTGTGGGGGAAATCAATGCATCCAAACACATTCTCTACAAACCACACAGAGAGGGAGAGAAAAGATGATGCCTATTAAAAACAGACAGAAGGAATGAGATTAGAGAGGGAAGGAAGGAGACGGTCTAATGATGGTCACTCAAACAGCAGGAAGCATCTCCAACTGTTTCCTCCATCAGCGGACGGATGCAGCAGAAAACAAATCTGCTCTGATACCGCAGTGCTTCCAGCATAAGCATACATACACCATTCCTTTCAATTAGAGAAAGCAAATAAAACTCATGTGCAGATTCAGAATCATTAAATGATTTTAGTCTAAAACGTACGACTTTAAAAAGGAGGCGCGGCACCAAACCCTGCCCCTAAACCCAACCATCATTGGGAGATGAGCAAATCACACAAAATTGTACTAATGAGATCGAACGAATTCATACGAATTAGCCACTAAATCAAAAAGTTACAAATTGCAATGAGATTGCGTTGGATGTTTTAGTGTGGACATGACTCCCTGCGTAACTATTTTATGTTTTGTCAATTAAGTGGCTAATTTGTACAAATTTGACAATGAGTTCAGTTGTATGAAAACATACGATTTAAAAAAAAGAGGCGTGACACCTAACCCCGCCCCTAAACCCAACCATCATTGGGGGATGAGCAAATCACACTCAATTGTACGAATGAGATCGTACGAATTCATACGAATTAGCAACTACATCAAAAAGTTATGAATTGCAATGAGATTGCGTTGGATGTTCTAGTGTGGACATGACTCCCTGCGTAACTATTTTAAGTTTTGTCAAATAAGTGGCTAATTCGTACAAATTTGACAATGAGTTCAGTTGTATGAAAACGTACAATTTTAGAAAGGATTCGCGGCACCCAACCCCGCCCCTAAACCCAACCGTCATTGGGGGATGAACAAATCACACTAAATTGTACGAATGAGATTGAACAAATTCATACAAATTAGCCACTAAATCAAAAAGATACAAATTGCGGTGAGATTGCATTGGATGTTCTAGTGTGGACATGACTCCCTGCGTAACTATTTTATGTTTTGTCAATTAAGTGGCTAATTTGTACAAATTTGACAATGAGTTCAGTTGTATGAAATCATACGATTTCAAAAAAAAAAGAGGCTTGACACGTAACCCCGCCCTTAAACCCAACCATCATTGGGGGATGAGCAAATCACACTCAATTGTACGAATGAGATCGTACGAATTAGCAACTACATCAAAAAGTTACAAATTGCAATGAGATTGCGTTGGATGTTCTAGTGTGGACATGACTCCCTGCGTAACTATTTTACGTTTTGTCAAATAAGGGGCTAATTCGTACAAATTTGACAATGAGTTCAGTTGTATGAAAACGTACGATTTTAGAAAGGATGCGCGGCACCCAACCCCGCCCCTAAACCCAACCGTCATTGGGGGATGAACAAGTCACACTAAATTGTACGAATGAGATTGAACAAATTCATATGAATTAGCCACTAAATCAAAAAGATACAAATTGCGGTGAGATTGCGTTGGATGTTCTAGTGTGGACATGACTCCCTGCATAACTATTTTATGTTTTGTCAATTAAGTGGGTAATTTGTACAAATTTGACAATGAGTTCAGTTGTATGAAAACATACGATTTCAAAAAAAAGAGGCGTGACACCTAACCCCGCCCCTAAACCCAACCATCATTGGGGGATGAGCAAATCACACTCAATTGTACGAATGAGATCGCACGAATTCATACGAATTAGCAACTACATCAAAAAGTTATGAATTGCAATGAGATTGCGTTGGATGTTCTAGTGTGGACATGACTCCCTGCGTAACTATTTTACGTTTTGTCAAATAAGGGGCTAATTCGTACAAATTTGACAATGAGTTCAGTTGTATGAAAACGTACGATTTTAGAAACTATGCGCGGCACCCAACCCCGCCCCTAAACCCAACCGTCATTGGGGGATGAACAAGTCACACTAAATTGTACGAATGAGATTGAACAAATTCATATGAATTAGCCACTAAATCAAAAAGATACAAATTGCGGTGAGATTACGTTGGATGTTCTAGTGTGGACATGACTCCCTGCGTAACTATTTTATGTTTTGTCAATTAAGTGGCTAATTTGTACAAATTTGACAATGAGTTCAGTTGTATGAAAACATACGATTTAAAAAAAAGAGGCGTGACACCCAACCCCACCCCTAAACCCAACCATCATTGATGAGCAAATCACACTAAATTATATGAATGAGATTAGACGAATTCATACAAATCAGCCACTAAATCAAAAACTTACAAATTGCGGTGAGATTGCGTTGGATTTTTTTAAAAAGGGAAAGCAGGGAAAACTCCATTTATCAAAATACTCATGTACATCTAGACTAAGTTGCCTGCAAATATCTGATGAAGACATGAGCTGTAAGCGAACAGCAGAAACTTTGCAATGTTACAGTGTTGTTCAAACCATTTTAAGGCCTCACCTCAAGATATCACAGGCATGGCGAGAACAAAAACAATGAATCACATTCTCTTCGCCTCACAAAAACTTACAAACTGCCAGTTATCAGCAACCAGAACTGCTGCTCACAAGGCTTTTTTTCAGGGCTTCAAGGCTGAATTCAGAAACCTCCTGCTTCCTCTCTGGCATCTGCATAAATTTACAACCAGCACACCATTCCCAGCTGAAACAGAGCCTTAATTATGAAGGGACGGTTCCTTGATTACAGTGCAAGAATATGTTCGCTAGATTATAGGGATGCGTTCCAAATGCTTGACAACAGTCATCAACTACAGTATGTGCACTTTACAAAATGTTCACACTATATGTCTTCAGCTATAAAAATTATTATTATTTTTTTTTCAACTTGAAAATCGCTAGCATAATTTTGTATCGATCAACTGGAAAGTAGGTATCACGATACTGGAATTTGGTACCAATCGATACTGAAATTTTGAAACATTTAAGCACTGTTGAGCACATTCTTAAACACAGCTGATTTGTCATTGTGTTCATGTGCTCAACAGAAATGACTGTAATTGGCCGTGAAGGTCATCAGTTCACCAAACTCACCAATGTTTACTGAGTGTAAAGTCATGTCGATCAGCTGGTTTGTCTATAAGTGGACATACGGTATGAGGGATCCACTGATGAATCATGGCTTTAAAATGCACCACTGTATCAGTGACTGTGGCCAATCACAGTCAATTCTGTCGAGCTCAAATGTTAGCGGGCTTAGTCCTTTTATTAATCTGGGGTCGCCACAGGGGAATGAACCGCCAACTTATCCAGCATATGTTTTACGCAGCAGATGCCCTTCCTGCTGCAACCCATCCCTGGGAAACATCCACACTCATTCACACACATACACTACGGCCAATTTTAGATTACCCAATTCACCTGTACCGCATGTCTTAGGACTTGTGGGGGAAACCAGAGCACCCAGAGAAAACCCATGCGAACGTGGGGAGAACATGCAAACTCCACACAGAAATGCCAACTGACCCAGCCGATGCTCGAACCAGCAACCTTCTTGCTGTGAGGTGACAGCACTACCTACTGCGCCATCGCGTCGCCCTCATTTGATTCAACTAAATAAAAATAGGGAAGCAACATTTGTTTACAGTGTATTTAATGACCGTTTTTATTCATCAAGAGCAAAGCATAAGTGATACGATACTGGCTGCAAACTCGCACCAAATGCAAATTTAGCAAAAAGGAAGTATGCTGTTTTGTGTGAATGTACAATACTACTGACACTTACAGTATATCAATTTCACTAAAACATCTGTAGTCAGATCTGACTATTATAGAGCTTCAACTGCAACAAACATATATAAAAACGTACACAATCAGCGATGTGAAGAGCTCAGTGGGTCAGCATTAGGAGACGCTGCGCTGCCCTTCAGTGATGTTATGTAACACACAGCTAGAGTCACAATCTTCTATTTTTACATGAGAGGGGAGAAGGGCCGCCTTAGCAGACGTCTCTAAAACACACACAACCGAACACCTCTACCTGAAGCCATCGGCTGCAAATCAATGTTGCAATGACAGCAAATGATTAAAGAGAAAAATCAATCCCTCCATCTGATCATAGAGCAAAGAAATCAGAGTAGTATAATTTTTAAACAATTATTTTTATTAATTGAGGTCTCTGATTGGTACTTTTAAAATACATTTTTGTAACCATGACAAAATATAGAACAATATTATTAACAGTGACATTGTGTTTGTGATGCATCTGTGTTTACAATGTGGGACAGGTTAACTAGCTGCTGTTGTTTCTTTGCAGCCTGTCAAATAAAAATTGATTATCATAAAATAATGGTGCTTAGGGAAAAGTTTAAAACTAAATTTAGACAGGGTACTACCGATTTTAGCTCCATTTCACTACCAAAATATTTCTGAACAACCCCTTAAATTTTAGGAGCACAATTAGGAGTGAAACTGAGCGTGCTTTGAACAAATCTGGCAAGCCAATAGCTGGGTTTCAATCCTAAAGTAAAGCAAATCTTTTTAAAAGTTCGGAAAGAAATAAAATAAAATTCCCGAATTAGGTGTAGTCTTGCTAAATTGCACGTCGGCTAAATGATTTGGCTGTAATGTTTGCTACATCAGAATTGATTTGCCAATTGTGTTTCCATATCCCATAATTTGTATCAACCCTTTTTTTCGTAAAACAACTTCAAATAAGCATAAAAACAACTTAATTTAAACAAAATGTGCATTATGTGCATTAACACAAGTTGATAAAACAAGCTATAAACAAAAACTGCTTCAATTTAGGTAGGTTTAGTTTCATATTTAAATTTTCGTAACTATTTCTATTTTGAAAATGCTACATTTCTAACATTACTCTCATCAATTGTGATTTTAATTAATGTGAAAATATATTTAATGTCTCACTATAACAGCCCTTGGATACGAAGATGCTATCTTGACAGCTTTGCTTGGAACGCGATGGGCTCTTTCAATCTTCATACAGTCGGATTTCGTTTGAATCCTGAGAGAGCTCAGTAACCAGGATTCAAAAAACTTGAGAGGGTGATCACCTTCTACATTCTCGGGAAACCCAACAATACGTATGTTCTTCCTTCTTCCTTTATTGTCCAAATGTTCTGTTAACTCGAACTGAGATTCGGTTCTCAGTTTCGCCGACTTGTTTTTCGTGGTAATTAAGTTTTTCGTTCTGTTGTTGCAATAGTTGAGACAGTGGACTCAGCTTTACATCGTTGATTTTGGAAGTGTTTTCCCTGGTTTCCGTAATAACCTGCCACAAGCCAGGTTCAAGAACACTGGTGTTAGCATCTGAGGTGATAGTAGCATTACTGTCACTATAACGATTACATTCTGTCTCTGATTTGCTCGATTTTTGAGTAAATATTTTCTAAACTAGTAGTGTTTTGAATTTAATAAATGCATAATAATGGTGATAACCGTGAAACCATGATTATTCTTCAGACTACAATCGTACAACCAAAATCTATAATCATTGCATCCCTAATTGTTACGCAGTTTAAAACAACATATGAACGTGTCTGAATGTAGAAGATGCCTATATTTGAGAGATATACAATACACTGATTTTGTGCCTCAAAATACATTTGGATATGCTTGTAAAAAAAGCCACATTGTACAATGCAGTGATGTTATATAGTTTCAAAATACAACATTAACATTTTAATGTAAAAAAAAAAAAAAAGTGGGTGTCTTAAGGAGCACAAATACAGCATATGAGCTCTTATATTGCAAGTCATATCTCCGGCCCCTCATTTGAGATGCTTTTCATGAACTGGCCCCCATGACAAACTAATTGAATAGCCCTGCTTTAAACACTTTTCTAAGACAGCCATTAACATTTTCACACTTTTTGTGCGATGGTTAGACTCTTCCTCTGTCTTTTGGGTGCTACCGCAGGTGCCTTTGACAGTGCTGAAGGTTTCGTCAACATTGTGGGGTTTGTTGGGGAGAAAACTTGCAAACAGTACAGCAATTCAAAGTCACACTGCTAGCGATCGAAAAGGTATGTAAATTTGGCAAGCAAACGCGTTCTGTACTGTACAGGAGACATGGCACGAAGATTGATTGGCAATGGTCTACAGCCAATCAGGACGCAGAACACAATGCTCAAATCAGGACGCAAAACACAATGCGTTGTAGAAAAAAAGCATGTCAAATTGCACGAAAAAAAATCTGTGAAACTGCGAAAGATGAACTGCATTATGGCGAGGGACCACTGTATACTACAATGTTTCGACCTACACCGTCTTCTTTAGGTCAAACAAGTAATCCAAAATGTTTTATTTGATCATTTTCACCACACCACATATGAAACTAATAGCTATCCTAAATAGCCAGTCAAACAATAAGGTGAGAAAAACAATATACACAGAAAATATTTGCAAAAAAATGTATCTGATATCTGTAGATAAGTCTGTGCAGTGTGTACTTTCAAAGTGTTGTTTAAATCTTAATAAACATAACAAAAAATGCCCATGGACTTTTATTAGACTCTAAATAGTGCCCTGTAATGAGAAATGTCATTTTAGAAAAAAGCTCTTAAACTGAAACTAAAGAACTGTGGTAAGACTGAGTTGAAAAACAAAGCTTAAAGAACTGCTTGACAGCAAAAGTGCTATCTATGATAGCACTGATCAGCTCTACTGTGACCTGATTAAGAGGTCGACTGTGTCCTGACATCTTTAAATCGATAAACATCCATTGGTAACCTGATCTGTTAACACCACAACTCAGTAACCGCACTTAAGGGTCATCAAATGTACACAATGTACCGTAGTACAAAGACAGCTCAGATCAGCTCCCGTAAATGTACACGCACTTACAAAACTTTGCCCTTCTTAAGAAGCCCATCATCATCATTGAGACCAATCAAACAAACCTACCAAAAATCAATCTCATCACAGCGTCTGATTAGGAGATCCACCACACACATTAGCGTTTATAGTAAGCTCTTGAGTGCTGGAAAGATAAGTCATGCATGAGTGCTAAAGGAATGCAGTCAGGGAAGATTCCGGTTTCCCTTTATTACGCACAAACCTTCACAAACTACACACACACACACACACACACACACAAGCTTAAAGTGCTTACCATACATTGCTCTGGATGTCAGTGAAGCTGCTCTCTTCTCAGTCCTCTCCTGCAGGGTCTCAGATGAGAGATTTTTAGAGACACTCTACAAGCTCACACACACATGCGGTTTGCTGCTCTGAAGGCTGAAAGTGATGCGATACAAAACGGGAGAAAATCGCACATGTTAATGGGCAGCGATGGGGAAGCTATGATCCTGCTGGGATGACCTTGGTTATTGCGCCAGTCTGCGCGTCCAGGTCTCAAAAGAATAATGCTCATTTTGAACGCACGAGTGTCCACCTTCTGCTCGCCAATCAACACTCAAAGAGGGAGGAGCATGAGAGGGAAAGCGAGAGAGAGAGAGCACCAGAGAGAGTAAGAGAGAGAGCGAGAGAGCGAGAGAGAGAGAGAGAGGCAAAGAGAGAAAGTGGGATGTGCTCATTCATTCTCGGCAAAAGTTCCTCCCAGATTCGTAATTTCTCAGGATATGCAGTGTATTTCATGGATTTTTAACATATGAAACCTTTATGCTAACTCTACTATGTCTGAAAGAAAAACGCATAATTGTAAATGTTTACAAACAACATTCGTTCATTAATTTTCTTTTTGGCTTAGTCTCTTTATTAATCTGGGGTCTCCACAGCGGAATGAACCGCCAACTTATCCAGCATATGTTTTACGCAGCGGATGCCTTTCCAGCTGCAACCCATCACTGGGAAACATCCATACATACTCATTCACACAGATACACTACGGACAATTTAGCTAACCTGATTCACCTATAGGACATGTCTTCGGACTTGTGGGGTCAACCAGAGCACCCGGAGAAAACCCACCCAAACACAGGGAGAACATGCAAACTCCACACAGAAATACCAACTGACTAGTAGAGGCTCGAACTAGCAACCTGCTTGCTGTGAGGCGAGATCGTTACCCACTGCGCCACCATGCTGCCCTTTACAAATAACATTTTTTTTTTTTAGTAAATATAGAAAAAGTAATCCTCTGTTTATCGACACATAGCTGCTGATGGCAACACAAGTATAATTCCCAGCTCGAGGTCTTTTGGCGATACTTCCCCCCTCTCTGCTCCCCTTACTTTCCTGTCCGTAATCTCCACTGTCCTGTCCATTAAAGGTGGAACACCCCCCCCAAAAAAAATAATAATAATAATAATAAAAGAAAAAATTAAATAAATAAAGCAATTATTAATATATTCATATGCTAACCTGACCAACTGCTCGTTAATGCAAATTTCTAATCAGCCAATCACATGGCAGCAACTCAATGCATTTAGGCATGTAGACATGGTCAAGCGATCTGGGTCAAGACCACACCGGGTGCCAATTCGCACAGGCTCACCAAAATTGGACAATAGAAGATTGGAAAAATGTTGCCTGGCCGGTTGCGACATTCGGATGGTAGGGTCAGAATTTGCCGTCAACACCATGAAAGCATGGATCCATCCTGCCTTCAATGGTTCAGTCTGGTGATGGTGGTGGTGTAATGGTGTGGGGTATATTTTCTTGGCACACTCTGGGCCCATTAGTATAAATTGAGCATTGTGTCAATGCCACAGCCTACCTAAATATTGTTGCTGACCATGTCCATCCCTTTATGACCACAGTGTACCCATCTTCTGATGGTTACTTCCAAAAGGGATAACGCACCATGTCATAAAGCGCAAATCCTCTCAGACTGGTTTCCTGAACATGACATTGAGTTCACTTTACTGAAACGGCCTCCACAGTCACCAGTCTCAATCCAATAGAGTACCTTTGGGATGTGGTGAAACGGGATATTTGCATCATGGATGTGCAGCCAACAAATCTGCAGCAACTGCGTGATGCTATCATGTCAATATAGACCAAAATCTCTGAGGAATATGTCCAGTACCTTGTTGAATCTATGCCACTAAGGATTAAGGCAGTTCTGAAGGCAAAAGTGGGTCCAGTACTAGTAAAGTGTACCTAATAAAGTGACCAGTGAGTGTATATGTAAGAGATAATCAACGTATTGCCGTGCATTAAAGGATTTCAGCATTAAAGGTTCCAGCAACGGTCACTGAGTTACTGCGGTTATTATAATGGCGGAAGCGCATTTATTTTAAACTGTGATCAAAACTGATCGGAACTACCTGTGCATCAAAAGATTTTGTTCCACACCTTTCAGCCAATCAGAATTAAGAATTTTAACATATCATTAGGGCTGGGCAAGTAATCAAAATTGAGACTCAGAACCTATAATTGATCTAATTTTTCCAGGTTTCGATTTTTTCTATTACTTTCCCTACCATGTTTGGAGTCATGTGACCCCGTACCATTACGTTACGCTATTCTGCTGACATGTCAAGCAAGGACAACATAAACACTGAGACAACCAAGCAAAAAGAGCAGCTTGTACCAAAGAAAAAATCATTTTTACTGTACAAAACTTGTCAGTGAACTATAAAGGCAAAAAAAAATTTAAAATAATAATAATAATCATTCATCAATCATCAAGTTAAAATGTTCAATTAATCGTATCATTGAATGAACATATTTATATATTGTTTTGGTTCTCAAATTTGATTGGCTGAAAGATGTGCAATATTTTACTAGTATTAGTACTGTTCCAATTCCAGCCCATTCACCTGTGCGTATCACTCCAACAAATATTGCGGCTGACCACATTATGCCTTTTTGACACTGTTTAGGTGAGAATGTAGTTGTTTAAGTTGCAATTATAAGATTTATTCATAAGAATGCAATCTATTTGAAAATCTTTTAATTATTTTGGAGATGGTGTTTCCAGCATATCGCCGGCAGCTAGCTCTCTGCAACTATCACATGGTCACCCACTGAAGCTAAGCAGGGCTGCGCCAGTCAGTACCTGGATGGGAGACCACATGGGAAAGCAAAGTTGCTGCCGGAAGTGGTGTTAGTGAGACCAGCAGGGGGCGCCCAACCTGTGGTTTGTGTGGGTTCTAATGCCCCAGTATAGTGACGGGGACTCTATACTGCTCAGTGAGCGCCATCTTTCAGATGAGATGTTAAACCGAGGCCCCGACTCTCTGTTCGTTCAAAATCCCAGGATGTCCTTCGAAAAAGAGTAGGGGTTTAACCCCGGCATCCAATCTGGCCTCTGTCCATCATGGTCTCGTAATCATCCCCATATCATAATTGGCTTCATCACTCTGTGTCCTCTCCACCAGCCGGTGTGTGGTGTGCGGTCTGGCGCAATATGGCTGCTGTCGCGTCATCCAGGTGGATGCTGCACACTGGTGGTGGTTGAGGAGATTCCCCTCAATGTGTAAACAGCTTTAAGTGTCCAGAAAAGCGCTATACAGACTTAAGGAATTATTATTATTATCCATGGCCATTGTCCACCGAGAGAGCTCCTCTGAGGGCTACTTACTCAGGAGTCTGATGAAAGTCTGTTTAGTGGTCTATTGTGAAATGGAATTCCTTTAGTCTCTGTTGTTTGCTCCAGATGACATGGATTTGACTGTAATGCTAAATTTTACAGCTTATTTTTATATTATGCTGAATTAAATGTCATTGTTTTGGTCTGTGTAACCGCCCACTGCCAGTTTACCCAATAATATTTTGACCTTGGAGGAAAACACAGCTTATTTCATATCAGTCAAGGCCGTCTCAAAGCATGCAGGCACAGACAAAAATGTGACTTCTGGAAGACGGTAAAAGCTGCCCAAATGAGACAGATTCAGAGTTATAAAAATCCACTTGAGGTGGCTTTTATTTTGCAAACCAATATTACAAGCTTACAGTGCAAGCCTCAATCCTCAAGCATACCTGTGAACTACTAATGTAGACAATCTGGCAACTCACATGTGCATTATGTCAAAGGGGCTGGATGTACAAATCATTCATTCATTTTCCTTCGGCTTAGTCCATTATTTATCAGGGGTCGGCACAGCGGAATAAACCATCAACTATTCCGGCATATGTTTTACACAGCGGATAATCTTCCAGCGCAACCCAGTATTGGGAAACACCCATACACTCATTCACAAACACAAAAGACTCAACATCGACGACCAATTTAGTTTATCTAATTCACCTATAGTGCATGTCTTTGGACTATGGGGGAAACCGGAGCACACAGAGGAAACCCACGAGAACATGGGGAGAACATGCAAACTCCACACAGAAATGGCAACTGGCACAGTCGGGACTCGAACCAGCAATCTTCTTCCTGTGAAGCGACAATGCTAACCACCGAGCCACCATGCCACCGGGAAAGTCCTACATACTACACCTTAAAATCACAGACTACCACCAGTAAATTCTGAAATGACCTTATGTCCTCCTGAGTAAACATTACCATAAGAAAAGGGCTTTAGAACAGTATGTTAGCAGCATGCTATTCCAAACACAGACTTTCTCTCTTTCAAAATGCATGCCTTTCCTCATGCAATCCTCCTCCTACATTCTCCTCCTCTCACATGTGATGTGTGTGCCGGGAAAAACACACTATACACGAATAGCACAGATAACGTGGGCTTTCACATATGCTAAAAATCCTGCAGACAGTGGCACTACTCTACATTGCATTAGACTGGAATACTAATACTATTACAGTGCTTCCTCTAGGATTTTTTCCAGCTGTGGCGGCAGGCCTTTTGATCTACCAACTACCTATGGCGTTATTTTATGACAAATGTCGTGACGCAGTACTACAAGTCGAGATCGGATTTATGTAATGTGAGCATGCAGATCTTTTTGCTTGCGCGAGGATTTCCTCTGTTCGTGCACAAAACTTCTTGCACGCCAAATATACGCTGCTCAAGTGCAATTTAGCGCATTTATGTAGTGAATATGTCTCCAATATTTATTAGATTGGCTTTAGGAATATTAATGAATGCCTCCAATAGACCTACAGAGCGGCATTAATGCGTCCTGAGGTAAAGTGAAACGGCTATAAACTCCAGCAAGATAAAGTCTTTGTTTGTTGTATGCAGAGCCATAGACCTTTATCTATTAATAAAGTATAATTATGGAAACTGTGTTCATCCTAATTGAAAGCTATACGTCGTGTTTCCTGGCCTCATGCATCACGCACCTGTCAGTCAGTCAGCATGTCACCTTAACGGTTAAACAAATAACGCACAGCACTACTACGGTTACAGAAAAGTTTGCGCTGTTATAATTTACTTACCTTTTAATACGTTTTGGTGCGATTATAACCCGCTATTTAAAAAAAAAAAAAACGACAATGTTTTGAATGAGAAGCTGTAATGTAGCCGTGGCGGAATTAATTTTGGTGTGGCGCCCCGGCATGGAAAAATTAATGTAGCGGAAACCTTGTATTAGATATGAAATACTAATCAATCAACTGACACCAGAGTTGGGTGTAATGTTTTCCACAGTAACGCGTTGCTGTGATCTAATTACATTTTTGAGGAATGCAGTAATGTAACGGATTACATTTTACATGTATGTAATTTCATTAAAGTAACTATAGTCAATGTAATTGCGTTACTTACATTACAAATATAATATTTAGAAGAAACAAATGCTTCGTTTAAAATCACGTTTTCTGCTGCAGCGTCGGTTAATAAGCATGCGCTTTTAAATTGCTGGAGAACGTGAGCTGAAATAGCTGCTGTCTAGAGCGGTTGCTTCTTCAACTGGAAATACAGACATTACTTTGATTTCATTGAGTGTAAAAACTAAAATATTGTTGTGAAAGTCAGTCTATGTCCAATCTCGACCAGCAACTTGTTCAAGCACTAGAACAGAAAGCATTCTCTGAGAATACTCATCATCAAGGAGGACACCGGCGCCCAGAAACACAGCGGCCCAACTCAGCCTAAACAGACTAAATTGGATTTTTGTGCAGGATCGGGGGTGAAGGTATCTTCTGAATGTGAAGAGAAGTGTAACTGCTTATGGGGCCGTTCATATATTGCGCATATTGGAAGCGCATATTGTACGCGCTCGCATTTCCCAGGAGCACAAACATACACATTTCGGTAAACTAATTACCTTAGACAAACACAGAACACCGCAGTGCTTTTTCATATTGATGTCAGTGGTTACAGGGTTTGGAACAAGTAAATGATGAGGGAATTTTAAGCTTTGGGCGAACTATCTCTTTTTAAAAGTAAATTCAAAATAAAGTAATTAGTAATCTGCTTACTGTTTACATTATGTAATTAGTAATGTAATCAGATTACAATTTTCCAGTAGTAATCAGTAATTTGTAATCGATTACTTTTTAAAAGTAACTTACACTGACTGACACATATGAAGACTATGTGTCTATGACGCTGTTAAAATGACAACTAATAAAATTATAAAAGTGCAAAATAATTCAAGTTAAACTTTTTGTTGTTGTTTAAGCTTAGTTAGAAGGATATATTCACTTAAAACAATGTTAAATGCAGGGTTATGTCAAAATCCAGTCAACATTTACAATGATGTTTGCTGTTTGTTTACAATTAAAATAAGCTGAAACAACACAATTCTTGGATCTATCCACTAAAACATGTAAAAACTAATAATTAACTTAATTCTTTCATGCTGTCCCAACACAAATCAAGTGTGGAACCCAGCATCTTTTACAGTGCAGAATGACTAATGATGACTGGACTAATAAACACAAATGCAGTCAATATTATAATCTTTTTAAAGTTTGAGCCAATAAATAATTCAAGTAATATTTTGAAGAGTGAAACTGTGTAAAAATAAAAAAGGCTGTTGAACATACTAAATAAAATAATATGTTGAACAATGCACTACAAATTCTACATTAATATATAAATAACTTTACACAGGAATAGACAAGTCAAAAGTACAAAAGACCCTTTTCACATTTCCGGGTTTCTCAGTTGCGGAGGGCGTCATAGTTGGGTAAACTTAGAGCGCAGTGAATCGCATGTTCATACATTTAAAAAAAAAAAAAAAAAAAAAAATCAAAATATTGAAAACTTTCAAGGATTTAAGATTATGATGACCATTAAACATGTCTTAACAGTGTTGTGAAAAGGGTCTAATAGGATTCATTTTAAAGCAAATCAGACATTTGCAACAAAATAAAAATTCAGTTGCTATTATTCAGCTGACAATATTCATTAGGGGTGTAAGGGATCACGGTTGATCCGTGATTTGCACAGATCACAACCCACGGTTCAGAACACACTTGACCCGTGGATTATTACTTTTTTTTTTTTACTTGTGGATTAATCCTAAATTTGTAACATCGCAGAAAGGTTGTCTATCATGTCATTCAAATCCCATGTATGAAAGCATTTAGGCTTTCCTGTAAAATATAAAGATGATGGAAGAAGTTGTGGAAGATTATTCAGGATGTGGTGAGTTTCTTAGGTTATTAAAGGTGTTTTCTGTCACTACTTGTTTAGCCTACATTAATGCATTCAGTGTAAGCTGCACGATTAATCATTAAAAGATCGGAATCTCAACAACCACGCAACATAAATCATAAATGATGGTGATTTGCATATGTTTATTAATCCTTCGAATTGCTGCATTCAAATCTGTGTTTGAAAAATGCAACAATCAAGAAAGAGATTTGATCTTTAGTTTATAAACAGTAAAATAACACAGAAGTACTGGGATAACAGATTATAGTTTAGATAAAACTACTGATGTTTACGGTGAAGATTAAAATCACCGTCATGTGCATTTAACTTGACGCTCAAAAATGAAAGTTGTAGGCAGCAATTATATTAACCAATAGGTGGCGACAAACAGCCATCAAAAACATGTCACTGAATAATTCTTCAAAAATGACACATCTAGCAATGAAATATGAAGATTTATGAGTGAATAACTGAACGATTTATTGAAAATGAGACTAAAAATAAATATGAGTTGCACAAATTATAATGTTAGATTTCTACATTTAGCGTTAGCAGCAACGGTAGCAGTAACAGTGAATTTTTTACAGTTTATTTTTATTCAGCTGATGATTTCTTCAATTTATTTTTAATAAAATTATAGGTTCTAAGTTTTGTTTGTTAAAACCGAAAGTGTCTTGCAGTGCTGTTTTCATAATAAATGGAAAGCAAATTTTATTTGTCTCCTCTCCTTTTTGGCTGATCCGAAAAATGTTGTGACTAAAAAACCATAATGTGACCCAAACCATGAGATTTGTGATCCGTTACATCACTAATATTCCTAAATGAAGCTAAAGCAATCATAACTATTGACAATTTCAGCACAGCTTACATCCAAAATACAACATCAGAATAATCATCAGATTTCTGAAGGGATCAGTCCACTAACAGCCGAGTGACATTTACACAGGCTAATTAGCAACAAAATTTGCTTAATTAAAACCAACCAGAGCACAGATGCCAAATGTCAGTCACAGATGGTTGTTTCCATGATGACACAATTAATAACAGCATCTAGGTACCTCTGCATTGTCATCACTTACAATAAATATTACTGTGATTGACTTGGGTTAGTAAAAGATCACAGAACAGCTTAGAAACACCCTGGCAACCACAAACAACTCTATAGCATGGCATAGAGCTCTTCATTAAACAGACAACACTTTAAACTAGACTTCTTACCTAAATATGCACAAAATAAGATTAAACTGGAATGTGCATCTCAAGCAAATACGCTTAAATATGCTAAAATGCTGGAATGACACCACTTTAGAGTAAACACAATGGCATTCAACAGAGAAGAATACATCAGTATCCTGGCAGAGATGGGACCTCTTACCACGGCTCGGGCGGTGGTCCAGTAGAGTGCGACAGTCCAGTGCCAACCTCCGGGTGGCAACAGGTTCAGGGACAGCCATGGGTATAAGAATAATCAGCTCCTACGCTCACAAAACTACTCTGAAGAGTCACAAAAATGAAGTACACCCACAGATGTATTAAAAACTAATACAAAAAAAATGAAAGTGCAGCCCGCTCTCTTGCAATAATCCTCTAATGTTATCAAATCCAATCCAATACCAAAAGCAGAATCAACCAAATTAGAAAACCTTTAAACCACGAATAGAGAAATAATATCATTAAATCCTTCAGAGCTTTCAATTTCTCTAAAAACAAACAAGCAAGAGAGAAAAAAACTTAATCCCCAGTAAAACGTCAACAGATCTTGTTCACTGTCAGATTCGAAGAACTTTGTTCATCAAGTTATTTCAGAAGAACTACATCCCTTCTGGCTTTGGGCAGATTCCTGTGGCTATTCTCTCGCATGGCCCCCCGTCACTGACAGCGTCTCCCTGGTCCGGCAAACTCCCACACTCTCTTTCTCTCTGGAGTTGACTGAGACAATGACGGAGGAGGAATAGTGGAACTCATTGTGTCAGTGAGATGTTTATTAATGAGTGTGTGTAAGAGAGAGAGATGCAAACCGGCCAAATTCAGGGGCTGTCCATACAAACAGGACTCTTAAGTCGGCTCAAAAGGAATCTAAGCATGCAGAATACTGGAGGGGGGGATTTTTAGCAGAATAGTCATTTATTAATGCTTTCAGAGTCTGCAAAGACATTAGATGTATGCTTATGTATGCTTACATTACATGTAAAAACATGTATGCTGTAATATGACAAAAGCAGCGACAAATATTTTCCTCCATATTTCCATAATTTCTTCTTTGGACCAGTAGTGGAGCAATGACAAAGTTCACAAAGCAAGCATGTGAATAAAGATACAGATAAACCTAATAAAATCATTACTCTTCTAAAAGCAGTGTTGGGAAAAGTTCCTTTTGAAAGTACTGCATTACAATATTGAGTTACTTCCCAAAAAAGTAACTAGTTGCGTTACTTTGTTATTTTTTTATGGCAAGTAATGCATTACGTTACTTTTGAGTTACTTCTTATCACCTGGCTGAGACTTGATCTCTTTCAGAAGTAGTTTTTTTCTTTCTATTTTAATAGTGTTCTGCAATTAACAACGCTCTGTATAACTTACACCTTCATTTACCTTTAAAAAACACATCAAAATTAATAATTTAGGATAATTTTATCTGAGAGCTTCTTGACCCCAGAGCTATACATGGCGTATTATTGAAGTTTTAAAGCAATGTGTTTGCTACTTTTGTACTATTTGTCTCAGGTACACATTCTCTCATTGACTGCGTGATTCATTGTGACTACTTTAATTTTAATTCAGCAGTTTATTTTTTAAAAGCTCATTAATTAAACAAAAAAGTAACTCGCGTTACATATTCAAAAAAGTAACTCAAATGTTATTACTTATTTTGTTTAATGTGTTACTTTAGTCGTTACTTAGAAAAGTAATATTGTAATATTATAATAATAAGTAATATTATTTAAAAAACTCCCTTTTTTAATATTTACTCTTCAAAAAAAGTAAAAATAAAATTATATATTTTTACTAGATAATCAAATTTTTAACCCCTTCAGACCCATATTATGTTCTAAGTTTCTGAAATCAATACATCAGTATAGATAACTTCATAATTCAATAAGAGATGACAAAAAATACATTTTAAAAATTATTAATTGTTTAGAAAAAGACAAATGAAATATTTAAACTAGGGCTGGGTGATATGGCAAAAAATGCAATCTCGATAATTATTTTCCATATTAAACAATAACGATATATATTTCGATATAAGTTGTTAATGCTTCCAGATTTAAAAGAGTATCCCAGCAATGACTGAAGCCAGAAAAATTAGAGGGTCCATTAAATGACATAACATATTTTCTGCCAATAAATTTTCGGTGGCTAAGAATTTGATATGTCCCTAATATCAACACACTTTTATATTCCCATTGTTGCACATTTCTGCTGTTCGATCTATATCGATCAATATAGAGTTAAAAAAAATCCAGAGCTTATCATTGTTATTGACATAAATATTATCACGATTCGATATAATAGAATTTATCGGCCCAGTCCTAATTTAAATAAACTTTTTTTTTCCCATGCAGACGTTAATGACTAGCAAAAACATATTGAAACAGTTATTTAGATGTGGTGTTTATGCACCACAACTCTAATTATTGAGTAATTTGTAGAGGTGTGAACCTACACTGGTCTCACGGTTTCGGTTCAGTTACGATTATCATGCCATCGATTCGGTTCAATTCGATATCTCGGTGCATTACGGTGCATTTACGATTCTTTCCATACACAGTTTTATATTGTCTTCACAGCACAGCAATTCTTGCATTAAAATTTATAATAATATTTATATACTATTTGTAAAACAATTTTGTCCTTTAATACAAACAGTCAGATATATAAACTGTATCTTTAAGCAACACGAGCATTTATAGCAAATAAACAAATATAAATATCCCGCTCGCTTTCTGAGCCTTGTCTACCAAGTTCTTTCTTACACCCCTTTGATTGGTCACGCGCTCAACAGAAAAGGCTGCGATTGGCTCTTACATGCTGGCGCCCTTCACAGATGCACTCATGGGCCACAGTGAGAGAGAGAGAAATGGAGTTTACTTTCATTCTCTTAATCGCCGTGAAATAGGGGCTTCTGCTTTAAGTGTCAGTGAAAACACTGTCCTCAAAAGAACCCCCCACACCCACATTGACAACGGTCCAGAATTTTCTCCTAATGACATGAGCTCATATGTCCAATTTTGACTGCCAAGACATCATAAATTGTGAAAATAACCCATTTAAAGGCATTAAGACCTAGCGGAATCTAATGTAAGTGAAGTTATCTTTTGCTACTGTATTGTTCTTAAATACAGAAAATATTTTACAAGAATTATTCTAATTATTGGACTTTATTCTTGAAAAAAAAAAAATGACCAAATTTTAATAGTAATTAAGCTGTTGTTGTTATCTGTGAATTTTCAAATTTACTTTTTGACAAGAGAGGCTAGAAAAATCGTCAAGCTCTACATTATTATTATGTTTTAATTGTTCATTATTCAAATGGCTCAAATTCTGAAGTTGAATGTGCTGCTCAGATTGTTGTTTGCCTAATAAATATCAATAGGTTACTGTTTATTTATTTCATAAAGTTAATATTATAACATTTTACAAATTTCTTAGTTATAAATGATGAGATAAAAATAGGGATGCTCCGATCGATCGGCCAGAGATCGGTATCGGCCGATAATCACATTTTATGACTCGATCGGTACTCGCCAATCTGGCCGATCTCATGAACCGATCACAGGTGCTGTTTACGAATTTATATGCAGAGGAACCAGACATGCTAGTTGGAGAGCAAAATAATGGAATGGTCTTGCATGTGTTTAGACCTTTTTACATATATAAGAACTGAGAGTTCTGTGTTTTTGACAATATTGCAAGTTCACTAAAACCTGGCTGAAATACAATTAAAAACGTAAAAAAAAAAATTTTATTTGAATATTTCATAATATAACTTTTTGTAATGTACTTACTGCAATAAATAAATATATATTTATAGATGTGCATTTTAACATCTTATGCATCAAATATGTACTTTTTCTTGATTGAGACATGTCGAATTCTTCTTCCATCATTTGCAATGTTTTCAAATGCTTTGTTAGTTGTTTTTCTTACCATTTTTTTGTATCTGTTTTATCTATTATTTTCTGTAAAGTTGCTTCTGACCATGACATGTCCACACTAAATGGTTATAAGAGACATGTTTGAGGGATTATATGCAACATTCTTCATTTATTCTCTGAGGTGTAAGGCAAGATCTCCACTTAATTATCATACTTAGGGGGGAAATGTGCTCCATGTATTATAAAGCTTGAAGCATCAGAATCGGTACTCAGTATTGGCCGATCACCATCACAAAGAATCGGTACTTGGTATCGGCTGCAAAAATCCTGATCGGAGCATCCCTAGATAAAAACGTTATTATGTTTTTAATAATAATAAATTTGTATTTAAAAAAAGTTTTTTTTTTCTTCATATTACTTTATTCTAAACCTTTAGGAAATATTTTGGTACATTAAAAATTTGTGGTTATGATGACCATCTGACAGGCTAATCCAGCGGAAAGTAGTGCTTAATCTGTCACTGAATGCCATATTTAAGTCTCATAAATAGAAAATAAAGCAAATAGCTGCAAAAGGTCCACTTTTTGATGAAAAAGAACCACCCCTTTCACCAGGCTGGCTACGGGCCTGCTACTAGTTTACTACATTGATGTAAAGTTGGTTGAATATACACACATTCAGACATTCACACTAATAATACATTGTTTCAGAAAAGTATTATTTGCCAATTTTAAATAGGGAAATCATATTAGCAGCCAATGATTATCAAAGTACAATGTTATTTAGTCAATTAAATAGTGCTAATGTTTTGAAGTCACACTTACATGCAAAATAGAGTGTTAAACAATATGGGGTACAGGAACGTCACAAGTTATTGCTAAACGACTGTGCGAATACAAAACAAACTTCACCTCAATACTCACCGCGGACAATTTTGATGGGGTTTGTTTAACTAATTATATAAATTTGAGACCTACAGGGTTTAGTACATGCAAATGTATTTTAAATAGTGTAGATTTCCTGCAGTTCTTACCTGTCATGATGACTTTCAACGCCAGATGTCGCACTCAACCTGCTACTGAGCGTCCAGCGGTCCAAAGCCGGACTTCAGGCCACACAAGCACCCTCTTTTCCGCTCACTCGCTGTAGGAAAGCCGCAGGATCGAGTGGGGCCTACCGCTGAATCGCACAGACGAGATTCAAAACATATACCACTGAACTTGAGCACTGCTTTTATTTTTAGTGGTACAGTTAACACAATGTTTGTGTTTCATGCTATCGGTCAGGATTGTGGAAATAGTGTTTTTCTTTTCCTCTTTCTAGTCAGTCGAGTTACTGTGAGCGATTTCTAACGAAACGCTAAATAAAACAATCACGTTTTAACGACGCTTTTTATTTACATTCGGGCATAAACCGTTTTAATAATCTACAAATAACTGGAACAGCATTTAAAGAAGTTACCGGTCTAAACAGGGTGTGTAATAGTCAGTTATTGCTAAAAAAACATTAGTTTGAGCGTGCTCGTTTGGCATATTAACACTTTCATAACTGTACAATAAGGTAATTTCATAATGTATTTTATTTTCTCACCGCTTCCTTTCAGCCTCATAGTCTGGTAGAACGTAAACCTCCTCTCATGTTCCCTTAGCGAGCCAAAATAAACATGATAACTGACTCGCTCATGTTCACTCAATGACGGTCCTTCAGTGACACACACACACACACACACACACACACACACACACACACACACACACACACACACACACACACACACACACACACACACACACACCACACACACACACACACACACACACACACACACACACACAACACACAAAAACAGGAAAACTGCAGATATTTACAGATTAAATAGTCTTTTTTTATTGATTTCAATAACAAACACAAAATTCCTACACAATAAAAGACAGTGCTAGTAATAATGATAACTTAACAGATCAGCTTAAATAATATTCTAAATACATATAAAACAGTACAAAAAAGGAAAGAGAGGGAAAAATGTAATAAACATAAATAATATACTGGGACCTATTTTATTTAAGTTTATGTGTATATTTTGTTCTCTTTCTTTTCCTTCGGTAATTCTAACTAAGGATTTTTCTGTCAACTCAGACAATAGTTTACATATACTGTACATAATTAGACATACATAATGCATAATCGAGTCCAGCCCATTTTGAAAATGAATATTTTTATCAATTTTTCAGTGAATATAGGCAATGTATTTTGGCACATTAAAACAAAACAGATTTACTAAACAGATATATTCATTCAATTATTATTTTAGTCACCAAACATATTTAGAAATTAAAAGATAATACAAGTCAAGCAAAATATTGCAAAAAAAAAATAATAAAAAATACAATCTACAAAATTTCTACAGAATTTTTTACATTTTTGGCTTCTCTTGATTTTTCCTCTTGTTTAAATTTGTATTTAATATTTTTCTATAACATACATTTGGGTGTGCTAGTTTGGACCATTGTCGTAAGTTATTTTGTTAGATAAGCTCCAGATTTGGCTTCAGTGCTGACTAATCTAATGTATATGCACAAAAATATAATATTGTATAGCTTCCTACAATAGGAATAGATAGATAGATTTGTGAGGGGTGTACTTAGATTCTGTGTATTGTGTAGACCAAGAATATTAGCCCTCCTGAATTATTAGCCCTGTTTATTTTTCCCCAATTTCTCTTTAACGGAGAGAATAACTCATTTAATAACTCATTTCTAATAATTCTAATAATTTCTAATATTTATTTTATCTTTGCCATGATGACAGTCAATAATATTTGACTAGGTATTTTTCAAGACTCTTCTATAAAACTTAAAGTGACATTTAAAGGCTTAACTAGGTTAATTAGGTTTACTAGGCAGGTTAGGGTAATTAGGCAAGTTATTGTATAATGATGGTTTGTTATCGAAAACATATATAGCTTAAAGGGGCTAATAATTTTGACATTAAAATGGTTTTCCAAAAATGTAAAACTGCTTTTATTCTAGCCGAAATAAAACCAATAAGACTTTCTCCAGAAGAAAAAATATTATCAGACATACTATGAAAATGTCCTTGCTTTGTTAAACATAATTTGGGAAATATTTAAAAAAGAAAAAAAAAAATTCAAAGGGGGGCTAATCATTCTGACTTCAACTATATATATATATATATATATATATATATATATATATATATATATATATATATATATATATATATATATATATATATATATATATATATATATACACAGTATATATGTAATTGTAGTGTAATCACTTGTATTAAATATTTATAGAAGGAAATATAAAATGTGGAGTATATACTTGTAAAACATTCTGTAATTGTGTATATTCTCCCAATTAAAAAAACACATTAAAAAACAAATACAGCAAGAGGAAAGGACTTATGTATCCATGATATTTTATATATTTCCAAAATAATTATCATAATAATCCAATAATCTATCACTTTTCTTGTTTTTAACCAAGAGATTTAATAAATACCTCAGTTGCAATAAAAAATGTAAAAAAGAAGGCTGCGGATTCAAATAAAATATTTCCCACACATAATAAAAAAGTTGATAATGAAGTTCTCTGGTATATCCAATCTGGATGCAGCCTTGATGATGCGAGCTGAGACTGCATATCTCAGTGATGTAATGTCAGACACAATGCACTCAATGGAGCTAGCGACGTCACTGTGAGGGGTATAGAGTTAGGTGAGCACATTAAAAAGCATTGGATGCAGCTCAGATTGCACTGCACCAGGTCTTTATCCAGACCACTCTAGATATATCGGTTTTACCTTTATAGTAACAAATAATATCTTGTAGTTGAAAGGGACTGGAAGAAGCAATATAATTACTGTACCTATATAAAAATATAAGCTATTCCAAAAGCTTTTTGTGTTTTCACACTGAAAGAATATGTGAATTAGGGTTTCGTCTTTAGTTTTACAAAATGAGCATGAACTATCAACCTCCATATACCTCCATATGCCAAAGTACTATTCACTGGATACATTTTATGAATAATTTTAAATGAACCTCTTTTGTTTTATTGGGAATGCAGTACTTATGAGGTAATAACCAAGCTTTTTTCCAGTCTATTAAGTCCCAGTCTTAATGAAGGATGCCCAAAGATTAAATATGCCAAGCACATACATAAATGTGGTGATAAGATAAAAACAAAAACCTTTATATATATATATATATATATATATATATATATATATATATATATATATATATATATATATACACACACACACATACATACATACATACATACAGTATATATACATACACATTTCATTCCTTGATCTTGATTCCTCAAGTCCCTCTCATATGATCATGACATAACCAGTAGACTACTAGTATGGATGATGGCACAATAAATGCACATGTTGGTCACATCATATGTTTTAGGCAGTATAGACAAAGACCACAGTAAATACACCAATCGGGATGCAGAGTGTTTTCAGTCCAAAATGGCATTTTAGATTTAAAATGCACAACTGGATTAGTGATAAATATCCATCACTTAAAGGTTGGCACAAGACAATTTTTGACTTAATTCCCCTGGAACATCTTACCCATGTTTTACACAAAAAAACTGAATTTTTTTTTTTCAAAGTTTGGACTCCATATTTGGATTATTTGGAACCTGGTCTTTGCCCTATCATGCTGAAAGGAATATTAGAGCTGTGTTGCTATCTGAAAAATAAGCAATGTTTTAGCCCTTTTCCTGATCTGTTTTACGTGTAATCTGAGCTTTTTTCCTTTTTTTATTAAATTTTTTTTCTCTCCGATGTTCTGTGTTGATATTTTGTCTTTGTGTGTCTTTTGAAGATGTTTTGTTATGCCTATATTATTGTGAAAATCCAATAAACATAATTATTAAACAAATGCATTTCTTTGTTAAACAAACATCAAAAAAATAGAATAAACACTTTTTTTTCTTAAGGTGACTTTATTTCAAACTTTAGTACAAAATTCATAATTGTCATCAGTTGTGAGGCTTGTCGCCCCAGACTAATGTCAGTTTTTGTCCGTGTTCAGCTCAGCACCACCTTCAAGATGGGCAGTTTCCAGTGGCACCACGTGGAGGAACGGACCTCGCCACCTATATATACAGGGTTTGGATTATCACTCACCATAAACTACAACTACACACAAAATCACTAGTCAATAAATGATGTCCTCCAACCATAAATCATATACCACATTAGCAAAACATTAGACTAAAGAAGGTTGTATATGAGGACAATATTAAAGCAAATACTAAAGGTAGTAACTTTATTCTTCTTCAGAACACAAATGAAGATATTTGAATGAAAATAATGAAGATATTTTAGTCAAATCTGGCTGTTTGGGGTATATATAAGGTGTTTGTTTTATGTGAAGGTATATGATCTGTTTTGAGAATGTTTTTGGGTGTTATTGTGGACTTTGAGTCTGGATGAGGGAGCTCTAAGATAAAAATAAAAGTAGTAAAAATAGTTCTGAAGATGAACATGAGGTTGAGTAATGAATAACATAACTTATTGCGTGAACTTTTTTATTCTTTTATTTATTTATTATATATTTGTTTGTTTCTAGAAGAATTTCTGATTGGTCAATAACAAGGCCAGTTATAGATTTATATTTCAATATAGGCAGATTTTATTGTTTTATTTATTAATGATGTTTTTATTTTATTTTTTTCTAGTTTTGTGGCCAAATTGGCTGGTGAGTGATAATGTTCATTGGAAACCCTGTATATATATCAGTTGATCCCAGTAATCATTAGTCAGGTGTTTCTCTCCTCTGGCTCAAATGACATTTTTTAGAGAGAGACACCCAAAATATATGGACCTGGACTGGGAACGACTGAGATATTTATTTTTATATTATTTTTCTTAGCATGTGGAATTACAAAAGTTAGTGTAAAAGCTAATATTAAAGTGAGAGAGGTACACAGTATGAAGGTCTAAACTGTTAAGTGCTTTATGATTTATTTATTTTTATTTTTTATTTACATAGAATTTCTTTCTTCTTCTTTCTGAATTTAACAGCTTTCAGCTATAGGACTATGGTGTGGCTGGAATGACTAGATCTACCCATTAAATTAGGATATTTCTACTCATTCTTCCTTGTCCTCCATCTGAAACAAAAACAGAGATTAATTTTACAGCTTAAATAAACAAACAACATGTAGTAAAAAGAAAGGCAATATGTCCAAATATAAATAAAAGAACATAAGATATAGCTCGGTTCCCATCAGCCTGTGTTGAAATGAGTAATAGAAACAAGTTTTAAATATCAATTCATTTGCAAAAGAAAACTTTTAAAGTGAGCTGTTAATGCTCACTTGAGGTGGTGGCGTGTGCAAAAAACTAATGCTAAAAATGGGAGACGGAAACACATTTGCTGAATAAACTCTAACATAGTGAACATTACACAAACATGGCTCCATTATACTTGTCTTGTTTAGTATTAGTTACTAGGTTACCAATACTACAGTCAGCTGCTCTAACAGCTTGATGGAAATGCACCTAATTAACATCATGTTAAGACGGAAACCCGGCTTATGACAGTGTAAAATGGCTGATGTCAAAATGTATTTGATACCTTAAACCACTCATGGGAAGTGAGTTTTTGCAGGTCAAGTCGATCCATTTGGTTCAACTGCAGACAGCCGTGGAAGAAATCGCAGCATTCTATGCAGACAGAAGAAAGAGATACATGTAATTATTAAGTTTATACATGCTTTTTAAAATTATCCTACACAACTATCTTTAGCTTAAGTGAAGATCTCACCTTTCGACAAGCCATGAATTGGCATGTGTCTGTCATTCATTTTGGGAAAGTCCAGTTTTCCTGGAAATCTGCAGAAAATTAGCAAAAACAGAAGAACTCCAAGTGACCAGACTGTTGCTGGTTCCCCGCGGTATCTGCCAGTCATCCAAAACTCAGGAGGGGTGAACTCTCTGGTGCCTGAAAGAGAATTTGTTTCCAACAACAGAACAGATAAACAACAGCGAATGTTTCAAGAGTCACATGAAAAAAAAAAACTGACTTATCCTCAGAGTTTCTTACAGCTTTGAAGGATAAACATACCTTTAAATTTTTCGTAAATGTCCTCAGTAAGGAGGTCACCGCACCCGAAGTCAATCAGTTTGACCTCAAGGGTGTCCGGGTTAATCAGCAAGTTCTCCAGCTTGATATCGCGGTGAAGAACTCCACGCTGGCAGCATGTTTGGGCTGCAATTATTGTCTGGAACATGATTTTCCGTAACTTGTCCTCTGGAATGATTCCTCTGTGCTCATTTAGGAAATCATGCAAGCACACGCAGGGTATGGGCCGCTCTAGCACCATAATGTAGCGATCAGCCTCCACCTTCCAGTCCAGAAGCTCGATAATTTCCTTGACCTTGGGGCCTTTATTGGCAAGAAAGTGCAGAGCGATCTCCAGTGGAAGTGGTTTGTCAAACCCATCCTAGAAGAAAGACAGTTGGGAAGATCATTTGGAAAAGGTATTTTCAGTAAACAAGTCCTGGACAACCTGTTGGCAATGTCTATCTTAAAAACCATTTGTAGTCTGTATTTAACGTTAATATGACAAGAAAACCATAAATGAGAGCAAAGAGCACAGACTACTTACAACACTGATGAATCGCTTCTCCTTAAAATTGGACACTTTTACTGCCACCTGAAGTCCATCTCCTAAACGGGTCCCTGCGTAAACGGTTCCACAGCCTCCTTCACCCAGCTCAGCTGCAATTTCATAGGACTTTGAATTGATCTCTGTGAAAAGACAAAGAGACATTGATAACAATCAGAAATCAGCAACAGTACTACAGTACCTCCATCTAAAACGATTCCTCTTTCATACTGTATATAATTTGAGATACTACACTGAATATTTGTCCCTTTAAAAGTTCATTAAAAAACTAATCAGTGTAAAATATTCAGCCCCACCTTAAAGGTATAGTTCACCCAAAAATGAACATTTACTCATTATTTACTCACCCTCAAGTGGTTTCAAACATTTGTGAGTTTCTTTGTTCTGTTAAATAAAGAAGATATTTTGAAAGAACTGAAAACCTGTAACCACCGTCTTCCATAGTGGGAAAAACAAATACTATGAAAGTCAGTAGTTGCAGATTTCAAGCTTTCTTCAAAATATAAATTTTTATGTTCAACAGGAGAAAGAACCTCAAACCGGTTTGGAACAAGAAAAGTGTGAGTGAATGATGACAGTTCCAGTTTTGGGTGAACTATCCCTTTAAATATGAATACAGTATATATTACATCTTCATAAATAGGTACATTTTCAGCTATTGCTGAAAAAAAAAGCAAATTAAAGTTTGTTTAAAGCACCATTAAAATATGCATGTGTGTTGAATGACTTTAGGGTCATGGTAGTAAACTTACCAGTGATTTGTGTCTCTTTGTCCTCTGTCTGACAGGTTGTATCTTGAACAACGTCATCGCGGGAGCCAGTTTCATCAGAGGAATCAAATAAAGGATTATCATCCCCACAGCCAGACTCAGCAGAGAAAAATTCTTCACTGTAAACACTGTCAGGCTCTACCAGTGATGGTTGCTCACTGTGAACACTGACAGGCTCTACCAGTGATGGTTGCTCACTGTGAACACTGTCAGGCTCTACCAGTGATGGTTGCTCACTGTGAACACTGACAGGCTCTACCAGTGATGGTTCTTCACTGTGAACACTGACAGGCTCTACCAGTGATGGTTGCTCACTGTGAACACTGACAGGCTCTACCAGTGATGGTTGCTCACTGTGAACACTGTCAGGCTCTACCAGTGATTGTTGTTCACTGTGAACACTGTCAGGCTCTACCAGTGATGGTTGCTCACTGTGAACACTGACAGGCTCTACCAGTGATGATTCTTCACTGTGAACACTGACATGCTCTACCAGTGATGGTTGCTCACTGTGAACACTGACATGCTCTACCAGTGATGGTTGCTCACTGTGAACACTGACAGGCTCTACCGGTGATTGTTCTTCACCGGGAACACTGACAGGCTCTACCAGTGATGGTTCTTCACTGTGAACACTGACATGCTCTACCAGTGATGATTCTTCACTGTGAACACTGACAGGCTCTACCAGTGATGATTCTTCACTGTGAACACTGACATGCTCTACCAGTGATGGTTGCTCACTGTGAACACTGACAGGCTCTACCGGTGATTGTTCTTCACCGGGAACACTGTCAGGCTCTACCAGTGATGATTCTTTACACCAATCATCGATTTCTCGACCTAAAGAAAGGATCAAAATAAACAAGATATTAGTTTTTTGATTTTAAATTTTAGATTAAAATTCTGGTAATTTAATATTTATTAGTCAAATGCTATAAATTACAAAGTGACTTTTTTAGGTCATTGTTTTGTACTTTTTTTGGTTGCAACAGGCATGTCAAACTCAAATCACATTGATTGAGGGTTTTAATATTTTATGTCATATTTTTGGATAGCGATAATTAGACAATATTTTGAGTGTGTTGTGTGCTTGACTTTGCTGGTTTAGACATGTCATGGATTAACCTAAATAAAAACTTAAAACCCCCAGCAGATGGAGACATGTCCTAATGTTTATTGTCTATTTTATAGTTTAAAATAGTATAGTATAAAAATATCACAGTTTCACGGTATCACAGTATTGTGTTTTCTGCTCTAAAATATATTCTTTTTAAATGTCTGGGTAAAAAACTAAAACTTTTTCCCCCTTTGAACACAAAATATTTTATTTTAAGAAACATTTAAAATATTTTGGAGCAGTAAACATGTCAGGCTAAATTAATAATAAACTTCTGCTGTCTTCATTTGTTTCAAACACAAATTTCTTTACAATTTAAAACAACATTTTTGGATATCTTTTCTGCTGAAAATACTGTTGTTTAAAAAAAAAAAACGTAAATAAAAAATCTTACACATACCTTAGGAACGGTATTACAGAAAATTTTGACGGTTTTAAAACCTTGACTTTTCCAAACCGCGGTACACCTTGAAAACGGTTATCGTTCCATGCCTATCTCTGACCACCTAAAATATCTTAAATTGTGTTCTGAAGGTCTCAGGGTTTGGATTGAATTTTTTGATGCACTAAACCTTTCATTTTGAAGAAAAAAAAGAGACTTAATTTTTAAGTAATACGAATAGAAATTTGTGTGGCGAATGTTTGACACCCCTGTGTTTAAGCCAATACAATAACCAATTTACCATATTTACTTTGTTTTGTAATGTTTCCTTTCAGTAAGCTGAAAATACCAGTAAACTCCAGTTAATCAAATTAGGCAGAGGTGTTACATAAAATAGACATATCGTTTACCGTCACTGTTCCTCAAGGGTGGTACATCATGTTGGTCCTCCTCTTCCACTTGATCAGAACCAGTGGCGTTGGTGTTTCTTTCTCTCAAAAAGAGAGCAATAACTCCGAGTACGGTAAATAACATGTTGGTTTAATTTCCGTACACTTAAAGATGAGAAATGTTAATATCCCTACAATAAATACTCAAATTTACTGTAAGTAAAGCTAGTTTATCGGAATAAGCCTTAATAAACTGTACGCTATCAATTGACAGTATTTGCAACGCAAATTACTCAGAGCAAACGTTGTACGCCTTCTCAATAGCTGTCAAATTAAAGCAATGAAGAAATTTAGCCGAGTTTGCTGTTACGTCACGATCGAATTGGCATTCCAAACGTTCGAATCAGGTGGTATGTGATTGGTCAGTTCCGCGATGTGGGCGGAGCTTCTGCGTAACCGCGGAAAAATGGCGTTTGCGTTTCCTTCACGGTTTTTGGAGCAAAATAAAATTAGTAAACATTTTCTTTTGAAGAATCATGAATGTGCGTAAACTTTGTTTGTTGTTTGCCAGTGTTTTATTTTTATCAGGGTCAATTAAATCGTTCACAGGTAAGATATGTCTAATATTAGCATTCATTTTGTACTTTAAATGTTAGTTGTCGGCGGTAAACGCTTGTTTAACACATTAAAACACAAGATATGATCGTGAATATCAAATTAAATCACATGATCTGCTCATATCGAACCCCATTTACACTGTAAATACAGTTGCTGAGGTAACGGTTAACGATAATGCTGAGATAAATAAAATGGCGGCATGTGTTAATGTTCGAATAATCAGATTCATTCAAATAAAAGAACTAACGTTAGTTGTGTCTAAATCTGCTTACTCATGAACTCATTTCACTAATGCTTGTTCCAGCAAATAGTAAACAAAACGTGTGCGAATCTATGCACAGACTTTTCCCTTCCCTTTCTGTTTGCCTTTGTAAATAGCTTGTTCATGATTTTGTTCAGTTATTTGACAAGAAAGACAACAGTGTTATCGGCTTGGCGTAATTTTTAATTATATGTATTAATACAGCAAATAAAACGACTAATTTAACACATTTATTGATTAAAGCATGAACAAAATTAGTTTATTAACTATTAATAAGAATCTACACAGGTGTTTGAATTATGTAAACATTACTGTTGTGTGATTTCAGTCAGTGTGCTGGAGATGAATCCTAAGGTTTGTTATAAAATCTGAATAGATTGACATATTTTTTACACTATCTACATTTTCTTTTGTAAAATGTGCTGAAAAAATTTAGGGAATGAGAATACAAACTGGTCAAAAAGGCACTTATCTAGTAAGAGTAGGACCACTTAGTGTCTATCTCTGCACATGTCTGAGTGTCTGTAAGTTATTTTAATAATATTAAACATGGCTGTTCTTGGTTTACTAGGAAGCAGAGGAAATATACATGGAGATGGAGAACGTGATGTGAACAAACGTTCAAGTAGTGCAAGTATAAAGAGCAGATTCTTCCATGTTTGTTAACGGATGTTTCTGAATATTCACTGCAGAGATCACAACATGGGTAAAAGTAGTTATGACATGGATTGTTTTTATTTTAATATGTTCCTAGGTGTCCACATAAAAGTTTTTTGGCTTTGTTAATTTGGCAGATGTTAATGTGACTAAACCTTTTCTCTTTTAGGTAAGTTAGGATTATCACATTTGTTTCTGTTATGCTTAATAGCAGAATAATGAGAGAGATATATTTTGAGACATTGTTATAACTTTTCTTGAAAGTCAAGTTTACATACAATAAGATTTTTATGCCTCTGAAAAAGCTCAGATGATGGTGTCTAGGTTTTAGAAGTTTCTGATTGGCTAATTGACAACATTTGTTGGGAAAATCAGCAAGCCAGAATCAACAAAAAAGCCAGATTACAATATGCTAAATTACACTGGGAAAAATAATAATTTTTGGAGACATGTCCTGTGGTCTGATTGAACTAAGATTGAACTGTTTGGCCATAATTGGGCCATGTTACATTTGGAGGACAAAGGGGAAAGCTTACAAGCCTAGGAACACCATCCCAACTGTGAAGACTGGGAGCAGCAGCATCATGTTGTGGGGCTGTTTTGCTGCAGGAAGGACTGGTTCACTTCACAGCATAGATGGCATCACGAAGAAAGAACATTATGTAGAAATACTGAAGCAACATCTCAAGACATCAGCCAAGAAATTAAAATGTGCTTTAAGGACAACAGAGGGAATGTTTTGGAGTGGCCATCACAAAGCCCTGACCTTAATCCTGTAGAAAATTTGTGGGCAGAGTTGAAAAAGCTTGTGCGAGCAAGACAACCTACAAATCTGACTCAGCTACATCAATTCTGTCTGGAAGAATGGGCCAAAATTCCTGCAAACTATTGTAAGAAGCTTGTGGAAGGATACCCAAAACATTTGACCAAAGTTATACAGTTTAAAAGTAAAGCTAAAAAAATATCAAGGAAATGTATGTAAACTTTTGACTGTCTAGAAATAAAAAATTCTCAAAAAAAATAAAATCTCATTATTCTGGCATTTAGCAAATGTAAATGATTTAGGTAATCCTAACGAACCTAAAATAGTAAATGTTTAGTATGATTTACCATCAGACATTTAAAAAAAAAATGGTTATGTTCCTTTTTTTAGAGTGTATGTAAACTTCTGGTTTCAACTGTATATAATCAATATAAAACAGTCATTCACAGTTAATCAGCAGTTAGAGATGTTATAACCGTCTGTTTATTTCTGATGCTGGGATTCTTCTGATGTTTGACCCAAATGAGCTGTTTAAAGTGTCTCTTTGTTCTGTTTTTTAGCAGACTCAAGCGTATGGAGAACATTAGAAACTGGACACATATACCACATCCACAGTAGACATCTTCAGTGATTTTCATCGCTTGTATTTATTTTCAGAGGAAATGCAGGTAAAAAAACAACTATTATTCATCTTAGAGTGTGTTCTTGATAAACATTAATGTATGAAACAAAATCAAAGCCTAAAGTATTGAACTAAAAAGCTTGTTGAAAAGCACTTGAAATGTCAGGGTTTGTAATTTTTGATTCTGAAATTTAACACAGCTGTTTATTAAGCTGTGAATATTCCAATTCAAAACTTTTTCATAATTAAATTCAATACTCCATATTCAACTTCCAGATTTCACCTCCAAAATATTCAGTTCTGTTTAAAAATACAAAGTATAGTATTCAAAAGGCATTTTTAGTTCATTTTATTTCAGTAGAAAAATTCACTTCTATAAATTCAGTGGCTCAAATTTGGCTGTTAAAATTCAACATGACATCCGGGAGCTACAGGAAACACAATAGAGTGAAGGAACTATGATGTCACCTTGTAGGCTAATTGGCTGCTAGCATAAAACTGGTTCCCTCGATAAAATCCCTATAGGATTTTCCCATAGGCTTTTCGAAGATTGCAAATAATAAGCTCTGTGTTTAAACACTGTTCATTACACTTACACGTTTTGTCCAGTCGGATAATCCTCACACGAAAATACAACTTTTATCACTTTTGGATCTTAAATGCAATGCAAGAATTGAAAAGCTAACATTGTGCTATAAACGGGCTATGGTGCCTTCGAGGCGCTCGCCTGTGACGTCAACAGTACTCTGGTACAGACACTTCCCAAGCTTATTTTTAGAAATATGGTCCATGTCAAAGATTTAATCTCTCGGTTTATCATATTATTATCCACGCTATAATATTATAAACAAATATATATGCAAAAACACATCTGTATAGGCCTACGTGCCTTTTGGATAGTTTTTTACGTGGGAAATACATTTTGTTTTGCTTTACGGTTGTTGTAAAAGTTTTAAAACTGTATGTATATATAAGCCTACATAGTATTATCATAAGACTAAATAAGTGCATACAGCCCGCTTACCTTAGTAATAGACGACAGAAACGAGGCGTGAGGGACAATTAAGTCTATATGCCTGCAAGTTCCATCATGGACACAGAATAACATTCAATATTCTTTTTTTTTTGTCACAAAGTACAGCCCTATCAGTCATATATGCTATACATTTTAAGGAGGAGTGTAAATATTGCAGTTATGACAGAGTTAAATGTGTTCAGATGAAGAAAAAAAACGATGAAAAAATCAATTGATCACATTAAAATGACAGTTAACATGTATGTATTTTTTACACGTTTATTCACACGTTTGCATTACTAAGAGCAGGAAAGAGACAGGCTGCACTTGTAAGCAGTATAGTGTAATTGAAAATTGTTATCATTTAATTAAAATAAAGGATCAACAAATTAATCTGTCTTGACAGTCTTTACAAGTGAAGGCATTATCTACACACAATATGAATTCCCAATTAGAAAAATACTGCAAACTATAAAATACTATTTATGAAAATACTTAAATCACAGACAAATCCAAATGCCCAACCCAAGCGAGCTGCGTTCCAGACCAGGGGTGCGTTTCCCAAAACCATTGTTAGCCAACTAAGGTCGCAAGTTCTGTCGTAAAAAACAGATGATTTGCCGTTTCCCGAATTCATCGTTCCAACAAACATTTGCAAACTGCATCGCAAACTTGAGCACTTGAAACTACACCTCTGGAGCTGTAGAAACATAGTTCCTGGCTGTGTTCTATTCCCACTTATCCCCCCTATGCCCTATTCACTCAGAACATTCTAACATTCAAACTTGGAATTATAAAAAATAAAAAAGCATTAAGGTCATCTCTCACAGGTGTAATTTGCTTTCAAAGAATTTTTACAGTTCAGTTTTAGCGATCTTGAGCTCCTTTCGCAGTGCACTTTGAAAACATTGATATCATTTTGAACACAGCCTCATGGCGAAAGCTATAGGTCAGGGCTATTCAATTAGTTTGTCATAGGGGCCGGTTCATGAAAAGCATCCCAAACTGGGGGCCGGAGAGATGTGACTTGCAATATGAGTGATGACACAACAGCAATAGAAGAGCCCATATGCTGAATGTTTGCTCCTTAAGACACCTACGTTGACTTTTTCTACATTAAAATGTTAATGTTGTATTTTGAAACTACATAACATCACTGCATTGTACAATAAGGCTTTTTTTACAAGCATATCCAAATGTATTTCGAGGTACAAAATCAGTGTATTGCTTAAGTAGGCTTCTACATTCAGACACATTCATATAATATGTTTTAAACTGCATAACATTTAGGGAAGCAACGATTATAGATTTTGGTTGTATGATTATAGTCTGAAGAATAATCATGGTTTCACAGTAATCACCATTATTATGCATTTATTAAATTTAAAACACTACTAGTTTAGAAAATCACAAGAAAACTGCTTATATTTTAAAGTGTTGTTTATTGCTGCTCAGTAACCAAATACAGCACAAAATATTAATAAAAAAAACACACACAATAGTCCATTTCTCTCTTTGGACTTAAAAATAAATAAAAAAGTTTTTGATTTAAACATGATAATAAACAATGAAACAATGAAAATAAAGGACAGAACAATGAATAAATACATAAAAATAAGAATAAATAAAAATAGTATTTGTCTAATGTTCATTTAAGCTATATATTAGCTAAGAATTTAAATGAACTGTTGTTATTATCTGCGTTCATACATACATAATCATTTTAATAATTTTTAATAATTCATCTAACATATCTTTTGTTTACATTGCACTGAAAGCCACGCACAACTCTCACCACTACAGCCTGAGATCATTTCTACTGTGTGCCGAGTGTGTCGGTCCGCTTGCGAGCCGAGCGCGCACTGCTTCCAATATGCGTACGTCTCAATTGGAAACAGTGTACTTGCGAGCGGAAAAGACGCAATATGTCAAAGGCTTGCTGCTATAGTTAATCCGATGTGCGTGCGTATTGGCATAACTAGTTGCAGCAGCTTTTTGCCGTGCAACAGAAATTTAATGAATAAAAGCGAGGTTAATAGTGAAATCGGCTAATCATTACATCCCTGTTAACGATATCAGTGCATTGTACAAAAGGCCTTTTCTACAAACATATCCAAATGTTTTCGGCTGCTCGCACCACTCACTTAATGTCAGGTGACTCGCACTCTGCAGCTTTTAACTGCGGCTAGTGCTGTATTGAACAGATGCACGTCACTTCATCACTATAGCAGCCGTTTTTCGACTGAACTAAATTTATTTTTGATGTCTTGGTCACACTATTTGGGGGGCCGGAACAAATTGCCTCGAGGGCCGGGTTCCGCCTGCGGGCCGCCAATTGAATAGCCCTGCTATAGGTGAGCTATTATTTAAAAGCGGAATATATGTATCCAAAGCTGGTGAAAATAAAAAAAAACATGGCATACGTTAATTCTTTTATTTTATAGTGGGTTATTTATTAAGTATCTGTACTGTATATGACATGGGCCTGTTGGTTAGAACTTTCTGCTGTGGTTTGCATGTTAAATTGTAAAAGCAGACTTTAATTTTTTTTTAAATAAATAAACAATATCCTACTAAATAATCATCATCATCATCATTATTATTATTAATATTATTAAAGTAAATATATTTATAATAAATAGCCTCATTAATTATTTATTTATATGATTTATATATGATATTAGAATAGTGTTAGCTTTTGTAAGTGATATTATGTTTTAGAATAGAATATGTAATGTTCAACTTCTCCATAATATTAGTAAAGGAAGCATAGGTCCTATATGTGCCATTTACATATATTTCAATGAATATGGAAAACGAGTGCATGTTTTTACCAAAACTAATATGGATTTTATTTTAAATGCCTGTTTGTGTAAAACAATATAATTTGCACAAAGAAATGATGGGGTTCTTCTTTAAAGAAGTTACTCCACCCCGTTTAGAGCATCATTATGGGCGTTTTAACTAATGTGGTTCAAGCGATGGATCTGCAACAGAGAAACTACGGGTTTTGGAAAACACTCGTCACTACATTGTTCTTTTCCCAAACTATGCATCGTACTATGATAGTTCAGCCGCGAGTTACGTCGTTGTTTGGGAAACGCACCCTAGTTCAGCTCGATGACATATGATGTCTCCAACACCACCTGTAGTCCCATTTAGCAACTTGATAGCAACTGTTTTTTTAAAGAAGTGATGTAACTGATGTGCTTTATGTCGTAGAACAGGGGTCACCAATCTCGGTCCAGGAGGGCCGGTGTCCCTGCTGGGTTTAGTTCCAACTTGCCTCAACACACCTGCCTGGGTGTTTCAAGTATACCTAGTAAGATCTTGATTAGCTTGTTCAGGTGTGTTTGATTAGGGTTGGAGCTAAAATCTGCAGGACACCGGCCCTCCAGGAACAAGTTTGGTGACCCCTGTCGTAGAATAAAATGTGAAAGTATCTTGAGTTTGTATTAGTTACGAACCTTATTTAAGCGATTTAACCGAAATCCCATTCAAAATACCCATTGACTTTGGGACGACGGAACCAGAACTGCTAAAATGCTAACTCGCTTTCGGGTTTTTGCATACAAATTGACGTCATAGTTCCTCCACTCTATAGATTGCAGATTGCTTTTTCAATTTTGGGAGAAGGACCAATTTAAGATTTTTAAACCAGTAAATAGGTGAGGAAAAAAGCTAATAATGGCACAAAAGTAGCATGTAATATTAATATCAATTTCTGGGACATTATAAGTAGGCTAATAAAAGGATTATGGGTAGGCCTAAAAGGAGTAAATGATCTTTTGGACGTTTATATTTGCCCTAATGTATTGAAAGCCAGCTGGTGATCATGTAAACCTTATTCCTCAGAGCTCAAGAGGTGATCCAGCGAACTTTCGCCTCCTCATAGAGCGTCTCCCATTCCTGTATCACAGGTTTGCTCCTGCTTGGGCCAGTGAAGTTAGATAAACGTAAACTTTCTTTTGACAAATATGATGTTGCACATTATCTCAATCTCTATTAACCCTATATGCCATAGAGGTAACATTTATTATCATCATTGACTGCTATAAAGAATATAAACGACATAAAGAGAAACAGGAAAACGATATAATAAAAAAAAAACACAATGATAGTGTTAAGGACAATAATTGAATGTCACACAAAACAGTTCTCTTGGAATTGTTGGACGTACAGTAGAGTGTTCAGGTATAATTTTACAGTATGGATGGGATGTGTAATTTAAAATAATTTAACATAACAATGCATTTAAGGAGCGTCTTCACCACTGTCTAATATGGCATAACCATTGAGGGGTTATTAATATTAGGCTATTAAGTGTTTGCATTCGTATCGCTTTTTTTTTTTTTAAGATTTATTTTTGGCCTTTTGCCTTATTAGATAGGACAGTATTAGATAGGACAGGAAGCGAAGTGCGAGAGAGAAAGGGGGATAGGGTTGGGAAATGTCCTCAAGCCGGTATTCGAACTCAGAACGCCCTGACATGCTACTGCACCATGTCTGCGCACTAACCACTAGGCTATTGCGCCGACATTGTATCACCTTTTAACACTGTTTAAATGCACCTAGGCATATCAAGATTGGGATAGGCTATGGGCTGCTTTCATTATTTCAATAGTATAATTATTATTACTCATTCATTTATATTATTTTTGGCTTAGTCCCTTTATTAATCAGGGGTCACCACAGCGAAATGAACCGGCAACTTATCCAGCATATGTTTTACGCAGTGGATGGCCTTCCAGCTGCAACCCATAACTGGGAAACATCCATACACTCTCATTCTCACACTCATACACTACGGACAATTTTAGCTTACCCAATTCACCTATAGCGCATGTCTTTGGACTTGTGGGGGAAACCGGAGCATGCGGAGAAAACCCACGTGAACTTGGGGAGAACATGCAAACTCCACACAGAACTGCTAACTGACCCAGCCGAGGCTCAAACCAGCAATCTTCTTGCTGTACGGTAATTGTACTATCCACTGCGCCACCGTGAGGCCCATTATTATTATTATTATTATTGAACATTTATTTGGTACATGTACTTACATAAGTCTTCCATTGGTGATTGTACAATTTACTACGATACAGTTTAAATCTGGAGATTGAATATAAAGTATTGAAATTAAGTATGAAAATACAGCTTAAATAAACAGCTGTGATAAATTTCAGGACCTAAAATTACAAACCCCAGCAATTCAATTCATTCAAATACAAGCAGTTGTTAATTCAATATATTTTTTTCCAGTTAGTGCTGTTCGACAAGCTTTTTATTTCAATACTTTCGGCGTTGATTTTGTTCCATACGTTAAAGCAGTTGACTTTAATAACACTCCTGATATCTCAACTGTGGTTACAAAATTACACACATCAAATCAAAAATCAGATTTTTTTTGTATTTTCGTTGCTATGACTAAACTATGACTAAAATTACGAGTTGTAACGAGTGGTTATTTGAGTTACTGTTACTTTTCTATCAGCTGGAACCAGTCTGGCCATTCTCCTTTGACCTCTGGCATCAACAAGGCATTTGCGCTCACAGAACTGCCGCTCACTGGATATTTTCTCTTTTTCTGACTATTCTTTGTAAACCATAGAGATGTTTGTGCATAAAAATCCCAGTAGATCAGCAGTTTCTGAAATACTCAGACCAGCCTGTCTGGCACCAACAACCATGCCACGTTCAAAGTCACTTAAATCACCTTTCTTCCCCATTCTGATGCTCGGTTTGAATTGCAGCAGATTGCTTGGACATGTCTGCATGCCTAAATGCATTGAGTTGCTGCCATGTGATTGGCTGAGTAGAAATTTGCATTAGCGAGCAGTTGGACAGGTGTACCTAATAAAGTGGCCGGTGAGTGTATGTCAAGGTAAATTTGCGATATGTGCTAAACTAGAATATTGCATCCGGAAGGGCATCCGCTGTGTAAAACATATGCCAGAGAAGTTGTTCTTCCACCTTGTGGACAAAGCCAAAGGAAAATTAATGAAAGGATTAAGGAATTGTGTGGAACCCAGTATTAGTTCTCAAATGCTAAAAATTCCATCACATGTATGCTTGTACATCAAACACATTCAGCTCAGTAACGTTAAATCCAGCTAATCTTTGTTAAATCTACAAATATTTGTGCCTGAATGATCTCATTTGAAACACACAGTAATCAGCAGTAATCAGCCTTTAAAAAATAGAAGAAACACTTATTTTGGACAAATGTGACTTTATTTCAAACTTTAGCACAAAATTCATAATTGTCATCAGTTGTGAGGCTTGTCGCCCCAGACTAATGTCAGTTTTTGTCCGTGTTCAGCTCAGCACCACCTTCAAGATGGGCAGTTTCCAGTGGCACCACGTGGAGGAACGGACCTCGCCACCTATATATACAGGGTTTGGATTATCACTCACCATAAACTACAACTACACACAAAATCACTAGTCAATAAATGATGTCCTCCAACCATAAATCATATACCACATTAGCAAAACATTAGACTAGAGAAGGTTGTATATGAGGACAATATTAAAGCAAGTACTAAAGGTAGTAACTTTATTCTTCAGAACACAAATGAAGATATTTGAATGAAAATAATGAAGATATTTTAGTCAAATCTGGCTGTTTGGGGTATATATAAGGTGTTTGTTTTATGTGAAGGCATATGATCTGTTTTGAGGATGTTTTTGTGGACTTTGAGTCTGGATGAGGGAGCTCTAAGATAAAACTAAAAGTAGTAAGATAGTTCTGAAGATGAACATGAGGATGAGTAATGAATAACATAACTTACTTTATTTTAATGTTTTATTTATTAATATTTTTTTTATTTGTTTGTTTCTAGAAGAATTTCTGATTGGTCAATAACATGGCCAGTTATAGATTTATATTTCAATATAAGGAGTTTTTTATTTTATTTATTTTATTTATATTTTTTCCAGTTTTGTGGCCAAATTGGCTGGTGAGTGATAATGTTCATTGGAAACCCTGTATATATATCAGTTGATCCCAGTAATCATTGGTCAGGAGTCTCTCTCCTCTGGCTCAAATGACATTTTTAGAGAGAGACACCCAAAATATATGGACCTGGACTGGGAACGACTGAGATATTTATTTTTATTTATTATTTTATTAGACATTTTACTTTAGCATGTGAAAGTGCAAGAGTTAAAGCAAAAGTTAATATTAAAGTGCAGGTATGTAGACAGTATGAAGGTCTAAACTGTTAAATCCTTTATCATTTTCTTTTTATTTTTATTTACATGGAATGTTTTTGGTGGTGTGGTTGGACTGACTAGATCCACCCATTAAATAAGGACATCTCTCCTCATTCCTCCTCCTCTTCTTTGTTCTCCTCCTGAAACAAAAACAGTGATCAGGTTTACAGCTTTAATGCATTAAACAAACAACATATAATTAAAAGAAAAGCAATAAAAAAAGAAAGGGAAAAAAAAGGAAATTCAAGAACACAAGATTGTCGTCTGACACTAGCTGGGTTTCCATCAGCCTGTGTTAATGCACCTTTTTAAGTATCACATGAGAAACAAGTTTCAATAAAAATCCCTTAATTCACAAAACGTTTTTATGCTCAATTGAGGTCATTTTGGACTCGTGTGAAAAAGGGTTAATGATGGAAATGCATTTGTCAAATTAACTTTGATGTAGCGAACATTTCTCAATTATACTTCCCTTGTTTACTGTTGGTTACGAGGTTACCAATACTACAGTTCAGCTGCTCGACCAACTTGATGGAAATCATTTACTCATACGCATTTAGAATTACAAAATATATATATTTAGTGAACTTTGAATAGATATGCTTCACATTAGGATGGAAACTCAGCTCATCACAGTTTAATTTCACTGATGACAAAATCTTCAAAATCTATTCATTACCTTCAACCAGGCATGGGCACGGAGTGCATGCAGCTTATATCGAAAGTCGGTGTTAAACTGCAGACAAGCTCGGATGAAATCGATGCATTCTGAAAAGAAAGAAATACAGTACATGTAATTATTGGTTTGAAGTTTATACATGCTTTTTCCATTGACATTCAAATTGTCCTACACAACCATCTTTAACTGAAGTGAAGATCTCACCTTTTGACCTTCCGACAATCTCTAAGTCTCTGTTATTCAACTTGAGGAGGTCAATTACTATTGGAAATTTTTTGAACATTAGCAAAAACTGAAGAACCCCGAGTGACCACACTGTCGCTGGCTCCCCGTGGTATCTGCCAGTGCTTATATACTCGGGAGGGGCGAAAAGTCTTGTGCCTGAAAGAGAGAGATTTTGTTTCCATTAGCACAACATCTACATTTCTATGCAAAAATGTAAACAACAGTATAGATCAGGGGTGTCCAAACCCAGTCCTGGAGGATCTGTGTCCTGCAGAGTTTAGCTCCAGCCACACTTAGACACACCTGAACAAACTAATCAAGCTCTAAGTATTCTAGACATTTTCTGTCAGGTGTGTTAAAGCAAGTTGGAGCTAAACTCTGTAGGCCACCGGCCCTCTAGGACTGAGCTTTGGCACCCCTGGTATAGATAAACAACAGCGGATGTTTCAAGATCATGTTAATGACCTATGACCCATCGCAAGAGCTTCTCAGAGCTTTGATGGATTTACATACCCGAATAGTGTCGGTAACAGTCTTTAGTAATGAGGGCACTGCACCCGAAGTCAATCAGTTTGACCTCAAAGGTCTCCGGGTTCATCAGCAAGTTCTCCAGCTTAATATCGCTGTGAAACACTCCGCGTTGGCAGCACGTTTGAGCTGCAATTGTTACGTGGAACATTATTTTCCTTAACACGTCCTCTGCAATGTCTTCTTTGTTGTCGTTTAAAAATTCTTGTAGGGTCACACAGGGTATGGGCCGCTCCACGACTATGATGTAGCGTTCAGCCTCCACCTTCCAGTCCAGCAGCTCAACAATTTGGTTAACCTTGGGACCTTTAGTGGCAAGAAAGTGCAGAGCGATCTCCGATGGAAGTAGGTGGTCAAACCCATCCTAGAAAAAAAACAGTTGTTCAGATCATTTGATGGAAAAGTTATTTCCTGTTAAAACTGTTGGCGACGTCTATCATGAAAACCAGTGGGCAGATTATAGAGAGCAAAAACATGCTGAACTGACTTTATAACTGACTTTTGTTAACTTAGCATGTTTCTAAAATATCTGCAAACATATTATGGTACTTTTGTGCTTTAGAAGAGTCAAAAACTTACATACAGCACCTTTAATATGACTTGTTTAAAATAGAAACAGTTAATGAGAGCAAAGAGCACAGACTACTTACAATACGCATGAATCGCTTGTTGATGAAATTGAAATTGACTATTTTTACTGCCACTTGAAGTCCATCTTGTAAACGGGTCCCTGCGAAAACGGTTCCAAAGCCTCCTTTGCCCAGCTCAGCGCCAATTTCATAGCGCTGAGAGTTGATTTCTGTGAAAAGGGAAATAAGAGAAGTTAATCAAATGTGTGAATAAGTGACAGTGCTACCTTCATCTAAAACTACTCACTTTTCTTTTTCCATTTTCTTTTTAATATTGTCTCTCGTATTCTCTCTCTCTCTCTCAATTCAATTAAATTCAATTCAAATGCTTTATTGGCATGACAAATGTTACAAATGTATTGCCTAAGCAGTTCTAAAGTTTACATAAAAAGTAACATGCAAATATAATAAAAAACAAAACAGTAAACAGTAAATAGTAGTAGTAAAAAAAGAAAAAAAAAGATTATATTTATATATAATAATTAAAAAAAATATCAACAATACATCATATTATTCAATATATCACATTATTATTAAATATATCATATTATTATTCAACATATATTATTCATACAAATCAATACAAAAATAATAATAGATCAGAATGAACTGTACATTTAACAACCAACATTTTAGGATAAAACGGTAAAAAATCCCAATAATAATCAGTATATTTACAATGATTAATTTATAAAAATCTAGGTGCGTGTGTGAGTGTGTGTGTGCGTGCGTGTGTGTTTGCAAGCGCATTACTGATGTTTTTATTTTATTTATCTGCTGTCCTATTTTGTGACAGGCGTTAATGTATTGCGCCACTAGAAGGGTACAGTCAGTTTTTTCACCTAGTAAAAATTGCAGTTGTGTTTTATTGTCTGACTCAGTGAATTGTGGGTAAATGTTCTGTAGTTTGTCGTAGAATGTTTCTCGGATGTGCTGATACGTTTGTGCAGCGGGTGAGGAAGTGTTCCTCCGTCTCCACCTCTGCCTGTGCACAGTGTGGGCAGATGCGGCTTTCTCTGGGTTGCCAGTTCTGTCTGTATCGGCCCGTCTCTACAGTCAGACAGTCAGACTGTGAGCACTCAACCTGTATTTGGTCATTGTTTTTCTTTACTTACTGTCCTTTACTGCGCTCAGATATGTTGCTGTGGTATAATCTCTATTTCGGTCTAAATAACATTGAAGTTTACTTTGTTTTCCTGCTGTTTCATTCCAGTAAATCAGATACTCTTCTTTTCGTGCATTTATTATTTGATTGGGCTTAATTCTGTGGATGAGCATGTTCGTGTCCTGATGCTGTCTGCTGTTAGTCATATTCATTGTGTTGGTTTGTGTTTGCAGCTTCAGGACCATCTGAATCAGGGGGCTTTTTTCAATGTCCATTTCTTGGGTTTTGAGGGCTTTAAAGTGATAAGAGTTGGTGTCACTCATTTTTATGTGTTTCCAAAATTTGACGGCTCGTTTCTCAATGCGCATGAGTAAAGGATACTGGCCTAATTCTGCTCTGCATGCATTGCTGGGTGTGTTGTAAGCTTTCAATTGGATTTTTATCCCACTTATCAAACTCATGACTGAGGAGAGGACCCCACACTTCACTCCCGTATAACACTATAAGTTCAATCACTGACTGGAAAGTTTTGAGCCAGATTCGAGCTGGAATTTCTATTTGTGTTGATTTTTTAATGGCGTAAAAGGCCCTTCTTGCTTTCTCTTTCAGTTCATTCACAGCCAAATTTAGTTTTCCATTAGCACTTATTTTCAACCCGAGGTATTTGTAGCTTGTGGCAGGTTAGATTTTTGTCATACCAAGGGGTGAAACGGTGTTTCTTTCCCTGACATTTGGAATATTTTCTGGAATATTAAGAGTTTTGGTTTTCTTTGGGTTAATGGTCAGGGCCCAGATCTGACAGAAGCTGTGCAGGATATCCAGCTGCTGCTGTAGACCCTGTTCTGTTGGCGACAGCAGCACCAGATCATCTGCAAACACCAGGAACTTTACACTGGAGTCGTATAATGTGAGACCCGACATATCTGCTTGCTCTAGGAGCATTCCCAATTGATTGATGTAAATATTGAAGAGGGTTGGTGACAGTGGACATCCCTGTCTCACACCCCGCCCCTGAGTGAAGAATTCTGTTCGCTTATTGCCTATTTTAATTGAGCACTGACTGTTTGAATACATTGTTTTTCTAATGTTGTATGTTTTACGGCCAATACCTGATTCTAGAAGTTTAGACAGCAGAACTTCATGCCAAAATGAATCAAACGCTTTCTGAAAATCTACAAAGGAAGCAAATATTTTGTTTTGATCAACGTATTTGTCGATCAGAGTCTGAAGGGTGAAGATATGGTCTGATGGTCTGTAATTTGGCAGAAACCCAACCTGACTTTTGCTGAGGACATTGTGCTCTGTAAGGAAGCCTATGAGTCTGGTGTTGATGATGCTGCAGAATAGCTTCCCCAGATTACTGCTCACACAGATGCCTCTGTAATTGTTAGGCTCTGATTTGTCTCCATTTTTGAATAAGGGCGTTATTAATCCTTTATTCCATATGTCAGGGAAATGACCAACACTCAGAACTAAACTGAGCAGTTTCATTATAGCCAATTAGAATTTGTGATTTATGTTTTTAATAACTTCATTAAGGATACCGTCTGGACCACTTGCCTTTTTTTGTTGGTAGAACTTGTATTTTATCTGTTAACTCTTTTTCTGTGATTGGATAGTCTAACGGATTTGCCAAATATTTGCTTTGTATAGGTTAATTTGTTATATATAAGCGATTGTTCTGTACTCATGTTTATTTTACTAAAAAGTTTTTTTTTCAAAGTGGTTTTTCCAGGTGTCTCTATTTTGTATTGTTAGCTGTTCATGTTTCTTTTTATTAAGGAGGTTTCAGTTGTCCCAGAAATTGTTTCAGTCAACAGATTCTTCAATTGTTTTGAGCTGTTTTTGGATGTACTCTTCTTTCTTTTTTCTGATTGTTTTTATGTTTTTTAAGCTCCTCGCAGTACCGAAGACGTAAATCTCTATTCTCTGGTTGTCTGTGTTTTTGATTTGCTAGTTGTCTTAGGTTTTTCCTTATTGTTTTACAATCAAAGTCAAACCATTTTTCATTCTCTTGTTTTGGTTTAAAAGTTTTCTTAGTAGTTTTAATATTAGGTATTGTTGCCAAATAATCAAATATGTAATTTATGTTTTCTCTCTCTCTCTCTCTCTCTCTCTCTCTCTCTCTCTCTCTCTCTCTCTCTCTCTCTCTCTCTCTCTTCTCGCTCTCGCTCTCTCTCTCTCTCTCTCTCTCTCTCTCTCTCTATATATATATATATATATATATCTCTATATATATATATATATGTGTGTGTGTGTGTGTGTGTGTCTGTGTCTGTGTGTGTGTGTGTGTGTGTGTGTATACAACAAAATGCATATTAAAGTCAATGTATAAAAATTATAAGTCATACAAACACTATTAAAATATGCATGTGTGTTGGGTGACTAGGATGTCATGGTAGTAAACTTACCAATGATGTGTCTGTCTTTATCCTTCAGCTCTTCTGGCTGAGGTGAAACAGCGCCCTCTGTCTGACAGGTTGCACCTTGAGTTACATCATCTGTACAGTCGGGCTTAGCAGAGACAACATTTGGGGGGTTGTAATGACTACAACCAGGCTCAGCAGAGACCACATTTGGAGGGGGGTCATCACCACAGCCGGACTCAGTAGAGACAACATTTGGAGGAGGGTCATCACCACAGCCGGACTCAGCAGACTCAAAATTGGTAGAGGGGTCATCACCACAGCCGGACTCAGCAGACTCAAAATTGGTAGAGGGGTCATCACCACAGCCGGACTCAGCAGACAGAAAATCTGTAGAGGCGTCATCACCACAGCCGGACTCAGCAGAGAAGAAGCTGCTGTAGGAGCTGGCTGTGAGCTCACTACTACAGTTGGATCCGGCTGAGTCTTGAGGGAAGTCATCACTACTGCTGGACTCCGCGTAGAAAAGGTTTGGAGGAACATCATCACTACTGCTCGACTCCGCGTAGAAAAGGTTTGGAGGAACATCATCACTACTGCTGGACTCCGCGTAGAAAAGGTTTGGAGGAACATCATCACTGCTGCTGGACTCCGCGTAGAAAAGGTTTGGAGGAACATCATCACTACTGCTGGACTCAGCGTAGAAAAGGTTTGGAGGAACATCGTCACGGCTGATGGAGCTGGCCGAGTCCTCACTGTGACCATCGACAGTCTCTACCAGTGATTGTTCGTCACCGGGAACACTGTCAGGCTCTACCAGTGATTGTTCTTCACCGTGAACACTGTCAGGTTCTTTCAGCGATTGTTCTTCACAGTGAACATTGTCAGGTTCTACCAGTGATTGTTCGTCACCGGGAACACTGACAGGCTCTACCAGTGATTGTTCTTCACCGTGAACACTGACAGGCTCTACCAGTGATTGTTCTTCACCGGGAACACTGACAGGCTCTACCAGTGATTGTTCGTCACCGGGAACACTGACAGGTTCTACCAGCGATTGTTCTTCACCGTGAACACTGTCAGGTTCTACCAGTGATTGTTCGTCACCGTGAACACTGTCAGGTTCTACCAGTGATTGTTCGTCACCGTGAACACTGTCAGGTTCTACCAGCGATTGTTCGTCACCGTGAACACTGTCAGGTTCTACCAGTGATTGTTCGTCACCGTGAACACTGTCAGGTTCTACCAGTGATTGTTCTTCACCGTGAACACTGTCAGGTTCTACCAGCGATTGTTCTTCACCGTGAACACTGTCAGGTTCTACCAGCGATTGTTCGTCACCGTGAACACTGTCAGGCACTACCAGTGATTGTTCTTCACTCTGACCATCAACAGGTTCCTCCAGTGACGGTTCCTCAGTCTGAACATTGATCTGTTCCTCCAGATGCAAAGACGATTCTTCACACCAGTCACCGATTTCTCGACCTAAAGGAAGGAATAATATGAAACAAAAGATTTTAGTTTTACTTAAATAATATTTATCCAGTGTTTACTATTGAAATGAACAAATGCTGTCAATTATCAAGTGACTTTTAAGGTAGTTTCTTTCTACTTTTAGTTGTTGGTTAGTGTGTGCACATGCAAGGATGTTTTTGCTGTGACCAGCATAGTGATTTTAATTGAGTTGCTGAATGTATATACTGTATAACCAGGTCATCCAAATATTTATTGTTAAGTTCATGGTTAGATACTGGATATTAGACGTTTAGATATTGAGATCTTCCTGAGGCCTATTATGCCATTAAATTAAAAATGTCACATGATGAATTTACTGTTCATAATCAAATTCACTTTGCATTTAATGATTTGTTTTGTATAAATACATGTCAATATGAACTTATAGCTGTTATATTATGTATCTTATAACAATAAATAAAATAGCCCTAAGCTTGGCAAAAACAACTAAAAACTATGAGAAAAGGTTTCATGTTTTCCACTACAAATACCATTAAAACATTAAACATCACCATTTGTTATTCATTAAAACCACTGCATTGTGTTTTAGGACATATTCCTTAAGGATTTAGTGGTTTTAAGATGCCACCAGTTGAAGACAGTAAATTATAAGTAGATACAAGGGATCTAACAGGGGTGTCGAACTCAAATCACATTGAGGGTTTTAATATTTTATTTATTAATTTTGTATGGCAGTAGACAATATTTCTGTTCATTTTCATAACACAAATTAAGATGTTTTAGGTGAAATCTTTGAGCTCCTTCATTCTCCATAGATAGCAAGGGTCCAGACTCATTCAAAGGCCAGAAAGGTACCAAAAACATCCATAAAACAGAGGAAGCCATGCACAGGCATTCAGGGGTTTTATCAGTGCAAAGTGTTTGTGAACGCATGTAATATACCAACACTGAAGAGAATAAACTGTTGGATAAAATTTGTTTACACAAAAGTATTCTCGCAGCTTGACAATATACAGACTGAACCACTGTAGGCATGTGGTCAGTTTGAGGATGTTTTTGTGATATTTTTATGTACTTTGAGCAAGTCAGGAACCTCGCTGTATATGCAGGATGAGAGAGCTCTTAGATTTCATCTAAAACATCTTCATTTGTGTTCAGCAGATGAAAGAAGGTCTCAGGGGTTTGGAGTGACGTGAGGGTGAGTAATTAATTACAGAATTTGCATTTTTTGGGAGAACTATGCAAATCAAAAATACTTTACTTAGTTTTTGTCTTGTTTCTAGTCCAAAACATTAAATCAAGAAGCATTTTATTGACAAGTACAAATATTGTCTTGTTTTCAGAAATATGTCAAAATTTACTGAGTTTTCCTTAAAACAAGCTGAATAATCTGTTTGGGGGGGGGGGGGGGGGGGGTTCGGTTTTGAGATATCTAAACTAGACACAAAACCTGTTATTTTATATTATTGTTGGGACCATATTAGAGACGTTTGTGTGACGTGTTTGACATCCCCTGTGTTTAGTTTTCATTAGGCCTGTTTTATTAGTTTTCATTAGGCCTATATTATTACCAAAAACCTTATTCACTTTTGTAAATAATATTTACAGTAAGGTAAAATAACTGTAGAGCCCTACACAGACTCCAGTATACAAAATGAGCTACATGTTCTTAAAACACAACATTATTTACCATCACTGTTGGTCACGGGGGGTCCCGTGACCAATCCTTCTTCTTGACGGTCGGATCTTTCTTCTTGACCTGAGACGGTGGAATTGATGTTTCTTTCTCTCAGGAAGAGAGCAATAACTCCGAGTACGGTAAATAACATGTTGGTTTAATTTCCGTACACTTAAATATGAGAAATGTTAAATAAACCTACAATAAACACTGAAATTTACTGTAAGTTAAGCTCGTTTATCAGAGTAAGCCTTAATAAACCGTACGCTATCAATTGACAATAAAAGAAAAGCAAATTATTCAAAGCAAACTTTGTACAACTCACTAGATACTTGTCATATAAAAGCAATGGCGAAATTTGGATTGTAAGAGATTATGTGTCTCCGAAGAATTCGAACGTGCGTTCCAACGTTCTACAGTAAGCTGATACGTGATTGGTCAGTTTTGCGCTGTGGGCGGAGCTTCACAACAGCGGTTGTTTATTTCCTTCACGCTTGTTTTTGAAGCAAAATAAAACGGATTTTTCAGCAAATGTTTTTTGACTCGTAAATATTTCCTGTTTGATGAATCATTACGGGTCGTTTGGTGAAGCAGAGATTAGTTTTTTTTAAATCAGGGTCGTTTTAAATACATTTACAGGTAAGATTTGTCTTAGCATTTTTTTTGTAACGTTACTTCTAATGTAAGATATTGCCGCTGTAATGTAAGTTATAAGCGCTTGTATACTCATTAAACACGACATATTATAGTGTATATCAATTTAAATAACTAGATCTGCCTTATCAAACTCCATATACTCTGCAAACACAGAAGTAAGGTAATGCTGAAATTAATAAAATGGCGGCATGTCTTACTGAGATTCATTCAAAAGTCCATCCATTCACTTGTACCACCAGCAAAAACCTTTTAACATGTAATAATAATAGTTGTAATATGTTCTGTTCTCCCTGCAGATTTTCTCGAACGAGTCTCCTGGCACACACACACACACACACACACACACACACATTTAGCGAACCCAAAGGCACTTTTGAGAGCCTCCATCCATCTATCCATCCATCCATCCATCCATCCATCCATCCATCCATCCATCCATCTATCTATCTATCTATCTATCTATCTATCTATCTATCTATCTATCTATCTATCTATCTATCTATCTATCTATCTATCTCTTCTCAAAACTCGTGTCCATCTATGCTACTGTGTTTCTAAATCATGATATCGGATGTCTTTATTTAGTTAACTTTTCTCTCTCTCTCTCTCTCTCTCTCTCTCTCTCTCTCTCTCTCTCTCTCTCTCTCTCTCTCTCTCTCTCTGACTACTTGTCTGTCAAAAATCTGTTCACATTGTAAAAGGGAGCAGGCTGTGAAGCAGAGGCTGAAGAAAAAAGCTTCAGCGGTTTGAAGCAGGAGGAATGGGTGGTCGGTCGAAAGAAGAGCCACAGCAATGCATCCAAAGATAAAGCAGTTGTTATGGTATGTACTTTTTAAAACTGTATTATTTTCAGAAAAAAATATGTGAAACATTGAATGTACAGTGCATCCGGAAAGTATTCATAGCTCTTCACTTTTTCCACATTTCTTTATGTTACAGCCTTATTACAAAATGCATTAAATTAATTTATTTCCTCAAAATTCTACACACAATACCCCATAATGACAATGTGAAAAAAGAGTTTTTGAAATTGTTGCAAATTTGTTAAAAATAAAAAAACCTGAAATGTCATGTGTATGTAAGTATTCACAGCCTTTGCTCAATACTTTGTTGATGCACCTTTGGCAGCAATTACAGTCTCAAGTCTTTTTCAATATGATGCCACAAACTTGGCACACCTGTCTTTGGGAATTTTTGCCCATTCCTCTTTGCAGTACCTCTCAAGCTCTATCAGGTTGAATGGGAAGAAACGCCGTACAGCCATTTTCAGATCTCTCCAGAGATGTTCAATAGGATTTAGGTCTGGGCTCTGGCTGGGCCACTCAAGGACATTCACAGTTGTTGTGAAGCCACTCCATTGATATTTTGGAGGTGTGCTTTGGGTCATTGTCCTGCTGGAAGATGAACCGTCGCCCCAGTCTGAGGCCAAGAGCACTCTGAAGCAGGTTTTTATTCAGGATGTCTCTGTAGATCGCTGCATTCATCTTTCCCTCTATCCTGACTAGTCTTCCAGTTCCTGCTGCTGAATACCATCCCCACAGCATGATGCTGCCACCACCATCCTTTACTGTAGGGATGGTATTACCCTGGTGATGAGTGATGCCTGGTTTTCTCCAAACGTTACGCGTGGCATTCACTTCAGAGTTCAATTTTAGTCTCATCAGACCAGAGAATTTAGTTTCTTATGGTCTGAGAGTCCTTCAGATGCCTTTTGGCAAATTCCAGGCGGGAGTGGCTTCTGTCTGGCGACTCTACCATACAGGCCTGATTGGTGGATTGCTGCACAGACGGTTGTCCTACTGTAAGGTTCTCCTTTTTCTACAGAAGAACGCTGGAGCTCAGACAGAGTGACCATCGGGTTATTGATCACCTCCCTGACAAAGGCCCTTCTCCCCCGATCACTCAGCTTAGATGGCCGGTCAGCTCTAGGAAGAGTCCTGGTGGTTCCAAACATCTTCCACTTACGGATGATGGAGCCACTGTGCTCATTGGAACTTTCAGAGCCGCAGAAACATTTCTGTAACCTTCCCCAGCCTTGTGCCTTGAGACAATCTTGTCCCAGAGGTCTACAGACAATTCCTTTGTCTTCATGCTTGGTTTGTGCTTTGACATGCACTGTCAACCCTGGGACCTTATATAGACAGGTGTATGCCTTTTCAAATCATGTCCAATCAACTGAATTTACCACAGGTGAACTCCAATTAAGCTGCTGAAACATCTCAAGATTGATCAGTGGAAACAGAATGTACCTGAGCTCAATTTAGAGCTTCACGGCAAAGGCAAAGGCTGTGAATACTTATGTACATGCGATTTTTCAGCTTTTTTATTCTGAATAAATTTGCAACAATTTCAAAAAAATCTTTTTGTCATTATGGGGTATTGTGTGTGTGTAATTTTAAGGAAATAAATGCATTTAATCCATTTTGGAATAAGGCTGTAATATAATAAACTGGAAAAAGTGAAGCGCTATGAATACTTTCCGGATGCACTGTAAATGTCCCCAAAAAATCCCAAATCCTTTCAAAAGATATTGGTGATTTTCTAACATTAGAAAACAGGGGTGTAGGATGAAGATAGGTACAAATATGGGCAGTTGTAATCGAAGGGTTGCAGATTTGATTTGGCAGGAATTGAAGGTGGGGGCAGTAAATGAACCTCACTCTCTCTATATTCCGTGTGTGTGTGTGTGTTCACTTCTCACTTGTTGTGCTTGGTTTGGGATTTGTGGAGCTGCGCATTATTTGGACTTTAAGCAGTGAAAATTAAAGCACATTGAACTGAACTTAACTGAACTTCAACTCTGAAAACTGGACTGAGAGATTCAGTTTACTAGAACTTCTATGTTAAGCTGCTTTGACACAATCTACATTGTAAAAAAATAAGATGAATTACGGTTTTTCTCAGTGTCTTTGGTGCATTTCTCACAACACTATTTACATTTGCACAACAGTTAATGCATTTCTCAAAACAACTTAAACAATTAGTGCAAACTGCAAAACCTAGTGGATAACCTGCAAAAGCATGTCACTTGCTCAAAATGGAAAGCTCATTCTTCAAAAGCAAGTATTGATGTCAATGAAAGTGTCAGTGTCATCAAAATGAAAAGTCCTGACACCATTATTTATGAACAAGATAGTCAAATGGCTTTGTCATGTTTTCATTATGACACTTTACTCTGTACATTTTTTCCAATGCAAAAAAAGTCAGATTTTGGTGACACTTCCTGAAAATGCTCCAGACAGCACTATATACTATTTGCACAGCCTTTTGAAAACTACAGTAAAGTTAGACATCACTGCATTTAGTGAGATATCTGAGTACAAGACACTGAATATGTGTGTTTCACATTTTACTGCATTTGCTCTTTGCAATTCTAATTTATTCACAGCATTGTGCAAAAGAATAAATACACCCTTATTTACAACAAACATAAACTTCCTTTGGGCAGAGCTGTGCACAACTGTAAACAATACTGCAGTACATATTGGAACTGAACCTACAACATACACAGGTCTGTAAATCATTCATCAAATTGTTCAATTTAGGAGACATTTTCAGAAAAAAAAGATTTACATTTTTAAAATAAAATTTGCTTGACAGATTTTGACAACTAATTCAACATTTGTGTATGTAATGACTCAAGTAATAACATGAGGACTATTAGTTTGATATGGAATGACTATTCAGCATCCACAAGTTCAGTTAATTTTGACTGACATGACATAAGCAAATGATAATGTTATAAAACAGCAGAGAGTTGTATGAAAGCAATTTTTGCGTGTCCAAAAGCATTTGCAATTTGTTGAAAGGAATGAGAAACTGCTACTATGATGTTCTCAAATGACTAATTGTTTTGAGAAATGCATTAACTGTTGTGCAAATGTAAATAGTGTTGTGAGAAATGCACCAAAGTGACTGAGAAAAACTGTAAATCGAATTGGATGCACTTGGATGGGTCCAAAGCAGAGGACCAATTTCGAGTATTGGTAAAACCATAATTTGACAATATTCACATTACTTAATTTCTAACATGATATGAAGCCGTCATGATGAATTCAGTGGTATGAATTGTGATTAAATGATCATGCCAGAAATATATAATTATATTCCAGTATATAATATTTGTAGGCTACGTGGTGGTGCAGTAGATAGTGCTGTCGCCTCACAGCAAGAAGGTCGCTGGTTCGAGCCTCGGCTGGGCCAGTTGGCATTTCTGTGTAGAGTTTGCAAGTTCTCCCCGTGTCCGTGTGGGTTTCCTCCGGGTGCTTCGGTTTCCCCCACAGTTCAAAGACATGCGGTACAGGTGAATTGGGTAGGCTAAATTGTCCGTAGTGTATGAGTGTGTATGGATGTTTCCCAGAGATGGGTTGCAGCTGGAAGGGCATCCACTGCGTAAAACATGTGCTGGATAAATTGGCGGTTCATTCCGCTTTGGCGACCCCAGATTAATAAAGGGACTAAGCCGAAAAATGAATGAATGAATAATATTTATGATTTAAAGTCAGATGTGATTTGGCAAGAATGTCATTTATTGTGATTTTATTTTAGTGGTAATAAATTGAATAATTCCATTTTAGCCTTAATTTCATTCATTCATACATTCATTTTCTTTTCGACTTGAACCGCCAACTTATCCAGCATATGTTTTATACAGCTGATGCCCTTCCAGCTGCAACCCAACACTAGAAAACACCCATACACTCCTGCATTCACACAGACACACTACGTCAAATATAGCTTATTCAATTCACCTATACCACATGTTTTGGACTTGTGGGGAAAACCGAAGCACCCGGAAGAAAACCCACGCAAACACGAGGAGAACATGCAAACTCCACACAGAAATGCCAACTGACCCAGCCGGGGCTCGAACCAGCAACCTTCTTGCTAAGAGACGATTGTGCTACCCACTGCGCCACTGTGCCGCCCGCATTTAGTGGTAATACCTGTAATAATTCCATTTTAGCCTTAACTTCATTCGTTCATTCATTCATTTTCCTTTGGCTTAATCCCTTAATTATCAGGGGTCGCCACAGCAAAATGAACCGCCAATTTATCCAGCATATGTTTTACACAGCGAATGCACTTTCACAACCCAGTATTGGGAAACACCCATACACTTGGAGCGTTTGCCCGTTTGGCCATATAATCAATAGGTTCTGTTTATTTTGAGTTAATCTGTAGATTGTCACTGTCTAATTGTACAGTGGTTACACAGTTTTGCCAATATTTGTGCTAATCCTGAGCTAATGTTTAGAGCCGCTCATGGTTTCATCCTTTTGCTTAGTTTTTTTCAATGTAGAAGAGTTGTTTTTAGTTAAATTGTATCAGCCTTTCTTATATTCTAATTCCACCGCAAAGTTAAAAATCCTTTATGGTATTACAGTTTTTCTCAGTCACTTTGGTACATTTCTCAAATCAGAATTGAAATGAGCAAAACAGTCAGTTCATTTCTCAAAACAATACTTACAAATAGCAAAACACCATGGATTATCTGCATAAGCCAGTCTCTTGTTCAAAATCATTAGTTCATCTCTCAAAACTAAATTCCTGTGTCAATGAATGTGTCAGTGCCATCATAATGACAAGTCATTGTGTACAGATAAGACAGTCAGATCACTTAGTCATGTTGTCAGTATCAGTGTACTCTGGTGGGGTCTTCTAGTGTAAACGATTGGAATATTTTTTTTTTTTGCTGTTTGTTCTATAATTTGTTGCCAGATCATGTCATTGTGATACAGAAAGGAAAAGAAAGCACTGCATAGCACAAAAAAAAACAAAAGTAGAAATGTGAACATAGGACAATCTCCTTTGAGATGCAATTTCATTAGAAAAAGTTAAGATTCACCTGGGAAAATGTACCAATTGTAGACAGATTTAGAAAGAAAAGTCTAATGAAAATGTCTAGAAAAATGCATTATGACAAAATATGACAACTTGTTCAGCCATTTTGGATGTAAAGACTTATGCAATGAACAAATGATTAAATGTTGTAGGGGTGAGACTATTCAACAGAGACCAAAATAATACATTTTGATCAACATGACATAAGCAACTGATAATGTAGGGAACCTCAGAGAATTGCGCATAATCGTTTGCATGGATGTGCAAAAGCATTTGCGACTTGTTCAGATGAGTCAGAAGCTGCTTTTCTGATGTGCACAAGTGACACAATGATCTGAAGATTGAACAGGTAGTTTCGAGAATTTCAATTCTGATCTGAGAAATGTACTAACTCGACTGAGGAAAACTGTAATTGGTATGCGGTCATCAGAGATGTTATACTGAATGTTGTCAATAATTTACAGTATACACATATTTTTTTCTTTTTTGCTTTTCTGTTGCTTTAAACATTAAACACCCAATGTTGTCATTGCAGGTTAGGAACTCCTCACCATTGGGTACAAGCCTGTTCTGCTTCTCAGTAAGGAGACTAAGAACAAAGAACACAAATGTGAAGTATTGACCCCTCGGTCCACACTTTCCACTTATGCCCAAGACTACCTTCAGAAGATCGCCTCATTTTATGAACACCTTTGTGAAGGTGAGATGCATGCGCTACATTTTTAAAGTCACTGTAAAAAATACAGTTCCACACAATTCCTTCAAGTTTACTTAATTTTTACAAATTTAAATGGATTAAACATAAAAAAATAAGTAGTACACTCATTTTCAACAATTAGTTTATAATCTTGTGTTAAGTATGCAATTTTTTTACCATTATGGAGGACCAGGTGGAGGAGGAGACCCTGATGGAGGGACAAATGCAGTAAGCGACCATTATGGAGGACCATGCGAAGGAGGTGACCCCATATAATCAATAGGTTCTGTCTTTATTTTGAGTTAATCTGTAGATTGTAGCAAAAGATCAAAAAAAAATCGGCAACACTGCCACTTTAGCTCTCAAAAAATCTTTAATAGGCTAACACAACGTTTCGACCTACATGGTCTTCATCAGGTAAAGCAATACAAATGAGAATCCTCAATAAATAGTAAAGCAGCTCTACACATAACACCTGTAGTCAATCACCACAATCAGCCCGTGAACAGGCTCATCTACATACAAAATTGTATATACAAAATATACATATAAAATGACAATGAGATACATACCATTACACAAACATTTTTTTACACAAAAATTTTAAAATACCAATCACAATCTTTAATTCCTCAAAGACAGAGTGTTCAATGTACAAGTCTAGCGCATCACACCTGCAAACAATAATCACGTCAATCAACCACAGGGCAAGTGAACCCAAGGGGAAAAAGATCAAGTGCACACATATTTAGTATACAACAGTGTAGGATCTAAATACACTTACAAAAAAGATTTCAAATCAAAATCCAAATTCAAACCTCTTGGAGATAACGTCTTCAATGTGTAAATGTAGAAAGCTTCCCTCTGTAATAAAAGTCTGTCAATATCCCCACCCCTTCTCGGAACCTTCACTTGTTCAATGCCAATATATCGTAATGTTGAAAGGTTATGTTTCAATGCATTAAAATGAACAGAGATAGGATTTCGTTGATCATTTAATCGTATATTACTTCTGTGTTCAGCAATTCGTGTTTTTAAACACCGTCTTGTTTTACCGATGTAGGCTAAACCACAAGGGCATTTAATCATATAGATCACATTTTTTGTGTTGCATGAAATCACACCTTTAATCTTTAATTGCTTACCTGAATGGGGATGACTAAAAAACTGACATTTAGTTGTAAAGTTACACTGTGCGCATTGACCACATCTATAGTTACCTTCAGGGACTGAAAAAGGATTATCAGACCGTTCAGAACCTTGATCTGCTCTCACTAACATTTGTCGCAAGTTTGGGGCTCGTTTAAAAACAATTCGTGGTGGATCTTTACAACAATGTCTCATAACAGGATCTGAATTTAAAATATGCCAATGTCTTCGTACTATATTTGCGAACTCATTACTTAAAGCCGAATACTGAATAATACAAGAGATCCGCGGATTTGATGGTTTTGGTGTTTTTCGAACTAAGGCTTCTTTTTGATCCATATTTTCAAAACGGGCCGCAGCTTCTTTAATCCATTTTTAGAATAACCTCTATCATAAAACCGTTGACATAATTCTTTACTTTGTTTATCATACGTTTCCGTATCAGTACAGATCCTTCGAATTCTTTTAAACTGACTGATTGGCAAACTTTTCTTTAAATTAGTAGGATGGAAACTATGACCATGTAAAAATGTATTTTTATCGGTGGGCTTTCTATATAAATCTGTCACCAATTTACTCTCATCTTTTAATATAAGTAAGTCCAAAAAACTCACTTGTGAGGAATTGTACTCGATGGTAAATTTAAGATGTTCACTACTATGGTTTAAAAAACTGTTGGAAAACAAGCAATCATTTTCTGAGCCACACCAAATCATGAAAATATCATCTATATATCGCCTCCACAAAAAGATATTAGACAAATACGAATTAACCGATTGATTGAAAACATATTCTTGTTCAAAAAAGCCCATATACAAATTTGCATAATTAGGAGCCATAGTGCTCCCCATTGCCGTGCCTTTAATTTGTAAAAAATGGTCATCTTTGTACATGAAAAAGTTTTTTGTGAGTACTAATTTAGTTAATTCTTTAAGACAGTCAATAGTAGGTTTCTTATCACTTAAAAACTCGCGTAGAAAGAAATCAATCGCTTGTATACCGCCATCATGTGGAATGTTGGTGTATAGCGATTCGACATCTAAGGTCACTAATAATATTGGATTTTGTGGCAGCGAGACAGACTGTAATATTTTAATCATATCCATCGAATCCTGTACAAAAGAGGGAAGATTTTGAACATGAGGTTTTAAAAAGGAATCCACAAACACAGAAATTTTCTCAATTAGAGAGCCCATACCAGCAATAATGGGTCTTCCAGGTGGTCTCGCCATATTTTTATGTATTTTAGGTAGAATATATATTACAGGTGTGATTGGATAATCAACTTTTAAAAAATCAAATTCTTTGTTAGTAATATCTCCTCTTTGAAGAAAAACATGTAAAGAGTCATGAATCTCTTTTTTAAAATTAGTCGTAGGATCACCTTTTAATTTAGTATAAAAAGATTGATTCTGAAGTTGTCGATAAATTTCTTGATCATAATATTGAGTGTCCATCACCACAATTGAACCCCCCTTATCCGCCGGTTTAACAACCACAGATTTATCATTCTTTATATCGCCCAAGGCCTTCCTTTGAGCTTCAGGTAGATTGTTAAAAACAGCATATTCTCGTTTTTTGTTAAGAGCTTGTCCCACATCTCTTTCAACCAATCTGCAGTACGTCTCAACAGAAAAGTTTTTATTTTTTGGTGGCATAAAAGTAGATTTTTTTCGACAAACCCCAGGATCAATTGGTACATCATCTAGATGATTGTCAGGAGATGAATTAACATTTAACTGTGTAGAAGGACATAAATTAAGCCTACTTTCATTACTCGAAAAAAATTCTTTAAGACGTAATGTTCTGAAAAATTTTTGAAAATCTAGAAAAACATTAAATTCATTACAATATGTAGTAGGTACAAAAGACAAACCTTTCTCAAGAGCTTGTAAACAGTCAGATGATAAGGGTTTACTGGAAAGGTTCACTACATTTTGACAATTCAGTGATGAGGCAACTTGTGACGTGTCCCATATTGGTGATCTCTTCTTACCCCTTCTACATGCCTTCTTCTTCCTCGTACTCTGCGAGAGGGATGAGTGGGATGAGAAGCGTGTCCTGTCATGTTCTCTCCTAAAAAAGATGACGAAGAAGAGCCTATGCTTCGCGAATCAAAGTCAGTGTCGTTACCAGATGTAAATTCGGGTTCAATCCTTCTGTGAAAGTTCCGCGCACCATGAGTAAAATTACTGCGTCTCCAGGTGTAGACACGCTGTATCTTATAGTCTTCTGCGTCTCGATGAAACTTCTTCTTTTTTACTGCCTTTAATTCGGCTTCAAGTTGTGTTTTCTGTAATTCACATTCAGCGATGATATCTTTAAGTTTGTCTGTATCACTAAAAGATTTCTCAAAACTTTCCCGTGTCGATTTGATATCATTACGAACAACAGACAACTGCTCAGTAATTTCTTGAATAAGTAGTGCCATCAAGTCGAATGAACATTTGTTAGTGATCTCACACCACTTGTCACAGAAGGCTGTGTTGTTCATACCCAAGGTCGGTCCTTTTTGGATTCTAAGACCTCGTGGAATTCTTCTATTTCTAAGGTAATCACTCAATGTCACCGCATGTAAAAAAAGTTTTGTTTCTCTAGTGAGAAGATGATTAAATGTGCGTTTTACGTCTTCATTTGCCATATATGTCGGTGCATCTTCAAACAGAGATTCTTTAAAAATAATCTTGTCATAATCATCTTCTGAAAACTCAAATGTAGAGCTTGTTGCCATCTTGTCTTCCTTTAAACAACGAGAGTCTTAGTGGAAGAGTGCTGCACCAAAAAGTCGTAAAGCAAGCAAAAAACAGAAATGTGCGCACATCTAAAAAATCTTGAAGGCAGGTGCTCGATCAGAAATAAACACTGTAGCAAAAGATCAAAAAAATCGGCAACACTGCCACTTTAGCTCTCAAAAAATCTTTAATAGGCTAACACAACGTTTCGACCTACATGGTCTTCATCAGGTAAAGCAATACAAATGAGAATCCTCAATAAATAGTAAAGCAGCTCTACACATAACACCTGTAGTCAATCACCACAATCAGCCCGTGAACAGGCTCATCTACATACAAAATTGTATATACAAAATATACATATAAAATGACAATGAGATACATACCATTACACAAACATTTTTTTACACAAAAATTTTAAAATACCAATCACAATCTTTAATTCCTCAAAGACAGAGTGTTCAATGTACAAGTCTAGCGCATCACACCTGCAAACAATAATCACGTCAATCAACCACAGGGCAAGTGAACCCAAGGGGAAAAAGATCAAGTGCACACATATTTAGTATACAACAGTGTAGGATCTAAATACACTTACAAAAAAGATTTCAAATCAAAATCCAAATTCAAACCTCTTGGAGATAACGTCTTCAATGTGTAAATGTAGAAAGCTTCCCTCTGTAATAAAAGTCTGTCAATATCCCCACCCCTTCTCGGAACCTTCACTTGTTCAATGCCAATATATCGTAATGTTGAAAGGTTATGTTTCAATGCATTAAAATGAACAGAGATAGGATTTCGTTGATCATTTAATCGTATATTACTTCTGTGTTCAGCAATTCGTGTTTTTAAACACCGTCTTGTTTTACCGATGTAGGCTAAACCACAAGGGCATTTAATCATATAGATCACATTTTTTGTGTTGCATGAAATCACACCTTTAATCTTTAATTGCTTACCTGAATGGGGATGACTAAAAAACTGACATTTAGTTGTAAAGTTACACTGTGCGCATTGACCACATCTATAGTTACCTTCAGGGACTGAAAAAGGATTATCAGACCGTTCAGAACCTTGATCTGCTCTCACTAACATTTGTCGCAAGTTTGGGGCTCGTTTAAAAACAATTCGTGGTGGATCTTTACAACAATGTCTCATAACAGGATCTGAATTTAAAATATGCCAATGTCTTCGTACTATATTTGCGAACTCATTACTTAAAGCCGAATACTGAATAATACAAGAGATCCGCGGATTTGATGGTTTTGGTGTTTTTCGAACTAAGGCTTCTTTTTGATCCATATTTTCAAAACGGGCCGCAGCTTCTTTAATCCATTTTTTAGAATAACCTCTATCATAAAACCGTTGACATAATTCTTTACTTTGTTTATCATACGTTTCCGTATCAGTACAGATCCTTCGAATTCTTTTAAACTGACTGATTGGCAAACTTTTCTTTAAATTAGTAGGATGGAAACTATGACCATGTAAAAATGTATTTTTATCGGTGGGCTTCTATATAAATCTGTCACCAATTTACTCTCATCTTTTAATATAAGTAAGTCCAAAAAACTCACTTGTGAGGAATTGTACTCGATGGTAAATTTAAGATGTTCACTACTATGGTTTAAAAACTGTTGGAAAACAAGCAAATCATTTTCTGAGCCACACCAAATCATGAAAATATCATCTATATATCGCCTCCACAAAAAGATATTAGACAAATACGAATTAACCGATTGATTGAAAACATATTCTTGTTCAAAAAAGCCCATATACAAATTTGCATAATTAGGAGCCATAGTGCTCCCCATTGCCGTGCCTTTAATTTGTAAAAAATGGTCATCTTTGTACATGAAAAAGTTTTTTGTGAGTACTAATTTAGTTAATTCTTTAAGACAGTCAATAGTAGGTTTCTTATCACTTAAAAACTCGCGTAGAAAGAAATCAATCGCTTGTATACCGCCATCATGTGGAATGTTGGTGTATAGCGATTCGACATCTAAGGTCACTAATAATATTGGATTTTGTGGCAGCGAGACAGACTGTAATATTTTAATCATATCCATCGAATCCTGTACAAAAGAGGGAAGATTTTGAACATGAGGTTTTAAAAAGGAATCCACAAACACAGAAATTTTCTCAATTAGAGAGCCCATACCAGCAATAATGGGTCTTCCAGGTGGTCTCGCCATATTTTTATGTATTTTAGGTAGAATATATATTACAGGTGTGATTGGATAATTAACTTTTAAAAAATCAAATTATTTGTTAGTAATATCTCCTCTTTGAAGAAAAACATGTAAAGAGTCATGAATCTCTTTTTAAAATTAGTCGTAGGATCACCTTTTAATTTAGTATAAAAAGATTGATTCTGAAGTTGTCGATAAATTTCTTGATCATAATATTGAGTGTCCATCACCACAATTGAACCCCCCTTATCCGCCGGTTTAACAACCACAGATTTATCATTCTTTATATCGCCCAAGGCCTTCCTTTGAGCTTCAGGTAGATTGTTAAAAACAGCATATTCTCGTTTTTTGTTAAGAGCTTGTCCCACATCTCTTTCAACCAATCTGCAGTACGTCTCAACAGAAAAGTTTTTATTTTTTGGTGGCATAAAAGTAGATTTTTTTCGACAAACCCCAGGATCAATTGGTACATCATCTAGATGATTGTCAGGAGATGAATTAACATTTAACTGTGTAGAAGGACATAAATTAAGCCTACTTTCATTACTCGAAAAAAATTCTTTAAGACGTAATGTTCTGAAAAATTTTTGAAAATCTAGAAAAACATTAAATTCATTACAATATGTAGTAGGTACAAAAGACAAACCTTTCTCAAGAGCTTGTAAACAGTCAGATGATAAGGGTTTACTGGAAAGGTTCACTACATTTTGACAATTCAGTGATGAGGCAACTTGTGACGTGTCCCATATTGGTGATCTCTTCTTACCCCTTCTACATGCCTTCTTCTTCCTCGTACTCTGCGAGAGGGATGAGTGGGATGAGAAGCGTGTCCTGTCATGTTCTCTCCTAAAAAAGATGACGAAGAAGAGCCTATGCTTCGCGAATCAAAGTCAGTGTCGTTACCAGATGTAAATTCGGGTTCAATCCTTCTGTGAAAGTTCCGCGCACCATGAGTAAAATTACTGCGTCTCCAGGTGTAGACACGCTGTATCTTATAGTCTTCTGCGTCTCGATGAAACTTCTTCTTTTTACTGCCTTTAATTCGGCTTCAAGTTGTGTTTTCTGTAATTCACATTCAGCGATGATATCTTTAAGTTTGTCTGTATCACTAAAAGATTTCTCAAAACTTTCCCGTGTCGATTTGATATCATTACGAACAACAGACAACTGCTCAGTAATTTCTTGAATAAGTAGTGCCATCAAGTCGAATGAACATTTGTTAGTGATCTCACACCACTTGTCACAGAAGGCTGTGTTGTTCATACCCAAGGTCGGTCCTTTTTGGATTCTAAGACCTCGTGGAATTCTTCTATTTCTAAGGTAATCACTCAATGTCACCGCATGTAAAAAAAGTTTTGTTTCTCTAGTGAGAAGATGATTAAATGTGCGTTTTACGTCTTCATTTGCCATATATGTCGGTGCATCTTCAAACAGAGATTCTTTAAAAATAATCTTGTCATAATCATCTTCTGAAAACTCAAATGTAGAGCTTGTTGCCATCTTGTCTTCCTTTAAACAACGAGAGTCTTAGTGGAAGAGTGCTGCACCAAAAAGTCGTAAAGCAAGCAAAAAACAGAAATGTGCGCACATCTAAAAATCTTGAAGGCAGGTGCTCGATCAGAAATAAACACTGTAGCAAAAGATCAAAAAAATCGGCAACACTGCCACTTTAGCTCTCAAAAAATCTTTAATAGGCTAACACAACGTTTCGACCTACATGGTCTTCATCAGGTAAAGCAATACAAATGAGAATCCTCAATAAATAGTAAAGCAGCTCTACACATAACACCTGTAGTCAATCACCACAATCAGCCCGTGAACAGGCTCATCTACATACAAAATTGTATATACAAAATATACATATAAAATGACAATGAGATACATACCATTACACAAACATTTTTTTACACAAAAATTTTAAAATACCAATCACAATCTTTAATTCCTCAAAGACAGAGTGTTCAATGTACAAGTCTAGCGCATCACACCTGCAAACAATAATCACGTCAATCAACCACAGGGCAAGTGAACCCAAGGGGAAAAAGATCAAGTGCACACATATTTAGTATACAACAGTGTAGGATCTAAATACACTTACAAAAAAGATTTCAAATCAAAATCCAAATTCAAACCTCTTGGAGATAACGTCTTCAATGTGTAAATGTAGAAAGCTTCCCTCTGTAATAAAAGTCTGTCAATATCCCCACCCCTTCTCGGAACCTTCACTTGTTCAATGCCAATATATCGTAATGTTGAAAGGTTATGTTTCAATGCATTAAAATGAACAGAGATAGGATTTCGTTGATCATTTAATCGTATATTACTTCTGTGTTCAGCAATTCGTGTTTTTAAACACCGTCTTGTTTTACCGATGTAGGCTAAACCACAAGGGCATTTAATCATATAGATCACATTTTTTGTGTTGCATGAAATCACACCTTTAATCTTTAATTGCTTACCTGAATGGGGATGACTAAAAAACTGACATTTAGTTGTAAAGTTACACTGTGCGCATTGACCACATCTATAGTTACCTTCAGGGACTGAAAAAGGATTATCAGACCGTTCAGAACCTTGATCTGCTCTCACTAACATTTGTCGCAAGTTTGGGGCTCGTTTAAAAACAATTCGTGGTGGATCTTTACAACAATGTCTCATAACAGGATCTGAATTTAAAATATGCCAATGTCTTCGTACTATATTTGCGAACTCATTACTTAAAGCCGAATACTGAATAATACAAGAGATCCGCGGATTTGATGGTTTTGGTGTTTTTCGAACTAAGGCTTCTTTTTGATCCATATTTTCAAAACGGGCCGCAGCTTCTTTAATCCATTTTTTAGAATAACCTCTATCATAAAACCGTTGACATAATTCTTTACTTTGTTTATCATACGTTTCCGTATCAGTACAGATCCTTCGAATTCTTTTAAACTGACTGATTGGCAAACTTTTCTTTAAATTAGTAGGATGGAAACTATGACCATGTAAAAATGTATTTTTATCGGTGGGCTTTCTATATAAATCTGTCACCAATTTACTCTCATCTTTTAATATAAGTAAGTCCAAAAAACTCACTTGTGAGGAATTGTACTCGATGGTAAATTTAAGATGTTCACTACTATGGTTTAAAAACTGTTGGAAAACAAGCAAATCATTTTCTGAGCCACACCAAATCATGAAAATATCATCTATATATCGCCTCCACAAAAAGATATTAGACAAATACGAATTAACCGATTGATTGAAAACATATTCTTGTTCAAAAAAAGCCCATATACAAATTTGCATAATTAGGAGCCATAGTGCTCCCCATTGCCGTGCCTTTAATTTGTAAAAAATGGTCATCTTTGTACATGAAAAAGTTTTTTGTGAGTACTAATTTAGTTAATTCTTTAAGACAGTCAATAGTAGGTTTCTTATCACTTAAAAACTCGCGTAGAAAGAAATCAATCGCTTGTATACCGCCATCATGTGGAATGTTGGTGTATAGCGATTCGACATCTAAGGTCACTAATAATATTGGATTTTGTGGCAGCGAGACAGACTGTAATATTTTAATCATATCCATCGAATCCTGTACAAAAGAGGGAAGATTTTGAACATGAGGTTTTAAAAAGGAATCCACAAACACAGAAATTTTCTCAATTAGAGAGCCCATACCAGCAATAATGGGTCTTCCAGGTGGTCTCGCCATATTTTTATGTATTTTAGGTAGAATATATATTACAGGTGTGATTGGATAATTAACTTTTAAAAAATCAAATTATTTGTTAGTAATATCTCCTCTTTGAAGAAAAACATGTAAAGAGTCATGAATCTCTTTTTTAAAATTAGTCGTAGGATCACCTTTTAATTTAGTATAAAAAGATTGATTCTGAAGTTGTCGATAAATTTCTTGATCATAATATTGAGTGTCCATCACCACAATTGAACCCCCCTTATCCGCCGGTTTAACAACCACAGATTTATCATTCTTTATATCGCCCAAGGCCTTCCTTTGAGCTTCAGGTAGATTGTTAAAAACAGCATATTCTCGTTTTTTGTTAAGAGCTTGTCCCACATCTCTTTCAACCAATCTGCAGTACGTCTCAACAGAAAAGTTTTTATTTTTTGGTGGCATAAAAGTAGATTTTTTTCGACAAACCCCAGGATCAATTGGTACATCATCTAGATGATTGTCAGGAGATGAATTAACATTTAACTGTGTAGAAGGACATAAATTAAGCCTACTTTCATTACTCGAAAAAAATTCTTTAAGACGTAATGTTCTGAAAAATTTTTGAAAATCTAGAAAAACATTAAATTCATTACAATATGTAGTAGGTACAAAAGACAAACCTTTCTCAAGAGCTTGTAAACAGTCAGATGATAAGGGTTTACTGGAAAGGTTCACTACATTTTGACAATTCAGTGATGAGGCAACTTGTGACGTGTCCCATATTGGTGATCTCTTCTTACCCCTTCTACATGCCTTCTTCTTCCTCGTACTCTGCGAGAGGGATGAGTGGGATGAGAAGCGTGTCCTGTCATGTTCTCTCCTAAAAAAGATGACGAAGAAGAGCCTATGCTTCGCGAATCAAAGTCAGTGTCGTTACCAGATGTAAATTCGGGTTCAATCCTTCTGTGAAAGTTCCGCGCACCATGAGTAAAATTACTGCGTCTCCAGGTGTAGACACGCTGTATCTTATAGTCTTCTGCGTCTCGATGAAACTTCTTCTTTTTTACTGCCTTTAATTCGGCTTCAAGTTGTGTTTTCTGTAATTCACATTCAGCGATGATATCTTTAAGTTTGTCTGTATCACTAAAAGATTTCTCAAAACTTTCCCGTGTCGATTTGATATCATTACGAACAACAGACAACTGCTCAGTAATTTCTTGAATAAGTAGTGCCATCAAGTCGAATGAACATTTGTTAGTGATCTCACACCACTTGTCACAGAAGGCTGTGTTGTTCATACCCAAGGTCGGTCCTTTTTGGATTCTAAGACCTCGTGGAATTCTTCTATTTCTAAGGTAATCACTCAATGTCACCGCATGTAAAAAAAGTTTTGTTTCTCTAGTGAGAAGATGATTAAATGTGCGTTTTACGTCTTCATTTGCCATATATGTCGGTGCATCTTCAAACAGAGATTCTTTAAAAATAATCTTGTCATAATCATCTTCTGAAAACTCAAATGTAGAGCTTGTTGCCATCTTGTCTTCCTTTAAACAACGAGAGTCTTAGTGGAAGAGTGCTGCACCAAAAAGTCGTAAAGCAAGCAAAAAACAGAAATGTGCGCACATCTAAAAAATCTTGAAGGCAGGTGCTCGATCAGAAATAAACACTGTAGCAAAAGATCAAAAAAATCGGCAACACTGCCACTTTAGCTCTCAAAAAATCTTTAATAGGCTAACACAACGTTTCGACCTACATGGTCTTCATCAGGTAAAGCAATACAAATGAGAATCCTCAATAAATAGTAAAGCAGCTCTACACATAACACCTGTAGTCAATCACCACAATCAGCCCGTGAACAGGCTCATCTACATACAAAATTGTATATACAAAATATACATATAAAATGACAATGAGATACATACCATTACACAAACATTTTTTTACACAAAAATTTTAAAATACCAATCACAATCTTTAATTCCTCAAAGACAGAGTGTTCAATGTACAAGTCTAGCGCATCACACCTGCAAACAATAATCACGTCAATCAACCACAGGGCAAGTGAACCCAAGGGGAAAAAGATCAAGTGCACACATATTTAGTATACAACAGTGTAGGATCTAAATACACTTACAAAAAAGATTTCAAATCAAAATCCAAATTCAAACCTCTTGGAGATAACGTCTTCAATGTGTAAATGTAGAAAGCTTCCCTCTGTAATAAAAGTCTGTCAATATCCCCACCCCTTCTCGGAACCTTCACTTGTTCAATGCCAATATATCGTAATGTTGAAAGGTTATGTTTCAATGCATTAAAATGAACAGAGATAGGATTTCGTTGATCATTTAATCGTATATTACTTCTGTGTTCAGCAATTCGTGTTTTTAAACACCGTCTTGTTTTACCGATGTAGGCTAAACCACAAGGGCATTTAATCATATAGATCACATTTTTTGTGTTGCATGAAATCACACCTTTAATCTTTAATTGCTTACCTGAATGGGGATGACTAAAAAACTGACATTTAGTGTAAAGTTACACTGTGCGCATTGACCACATCTATAGTTACCTTCAGGGACTGAAAAAGGATTATCAGACCGTTCAGAACCTTGATCTGCTCTCACTAACATTTGTCGCAAGTTTGGGGCTCGTTTAAAAACAATTCGTGGTGGATCTTTACAACAATGTCTCATAACAGGATCTGAATTTAAAATATGCCAATGTCTTCGTACTATATTTGCGAACTCATTACTTAAAGCCGAATACTGAATAATACAAGAGATCCGCGGATTTGATGGTTTTGGTGTTTTTCGAACTAAGGCTTCTTTTTGATCCATATTTTCAAAACGGGCCGCAGCTTCTTTAATCCATTTTTTAGAATAACCTCTATCATAAAACCGTTGACATAATTCTTTACTTTGTTATCATACGTTTCCGTATCAGTACAGATCCTTCGAATTCTTTTAAACTGACTGATTGGCAAACTTTTCTTTAAATTAGTAGGATGGAAACTATGACCATGTAAAAATGTATTTTTATCGGTGGGCTTTCTATATAAATCTGTCACCAATTTACTCTCATCTTTTAATATAAGTAAGTCCAAAAAACTCACTTGTGAGGAATTGTACTCGATGGTAAATTTAAGATGTTCACTACTATGGTTTAAAAACTGTTGGAAAACAAGCAAATCATTTTCTGAGCCACACCAAATCATGAAAATATCATCTATATATCGCCTCCACAAAAAGATATTAGACAAATACGAATTAACCGATTGATTGAAAACATATTCTTGTTCAAAAAAGCCCATATACAAATTTGCATAATTAGGAGCCATAGTGCTCCCCATTGCCGTGCCTTTAATTTGTAAAAAATGGTCATCTTTGTACATGAAAAAGTTTTTTGTGAGTACTAATTTAGTTAATTCTTTAAGACAGTCAATAGTAGGTTTCTTATCACTTAAAAACTCGCGTAGAAAGAAATCAATCGCTTGTATACCGCCATCATGTGGAATGTTGGTGTATAGCGATTCGACATCTAAGGTCACTAATAATATTGGATTTTGTGGCAGCGAGACAGACTGTAATATTTTAATCATATCCATCGAATCCTGTACAAAAGAGGGAAGATTTTGAACATGAGGTTTTAAAAAGGAATCCACAAACACAGAAATTTTCTCAATTAGAGAGCCCATACCAGCAATAATGGGTCTTCCAGGTGGTCTCGCCATATTTTTATGTATTTTAGGTAGAATATATATTACAGGTGTGATTGGATAATTAACTTTTAAAAAATCAAATTATTTGTTAGTAATATCTCCTCTTTGAAGAAAAACATGTAAAGAGTCATGAATCTCTTTTTTAAAATTAGTCGTAGGATCACCTTTTAATTTAGTATAAAAAGATTGATTCTGAAGTTGTCGATAAATTTCTTGATCATAATATTGAGTGTCCATCACCACAATTGAACCCCCCTTATCCGCCGGTTTAACAACCACAGATTTATCATTCTTTATATCGCCCAAGGCCTTCCTTTGAGCTTCAGGTAGATTGTTAAAAACAGCATATTCTCGTTTTTTGTTAAGAGCTTGTCCCACATCTCTTTCAACCAATCTGCAGTACGTCTCAACAGAAAAGTTTTTATTTTTTGGTGGCATAAAAGTAGATTTTTTTCGACAAACCCCAGGATCAATTGGTACATCATCTAGATGATTGTCAGGAGATGAATTAACATTTAACTGTGTAGAAGGACATAAATTAAGCCTACTTTCATTACTCGAAAAAAATTCTTTAAGACGTAATGTTCTGAAAAATTTTGAAAATCTAGAAAAACATTAAATTCATTACAATATGTAGTAGGTACAAAAGACAAACCTTTCTCAAGAGCTTGTAAACAGTCAGATGATAAGGGTTTACTGGAAAGGTTCACTACATTTTGACAATTCAGTGATGAGGCAACTTGTGACGTGTCCCATATTGGTGATCTCTTCTTACCCCTTCTACATGCCTTCTTCTTCCTCGTACTCTGCGAGAGGGATGAGTGGGATGAGAAGCGTGTCCTGTCATGTTCTCTCCTAAAAAAGATGACGAAGAAGAGCCTATGCTTCGCGAATCAAAGTCAGTGTCGTTACCAGATCGTAAATTCTTTACATGTTTTTCTTCAAAGAGGAGATATTACTAACAAAGAATTTGATTTTTTAAAAGTTGATTATCCAATCACACCTGTAATATATATTCTACCTAAAATACATAAAAATATGGCGAGACCACCTGGAAGACCCATTATTGCTGGTATGGGCTCTCTAATTGAGAAAATTTCTGTGTTTGTGGATTCCTTTTTAAAACCTCATGTTCAAAATCTTCCCTCTTTTGTACAGGATTCGATGGATATGATTAAAATATTACAGTCTGTCTCGCTGCCACAAAATCCAATATTATTAGTGACCTTAGATGTCGAATCGCTATACACCAACATTCCACATGATGGCGGTATACAAGCGATTGATTTCTTTCTACGCGAGTTTTTAAGTGATAAGAAACCTACTATTGACTGTCTTAAAGAATTAACTAAATTAGTACTCACAAAAAACTTTTTCATGTACAAAGATGACCATTTTTTACAAATTAAAGGCACGGCAATGGGGAGCACTATGGCTCCTAATTATGCAAATTTGTATATGGGCTTTTTTGAACAAGAATATGTTTTCAATCAATCGGTTAATTCGTATTTGTCTAATATCTTTTTGTGGAGGCGATATATAGATGATATTTTCATGATTTGGTGTGGCTCAGAAAATGATTTGCTTGTTTTCCAACAGTTTTTAAACCATAGTAGTGAACATCTTAAATTTACCATCGAGTACAATTCCTCACAAGTGAGTTTTTTGGACTTACTTATATTAAAAGATGAGAGTAAATTGGTGACAGATTTATATAGAAAGCCCACCGATAAAAATACATTTTTACATGGTCATAGTTTCCATCCTACTAATTTAAAGAAAAGTTTGCCAATCAGTCAGTTTAAAAGAATTCGAAGGATCTGTACTGATACGGAAACGTATGATAAACAAAGTAAAGAATTATGTCAACGGTTTTATGATAGAGGTTATTCTAAAAAATGGATTAAAGAAGCTGCGGCCCGTTTTGAAAATATGGATCAAAAGAAGCCTTAGTTCGAAAAACACCAAACCATCAAATCCGCGGATCTCTTGTATTATTCAGTATTCGGCTTTAAGTAATGAGTTCGCAAATATAGTACGAAGACATTGGCATATTTTAAATTCAGATCCTGTTATGAGACATTGTTGTAAAGATCCACCACGAATTGTTTTTAAACGAGCCCCAAACTTGCGACAAATGTTAGTGAGAGCAGATCAAGGTTCTGAACGGTCTGATAATCCTTTTTCAGTCCCTGAAGGTAACTATAGATGTGGTCAATGCGCACAGTGTAACTTTACAACTAAATGTCAGTTTTTTAGTCATCCCCATTCAGGTAAGCAATTAAAGATTAAAGGTGTGATTTCATGCAACACAAAAAATGTGATCTATATGATTAAATGCCCTTGTGGTTTAGCCTACATCGGTAAAACAAGACGGTGTTTAAAAACACGAATTGCTGAACACAGAAGTAATATACGATTAAATGATCAACGAAATCCTATCTCTGTTCATTTTAATGCATTGAAACATAACCTTTCAACATTACGATATATTGGCATTGAACAAGTGAAGGTTCCGAGAAGGGGTGGGGATATTGACAGACTTTTATTACAGAGGGAAGCTTTCTACATTTACACATTGAAGACGTTATCTCCAAGAGGTTTGAATTTGGATTTTGATTTGAAATCTTTTTTGTAAGTGTATTTAGATCCTACACTGTTGTATACTAAATATGTGTGCACTTGATCTTTTTCCCCTTGGGTTCACTTGCCCTGTGGTTGATTGACGTGATTATTGTTTGCAGGTGTGATGCGCTAGACTTGTACATTGAACACTCTGTCTTTGAGGAATTAAAGATTGTGATTGGTATTTTAAAATTTTTGTGTAAAAAAATGTTTGTGTAATGGTATGTATCTCATTGTCATTTTATATGTATATTTTGTATATACAATTTTGTATGTAGATGAGCCTGTTCACGGGCTGATTGTGGTGATTGACTACAGGTGTTATGTGTAGAGCTGCTTTACTATTTATTGAGGATTCTCATTTGTATTGCTTTACCTGATGAAGACCATGTAGGTCGAAACGTTGTGTTAGCCTATTAAAGATTTTTTGAGAGCTAAAGTGGCAGTGTTGCCGATTTTTTTGATCTTTTGCTACAGTGTTTATTTCTGATCGAGCACCTGCCTTCAAGATTTTTTAGATGTGCGCACATTTCTGTTTTTTGCTTGCTTTAATCTGTAGATTGTCACTGTCTAATTGTACAGTGGTTACACAGTTTTGCCAATATTTGTGCTAATCCTGAGCTAATGTTTAGAGCCGCTCATGGTTTCATCCTTTTGTTTAGTTTTTTTTCAATGTAGAAAAAATGGATAAGCTAAATTGTCTTATCCATTAAATTGGGTATTTATAGTAAATTAATTTTTGCGATGCGCGTCGCCGAGTGGCGCTTCTGGTGTGCGACCTGATTAAGAACAAAGAACACAAAAATGTGAAGTATTGACCCCTCGGTTCACACTTTCCACTTATGCCCAAGACTACCTTCAGAAGATCGGCTCATTTTATGAACACCTTTGTGAAGGTGAGATGCATGCGCTATATTTTTAAAGTCACTCTAAAAAATACAGGGTTCCATACAATTCCTTCATGTTTACTTAATTGTTTTTTTTTACAAATTTAAGTGACTTAAACATAAAAAAGTAAGTAATAAACAAATTTTCAACAAGTAGTTTAAACAAGCACATTTTTTGAGTGTATAGTTAACATCTTGTGTTGAGTATGCAATTGTTTTTACCATTAAGGAGGACCTGGTGGAGGAGGAGACCCTAATGGAGGGACAAGTGCAGCGGTGACCATGTTGGAGGACCAGGTGGAGGAGGAGACCCTGATGGAGGGACAAGTGCAGCGGTGACCATGTTGGAGGACCAGGTGGAGGAGGAGACCCTGATGGAGGGACAAGTGCAGCGGTGACCATGTTGGAGGACCAGGTGGAGGAGGAGACCCTGATGGAGGGATAAGTGCAGAAGGTGACCGTTATAGAGGACCAGGTGGAGGAGGTGACCCTGACGGTGAGCCAAGTGCAGCAGGCGACCATTATAGAGGACCAGGTGGAGAAGGCGACCCTGATGGAGAAACAAATGCAGCAGGCAACCATTATGGAGGACCGGGTGGAGGAGGTGACCCTGATGGAGAGTCAAGTGCAGCAGGCGACCAATATGGAGGACCAGGTGGAGGAATCAACCCTGATGGAGGGACAAGTGCGGCAGGCCACTATTATTGAGGAGGCGACCCTGATGGAGGGACAAGTGCGGCAGGCCACTATTATGGAGGAGGCGACCCTGATGGAGGGACAAGTGCGGCAGGCCACTATTATGGAGGAGGCGATTCTGATGGAGGGACAAGTGCGGCAGGCCACTATTATGGAGGAGGCGACCCTGATGGAGGGATAAGTGCAGCAGGCCACTATTATGGAGGAGGCGACCCTGATGGAGGGACAAGTGCGGCAGGCCACTATTATGGAGGAGGCGATTCTGATGGAGGGATAAGTGCAGCAGGCCACTATTATGGAGGAGGCGACCCTGATGGAGGGACAAGTGCGGCAGGCCACTATTATGGAGGAGGCGATTCTGATGGAGGGATAAGTGCAGCAGGCCACTATTATGGAGGAGGCGACCCTGATGGAGGGACAAGTGCGGCAGGCCACTATTATGGAGGAGGCGATTCTGATGGAGGGACAAGTGCGGCAGGCCACTATTATGGAGGAGGCGACCCTGATGGAGGGACAAGTGCGGCAGGCCACTATTATGGAGGAGGCGACCCTGATGGAGGGACAAGTGCGGCAGGCCACTATTATGGAGGAGGCGATTCTGATGGAGGGACAAGTGCGGCAGGCCACTATTATGGAGGAGGCGACCCTGATGGAGGGATAAGTGCAGCAGGTGGCCAATTAAATTAAACAAATTCATCTTTATTTCTATAGCGCTTTTACAATGTAGATTGTGTCAAAGCAGCTTCACATAGAAGATAATAGTAAATTGAAACAGTGTCAGTTCAGTGTTCAGAGTTGAAGTTCAGTTTAGTGTGGTTGAATATTGACTGCTGAGAGTTCAAACACTGAAGAGCAAATCCATCGATGCGCAGCTCCACAAGTCCCAAACCATGCAAGCCAGTGGTGACAACAGCGAGGAAAAAACTTCACCAATTGACGAAGTGAAGGAAAAAAAACCTTGAGAGAAACCAGGCTCAGTTGGACCCGACCATTTCTCCTATGACCAAATGTCTTGTGCAGAGCTGCAGTCTAGGCACCGGAGGCTGGAGAACGCTGGACATCCATCGTGGAGAAGCTGCAGGTGGGAGTGGTCACCGGCTGGTGTACAGGCTGGCCCTTCAGGATCAATGCGAGGACTCGTCTGTCACTGGGGTCTTACATGAATCAGTCTCATGCTCTCTACTTCTTCATGTCCACCACAGCAGCTGCTCAGGATTCGACCTGGTCCAGGATTATAGAAACCTCGGGAATAAAAAAAAAAAAAAGATTTACATAAGCGCAGATGCTGTTCAAATTATAATGTCTTTATAGGAACTGTTCCTGGCTCCAGTTGCCCTAAATAATGCTGACTAACAATCCTTTAGAGGATTTGGATTTCAACAGCATTTGTGTTTTATGTGTATGCTAATGCAAAGAGATGTGTCTTTAATCTAGTTTTATTTTATTTTATTACTATTATGGGGGACCAGGTGGAGGAGGTGACCCTGATGGAGGGACAAATGCAGCAGGCGACCACCATGGAGGACCAGGTGAAGGAGGTGACCCTGATGGAGAGCCAAGTGCAGCAAGCGACTATTACGGAGTACCAGGTGGAGGAGGCGACCCCATATAATCAATAGGTTCTGCCTTTATTTTGAATGAATCTGTAGATCCTGTATGGTATTAATCTGTAGGTCACTGTGACCACTCTCTAATTGTACAGTGGTAACACAGTTTTGCCAATGTAGGTGCTAATCCTGAGCTAATGTTTAGAGCCCCTCATGGTTTCATCCTTTTGTTTAGTTTTTTTCAATGTAGAAGAGTTGTTTTTGGATAAATTGTATCAGCCTTTCTTATATGCTAATTTCACCACAGAGTTAAAAATCCTGTGCAGCAGGTGACCATTATGGAGGACCAGGTGGAGGAGGAGACCCTGATGGAGGGACGAGTGCAGCAGGTGACCATTATGGAGGACCAGGTGTTGGAGGTGACCCTGACGGTGAGCCAAGTGCAGCAGGCGACCATTATAGAGGACCAGGTGGAGAAGGCGACCCTGATGGAGGAACAAATGCAGCAGGCAACCATTATGGAGGACCGGGTGGAGGAGGTGACCCTGATGGAGAGTCAAATGCAGCAGGCGACCAATATGGAGGACCAGGTGGAGTAATCAACGCTGATGGAGGGACAAGTGCGGCAGGCCACTGTTATGGAGGATGCGACCCTGATGGAGGGACAAGTGCGGCAGGCCACTATTATGGAGGAGGCGACCCTGATGGAGGGACAAGTGCGGCAGGCCACTATTATGAAGGACCAGGATGAGCAGATGACCATTATGGAGGACCAGGTGGAGTAATCAACGCTGATAGAGGGACAAGTGCGGCAGGCCACTATTATGGAGGATGCGACCCTGATGGAGGGACAAGTGCGGCAGGCCACTATTATGAAGGACCAGGATGAGCAGATGACCATTATGGAGGACCAGGTGTTGGAGGGATAAGGTAGGACAGACTTAAATAGTTTTGTCATTGCCATCTGCACTTGTTAAACAGCCAAGTAGGGGGAAATTCCTCAAATGCTCTATGCTATATTTTTAAATAGGCATGATACTAATATAATACTTGCTAGGTTCTTAGTTTCTATGGATAATCAAGCCCAGTAATTTGTTCAAACTTTTGATTAAGTCAGGAATGAAGCAAGTGATTGTCTTTATGAAAGGCTAATTAAACATTGACTCACTAGATTTTTTTAAATGGTAAAAATGAAAGTTTGTGATGTCATCTTGTCATCTAATTTCATGTGCTGCTGAATCTGTGGTCCTTGCTGTTTTATGCAATGGCAGTGAATGGTGACAGTCACTTCAGATTAAAAATAAACCCATTTCCCTAAGGCAGAACATGGTTAGTATGTCATAAGCTGTTCGTAAAGTAATGCTTAGTTGCATTGAATGATGTAGTCCTGTTGCTTTAAGGATGAATGCGCAAGTGAGGATGGAAGGTCACATTTGGATGGGAGGTCACATTTTGTTGATAGATATTGGTGATTGTGTCATGTGACCTCCCGTCTGAGTGAACAACATGCCCACAACCCTCACGCATTCATCATTAATATTACTGGACTACATTCACCATTGATATGGACCCATTTGTATGTGTTTTTTTAGCTCAAAAGACTGGAACTATTGACTGCTATTATAAGAATCACCAAGGATCATATTATCATTGATTAAATGATATATTTAAGTTGTATTACAGTATGTACATTAATATTCCTTTTTTTCTTCAAACCCACAGCTGTCGTCACAGGGTTAGCAAGTTAAAATGAACTGGCAGGTATGTAAATATTGTTTAAAGTGTAACTGTTGATCATAAAATTTATGTATTAGCTACCATAGCTCATTAGTGAAGACGATTCTCTGAAGGAACTGAAATAATTAAGTTCACGCACAGAAATTGACAAATCACAGGCAGTTTCAGTAGTGAAATTTATGGAAAGTGCAAATAACAGAGTTCAAACGCGTCCAAAGCACTGTGTGACAAAAATATCGATACATATCCACACTGAGATGAAACTGTCTAAACTATACAATGTCACATTTGTTTTAATCTCGTGCTCTCTCTTGAGCTGACGTGCTGCATCGTGACATAGCTTAACCTTTTTAAAAGGTTAGTAACTGCTCTCCTTCCTCCAATATGGCAACATATGAAAATTACATTTGGATTTCATTTACTGTATATAAAAAGTCTACAACCCATCTCTGGGAAACATCCATATACACTCATTCACACTCATACACTACGGTCAAAACGGAGGAAACCCACGCGAACGCAGGGAGAACATGCAAACTCCACACAGAAATGCCAACTGACCCAGCCGAGGCTCGAACCAGCAACCTTCTTGCCGTGAGGCGACAGTACTACCTACTGCGCCACTGTGTCGCCCCTGTTTATATATATATTCATTCATTCATTTTCTTTTCGGCTTAGTCCCTTCATTAGTCAGGGGTATATACACTAATTTTGGGGTCAGTTTTTTATTTTTTAATTATTAGTTTTATTGAATAATGTAAATAATATTATTTTGTTCATCAAGAAGGCACTTATTAAATGCAATTTTTTTTCTAATTGTTAAATGCTTATTTATTAAATATTTATTTATTACTTATTGTATGTAGTTTCAAATGAAATTATTACTCCAGTCATTATTGCTTTTATTACTATTACCATTAATAATAATATTAATAATAGCAATAATAATTAATATTAGAGTGATTTCTGAAGGATCATGTGACTGAAGACTGCAGTAACGAAGCAGAAAATTCATTTTTAAAATTAGTGGAATAAATTATTAAATTAAATGATAAATGATGAAATAAATGCAGCCTTGGTGAGCAGGAGAAACTAAATTTAAAATGTTTCAAAAAATCCTACTGACCCCAATCTTTTGACTGGTAGTGTGTGTGTATATATATATATATATATATATATATATATATATATATATATGTATGTATACAGTTTAAGTCAGAATTATTAGCCCCCCCTGTATAATTTTTCCCCTAATTTCTGTTTAACGGAGTGAAGATTTTTTTCAACACATTTCTAAACATAATAGTTTTAATAACTAATTTCTAATAAATGATTCAAGACACTTCTATACAGCTTAAAGTGACATTTAAAGGCTTAACTAGGCTCATTAGGTTAACTAGGCAGGTTAGGGTAATTAGGCAATTATTGTATTATGATGGTTTATTCTGTAGACTTGCGAAAAAATCAGCTTAAAGGGGCTAATAATTTTGTCCTTAAAATGTTTTTAAAAAAATTAATTCTAGCCGAAATAAAACAAATAAGATTTTCTCCAGGAGAAAAAAAATTATCAGACATACTGTGAAAATTTCCTTGCTCTGTTAAACATCATTTAGAAAATATTTTAAAAAACAAAAAATAATTCAAAGGGGAGCTAATCATTCTGACTTCAACTATATATATATATATATATATATATATATATATATATGTGTGCGTATGTGCTTATATACACCCATATATGGACACCTATATAAATAATAGGTAATATATTTATGTTATATATGTACATATTTGTAATTCTAATTGTTAAAAAATGGCAATAATTGCAATATTTTGACATGTATGACATACTCTCACCGAACATTTTATTACAGTAGGTTGTGGTACACCTACACGTAACTAGTACCGGGTTGGACCCACTTTTGACTTCAGAACTGCCTTAATACTTCGTGGCATAGATATAACAAGATACTGGAAATAGTCCTCAGAGATTTTGGTCCATATTGACATGATAGCATCACGCAGTTGCTGCAGATTTGTCGGCTGCACATCCATGATGCAAATCTCTCATTCCACCACATCCCAAAGGTGCTCTATTGGATTGAGGATCTGGTGAGGCCATTTGAGTACAGTGAACTCATTGTCATGTTCAAGAAACCAGTCTGAGATGATTCACGGTTTATGACATGGTGCATTATCCTGCTGGAAGTAGCCATCAGAGATGGGTACACTGTGCTCATAAAGGGATGGACATGGTCAGCAACAATACTCAGGTAGGCTGTGGCGTTGACAGAATGCTCAGTTGGTACTAATGGGCCCAAAGCGTGCCAAGAAAATATCCTCCTCACCATTACACCACCACCACCACCACCGCCTGAACTGTCGATACAAGGCAGGATGGATCCATGCTTTCATGTTGTTGACGCCAAATTCTGACCCTACCATCCAAATGTCGCAGCAGAAATCGAGACTTCAGACCAGGCAATGTTTCTCCAATCTTCTGTTGTCCAATTTTCGTAAGGCTGTGCGAATTGTAGCCTCAGTTTCCTGTTCTTAGCTGACAGGAGTGGCACCCGGTGTGGTCTTCTGCTGCTGTAGCCCATCTGCCTCAAGGTTTGACGTGTTGTGCGTTCAGAGATGCTCTTCTGCATACCTCAGTTGTAACGAGTGGCTATTTGAGTTACTGTTGGCTTTCTATCAGCTGGAACCAGTCTGGCCATTCTCCTCTGACCTCTGGCATCAACAAGGCATCCACAGAACTGCCGCTCACTGGATATTTTCTCTTTTTCTGACCATTCTCTGTGTTTCTGAAATACTCAGTCCAGCCCGTCTGACACCAACAACCATGCCACGTTCAAAGTCACTTAAATCCTCTTTCTTCCCCATTCTGATGCTCGGTTTGAACTGCAGCAGATCGTCTTGATCATGTCTACACGCCTAAATGGATTGAGTTGCTGCCATGTGATTGGCTGATTAGAAATTTGCGTTAGCGAGCAGTTGGACAGATGTACCTAATAAAGTGGCCGGGGAGTGTATATTTTATGTGTGAAATCCATATGAACTAGTATGCCACATGTAATTTGCATATATATATTTTTATATCAGATTTCTATTTGGGATCTGTTTTCATCAGTCTGGTCTTGATTTGGCCACAGATTCTCCTCATCACAGTGGGGTTTTCATTAGTCAAAAATCTTCAAGAACCTTCTGTAAGCGTGAATCCTGGCCTGACGTTGGTCTGCTGTGATTGGACTTTCTTGCATACAGTACTGTCAAATATGAAAATATTGTCTGTAAAAGTGCTACAAGGAACCTTGTAAATGAAATAAGGATGAAATCTAGAGATAATGTAGCCCAGTTAGTTCATCTTCTGTGGTAACTGATGTCATTTGATCTATTTATCATTTTGAGCGCTTGTATCAGTTGATAGTTACGTCATGTTAATTAAATAAATACTCAGTTATTTCCAATGTAAAGTTTGAGTTGGATTTTGAAATGGGATCATTTTGATGTTTAGTTGTGTTACATAGAAAAGGTGATTATAGTTCAGTGAACACAGTATCTTTGACTTGTGTGTGTTGTATCCAAGCATTTGAAAAAAGAGTTAAGAGTTTTGTAAAAATGTGCAATTTTGGCACTGGTTGTGTATTTTGTGTGTAGAGTTTTGAAAATGGACACCAGGGTTCTGAAACTTGTGGCAAAATGCTTGTAAAAAACTAATTCAATAGGACAGCCGTGTAAAGTGCTGTGGATTCCAAGAGAGTCTGGTGCTTTGTTTAAGGTGTATGTAGATCTCCAGCAGATGGCAGTGTTTTCATGTTTATTATTTTCTGATTGAGTACGTTGATGAAGAGAAAAAAAGAGAGACGTCCATATGGCAAAAAATGTACTTTACATCAATTGTAAAAACCATTATGTTGTAAAATGCACAACCCCAATCCCCCCAAAATAACTATATATATATATATATATATAATTTATATAAGTTGTTTGTAAAATGTTAAATACGTTTTAAACATAATGTACTTTCATGTACCAAATGGGAACACATTTAGGCAAATAAATAAATATTTATATATAAATTACATGGAGACAATATTTTAATGTTTAAAGAAGATTCACGCTTAGTGACACCTGCTGTGAACGCTTTGACTAGGTACAGTTTAGACAGGATACAGCTGTGCCGTGGATATGCACATCATTATAGCATCATTTTTGTAACACTGTATAACAATAGTTAATAATTTTCTAGTACTGTGACGGTTGGGTTTAGGGTTAGGTTAGGGGTAGACGTTAACAAATACAATTTACTGGGTAATTTAATAAAATAAAAAAAAAATAATACTCGGTACAACTAGTGTTTTTAGGTTACTGTGACGGTTGGGGTGGGGGTAGAGGTTTATAAAATAAAATTAATGGGAAATTTAATAAATAATACAAATAATTTTCGTTAACTTCCGGCCGCAACCGTATCTAATCTAGGAACGACCCATATACACTAGATATCACATAGGGACCCTGAGCATGCTTCAATAGCGCCGCCACATTTGTACAGTGCTCCTAGGACAAACAATATGCTGGACTGTAGCGCTGTGTACGGATGTAGTAACGAGCAAACAAAGCACAAAGTCATCACATTTCATAGGTAAGATTTCGTTTTTTATGTTTTTGTAGGTTATGAACTTTTGTGCTTAACAAGTAATGTTATTGATGATGATAATATAGTCTCTTACTGCAGTCACCATAAGGCAAAGTAGCACCAACTCGCACTAAACTCTAGGCTTATGCTAGTTTTGTTTAATAAAATAAGCAAACTATGTTATGAAATATGACAAGAAGATGCTGCGCTGCCAGAAACTTGTATTATTGTCGGCTAAGTGAACGAGTCATTCATAACGGAGATTCATTCACAAACGAATCGCTCCCTCCGTCAGAATGAGAAGTGAAAGCGAGGGGGTGTGTTTAGGACATGGATTAGATCAAATTAAACAGGGAAGGAGGATAATGCATTTCCAGGCACACACTTTTTGTCAGGAATGCCGTGCGGTCACATCCATCAATGTAGAAAAGTGATGTAAAATTATAATATTTCGTAATTTAAAAAAATATTTGCATATGGACCACCAGGGAAAACTCCCGATCATAGATATATGTGTATATGTGTATTTCTCTGCCTTTGGATGGCCACAGTCCTCCGCTTCACCTTGGTCATGCATTCATATCAAAGGAGCGCTACCCTGTACTAAAATGGCGGCTCTATTGACGCGTTCCTTCTAATAGACAACAGTAGGGTAGGCGACATCTAATGTATATATCTATGGGAACGACCGACAGAGCTCAAATGGCCCGCATTTATTCAAAGGTTTCCTGGCAACGAAAGATGACCAGAGCAGAGGATACAAAAGCAGACAAACCCGACTGACAGGAACTAGAATCGCCAGGTAACAGATATCGGCCAGGTAAGACTGATTTATGTAGATATACTGTAAAGTAGACCTATAAACCTTTATAGATGCGATAAAATATTACGTATGGAGGTTAAAATGCTAATAACTTATGGTTGTGCCGTTTATTTTGGTCTGAATTTTACGATTTAAAATGATCACTACTGAACGTTACCTGTGTTTACTGCTGTTAATCAGTCGTATTTCACATAGCCTATGGTTTCTGTGTCTCGGTGTGTTTTATTAAGCCCTATATAAAAAATAACCATGGTTTTACTGCAAATAAAAATAAACAAATCAAAAACACGTTAACAGCAAAATTAACCATGATTTGATTTGAATTGATTTAACAGGAACATCTACATTATTATATTAATGTTGTGCCAGGTTTTAGCAAAGTTGCTATTTTCCACCTGCAGTCCCTGGACAGGTCAATCTTAAAAAAATTAAAGAAAAAGGAGGGGGGAAAACAATAATAAAAATAAAATTGCAAATTTAAAACATACAGACATAATCACAAACAGACAAATCAAATACAACACTCAGTGTGTACAAATTTCACTGCAATAAATGCTTTTCTTACTAGTCTTGTTTCTAGTCCAAATATCTAAAAATTCTTAAATGAAGAAGAATTTTCTAGGCAAGTAAAACATACTCTTTGTTTTTACTTAAAACAAGCAAAATAATCTGCCAATGGGGTAAGAAAAATAATCTTATGTCAAAAGGAAAGACAAGATAATTTTTCTTACCCCCATTGGCAACCTTGACTTTTCCAAACCGCAGTATACCTTGAAAACGGTTATCGTCCCATGCCTACTGACTATATATACAAATAAAAATATTTCACATTTAATATATGACATTTTTTAATAACTGTTTCTTTTTCAACAATGTAAAATTAAACATTTCATCTCAATGTCAAAAAATGCTTCTAAATCATCACATCAATCAATTTTGTGTGGTGCAGCATTATTTATTCGACTCTGATTTTGTGTTTCTTTCCTGTTGTCAACGGAGCAGTCTGGCAAAATGACAAAAAGCTGATCCTGATTGGCCTTTGAGTGTGCATTTGAAATGCTGACTGGCTCACAGAAACAACCTTATAGAGCCGAGCTAGAATTTGGCTGTTTCTCAATATGCGTTCTTCAGCGGTCTTGCGTCCTCGTGTAACGTCACCATCAGCTGCCAAAGTTCAGTTCCAATACACAAGACCGCAAGAACAGAGGACGCGTGACACTTCCTGGATGTGTTCTTGATATCGAGGATGCACCGATGCAGACTTGAGCACCGAACTCGCTCTTGAAGTCCCAGAAGTCATTGAGACTGGAGGTGGGAAGCGCAGCATTTTATATAGGTTTATTATTAAAGTTCAGAGATAGAACTTATTTATCTCAGGAGTTTCCCTAAATGAGACGGTGAAAGTAAACATTACCCTGAAAATCTAAATAAAGGAATAAACACATTAAAGGTGTTTATTTGCGGAAATTCATATGAAAATCTGTTTTATTTGTATTGTGCAATGTACAGTTGAAGTCAGAATTATTAGCCCCCCTTTTTTAAATATTTCCCAAATGATGTTTAACAGAGCAAGGAAATTTTCACAGTATGTCTTATAATATTTTTTCTTCTGGAGAAAGTCTTATTTATTTTATTTCAGCTAGAATAAAAGCAGTTTTTCATTTTTTAAAGACCATTTTAAGGACAAAATTATTAGCCCCTTTAAGCTATATTTTTTCTGATAGTCTACAGAACAAACCATCGCTATACAATAACTTGCCTAATTACCCTAACCTGCCAAGTTAACCTAATTAACCTAATTAAGCCTTTAAATGTGACTTTAAGCTGTATAAAAGTGTCTTCAAAAATATCTAGTCAAATATTATTTACTGTCATCATGGCAAAGATAAAATAAATCAGTAATTAGAAATGAGTTATTAAATCTATTGTTTAGAAATGTGTTGAGAAAATCTTTTCTTCGTTAAACAGAAATTGGGGGAAAAATAAACAGGGGGGCTAATAATTCAGGGGGCTAATAATTCTGACTTCAACTGTATATTTGTAAGGTTTTCATGCGTAGTATTTATTGTGAAAAGGGGGAAAACAATAAATCGTTGTATGAATGCTGTAATGTTTAAATAATTTTCGGTTTAAAATGCGTGAAGGTCATGTGACCATCAGGAAGAACGCAGCATCTCATTTCTCACAGGACGCGTTCTCTGTTCTCGCGGTCTCCCGAGGTTATTCTTCCGAGGTGACCTGGCAAGACCGCTCTCCACAAGAATGCAAGTCCGTTCTCTGCATTCTTGGAATTGAGAAACGGTCTTTGTTTGTTTGTTTTTTAAATAAAAAGTCTTAAAATGCAAACAACTTATAAAAAAACATCACATAATGTAAATAAGTTGTCTTTTAATAAGAATATGTGAATAACTAAATTTTGGCAAAAATGTCAGAATCTTATAATTCTAAGGTGACAATTTGTAAGGTAGCAGGATATAGTAGTTGCAGGATTAATTGGATACCTAAATCAGTGTGACTTACCCTATTTTCCAACATTTACAGAACAGTTTGACCTCTTGGAGGGATTGAGATATTCCCTAATGGCTGAACGGGAATATGGTTTTGCTCCGCTGGTGTTTAGACTGCATGGAGGAGCTCCACAAGTGGTGCGGGAGGTTCTGCTAGAGCGAGGATGGAAGGAATTTGATGAAGAGAAGCAAGAGGAAGGAGACTGGAACCTCTACTGGAGAACCTCAGGCTTCCGAAACTCTCACTTTGAAAACATCCTGCCCTGGCAGAGACTGAACCACCATCCCAACAAAGTGACCCACATCACACGCAAGGACTATCTAGTGCGCCACTTACGGAGAATGAAGACCGCTTTTGGCGCAACCCTGTATGGCTTCAGCCCTTCCACTTTCATACTGCCAAGTGAATACATCAAATTTCTAGGAGTGTACACTCAGAGTCACTCATCCCGCTACTGGATTTGTAAACCTGTGGACCTGTCGAGAGGTAGAGGGATATTTCTGTTCGAAGATATCAAGGATTTGGTTTACGACTCTTTGGTGATCATACAGAGATATATCAGCAACCCGCTTCTCATTTCAGGCTACAAATTTGATCTACGCATCTACGTTTGTGTCAAAAGCTTCTCTCCTATTGTCATTTACATGCACCAGGAAGGCCTAGTTCGTTTCGCCACGGAAAAGTACACCCTTGCTTCCTTACACAACCTATACTCGCATTTGACCAACACAAGCATCAATAGATTCGGATTGTGCTACGCCATGGACAAAGAGCGAGTGGGTAGGGGATGCAAGTGGACCTTGAGCAAATTCCGCTGCTTTCTTCACAAACAAGATGTGAATGAGCTACTCCTGTGGCACAAAATCAGTAATATCGTCACGTTGACTCTTCTCAAAGGAGTTCCTTGCATTACCTCTAGCCCGAATTGCCTGGAACTGTTAGGGTTTGATATCCTCATTGATTCCAGCTATAAACCGTGGCTTCTTGAGGTCAACCACAGTCCGGCGCTTTCAATGAACTGCGCTGCTGATGTAACAGTCAAGAAAGGGCTGATTGGTGATTTCATTGACCTGATGAACTACAAGACGATTGATAGCTTCAGACAGAAGGGACACCTCAGGAAGAGATATACAAGATCGGGTAGCAAGGATTTACAGCCCAAAGACTTTCAAGGGACTTTGCATGCAACTCTATTACGAGAAAGAAGCGGGACTCGGTCTATCTCAACTTCTTTAGGTTCTCGAGACACTGGGTTGTGTTCGGTTAATGCTAGTGCTAGAAATTCCACAATACATGCTAACCGCCCTATTTCGAAATCCAATAGCTATGATAAGTCAACTGAGAAGGAAACTGCAGTTGAGGTGGAATCGGATGATCTTTATCTTACACCAATTAGCAGTGCAAGAAACACACCTTCTTCAGTATGTAAGCTACCTTCTCTTTATGAAAACAAATTCAAGTCTCCAATCTTCGATTGGGACTGCAGGACTCAGGATAGAGGCATCCCTGCTTGTCGTGTTGGCGACTTCATACTGACGTTTCCATTTAATGAGGCAACTTGGAAAGCATCTCGAGAGAAGGTGGATGTTAAGGTAATTCTGAATGAGGTCCAGAAACTCACCAATCGACTGGCATCTTCCTTTAATGTGAACGAGAAGATGAAGACGGACAGCAGTCGAAGCGGTAGAAAAGTCAGGGACAAATTTGAGGCTCTGCTTTGGGGACCAAAAGATCCACCTCTTCTTAGCGAATGCTGCTTCTCTGGTATAGAAATTAAAAGTAAAGGGGTTTAGGTAGGTTAAACACAAAACAAGAGCAACTGGAGATGGAGAGAGAGAATATATAGAAATTATAATAATAATAGCTTTTTACTAATTTTGACAACATTTTCAGAATTTTACCAATTATTATCTGTGGTAATTAATTTGACTTGTGAAAATAAACTAGACATGCATGAAATATTAAGTTACATTTTTTACATTGGCTATATAACAGGGGTATATTTTACAGCATATTTATCTCAGTTACACCATTGTTCCCAAGTTTGGTGTCTGTCAGATTTTGTATATTTTTATTATTGTTTTTTTTTTTTTTAAGTGAGTTCTCACCAAGGCTTTGTTTATTCGTGCAGTAAAATCAGTAATATTATGAAATATTAGCTCTAATATAAAAATTCAAATACATTTCACATTTAACATGTAAAATACAGGTAACTGTACACTGTAAATCCTAAAAAGTTAAGGTAACTCAAAACATTTGAGGAAACTGATTGCAACAAACCATTTTAGTTCAAAAACTAATCCTAATGAGTACTTTAAACTTAATCCATTTGAGTAAATGAAGCAATTTGACCACAGTAAAACCCAATAAATGAAGAGAACTCAAACCAACTGAGTACTGTAAAACCCAACAAGTTAAGGCAACTCAAAGCGTTTGAGGAAACCGATTGCTACAAACCATTTGAGTTTAAAAACTAATCCTAATGAGTACTGTGAACTTACTCCATTTAAGTTGAAGTAATGAGCAGGGCCAGACGGAAAATGCGGATGTTTTTTGCTATTTCTGCGGAGAATTTTGGTAAAAATCTGCGGATTTCTACGGAATTATTTTGGGAGTATCATAACTAAAACCTTAATATGTTAAATAAAAAATGATATATTTTTAACTTGTATTTAATGTTTAAAATGCAAATCCAATTAGGTTAATTGTAAATAGTTAACTTTAAGTAAATAAACAGAATTAATGATGGGCTAAAAATCTGCAGAAATCTGCAAAAAATCTGCGGAATTCTGCGCGCGCAGATTCCGTGTGGGCCTAGTAATGAGGTATTTAATTAATTCATTACTTTCAACACTGAGTTCAAAACTCTTTTCAAATGAGTAGAATTAACTTTCAGTAAATTCTGAGGTAACTACACTCATTTCATTTGATAAAGTTGACTGTTGGGTTTTACAGTGTATACATGTTACATTAGATAACCACATCTTTGGATTTAATGGTGAGGATTAATTTGTGATAAACTTGTAAACACAGCAAGACAAACATGCTGATACTTTTAACATGTTTTAATAAATAAAATGAACATCAGTGAAATCTACACTGTAAAATGTTGGGTTTTACAGTTTACAGTAAGTAAGCTTAAAAACAATTGTGCAAATGTCTATAGAACAAAACAATATTGTGACAATCAGAAAAAAAACATTATAATATTGCTGTCGTTGAAAGATTCCATATACAGTATATGGGTGAAAGGCGAGATGCTCTATTTTTGTGTCTGCTTCAAATGAAATGTATTTTATGAATGAAACATATGAAGGAAACCAATTTCAAATGAAAAATAATGAAAAATACAAATAAAACACCAAAGGATTGGGTGAAATATTATTCCATTATTATTTAGCATACCAGATATTCTTATGTTAAAGTAAAAGGTCACACTTTATTTTGATGGTCTGTTTGTTGAACTTACATTACATCTACATGCCAACTAATTCTCATTAGATTATAAGTAGACTGTTAGGTGGGGGTTAGGGTTAGTGTAAGTTGACATGTACTTGCAAAGTTTCTTATAGTCAGTTAAATGTCTGTTGAAGGAGCAGTATCAACAGATATTAAGCAGACAGTCCACTAATACTCATCAAAATATAGTGTTACCAAATAAAACTACATCCTTATTTAGACCTGAGCTAATTACATTAATTTTACTTTACTAAATTTGTAGCAATCACAGAGAGATCGCCTCTCGCATCATTCAAATCACATGTATGAAAGCATTTAGGCTTTCCTGTAAAATATAATGATGAGGGAAGAAGTTGTGGTAGGTTATTTGGGATGTGGTGAGTTTCTTGGGTTATTAAATGTGTTTTCTGTCCCTGCTAGTTTAGCCTGTATTAATGCATTCAGCGTAAGCTGCACCATTAATCATTAAGAGATCGGGATCTCAACACCCACGCAACATAAGTTTAATCATAAATGATGGTGATTTGCATATGTTTATTAATCCTTCCAATCGCTGCATTCAAATCAAATCAATAATGCAAAAAATCAAGAAAGAGTTTCAGTCTTTTGAGTTAGGAATAAAGTTACAAACAGTTCAATAGCACAGAAGTGCTGAGATAACAGTTTATAGTTTAGATAAAACCACTGATGTTTATGGTGAAGAATAAAATCACCGTCATGTGCATTTAACTTGACCCTCAAAAATAAAAGTTGTAGGCAGCAATTACATTATTTAACCAATAGGTGGCGACAACCAGACATCAAAAATATGCCACTGAATAATTCTTCAAAAATGACACATCTAGCATTGAAACTAGGGGTGTCAAAATTAATTGTTTCTTCTGTGCACCGCGATGCAGACGATGGACAACTCGGAATCGGTTCAGTAATAATCATAACCGGTTATTGTGTACTGACTTCATTTATCTCATATGTGCTATGTCGCGGTAGCTTACTATGGCGAGGGAGGCGAGCGTGAGTATTATTAGTAAACTTAACGCTCCAACTACTTAAAAACGCAGAAGCTGTGCAAAATTTCACTGCGTGTGTGTTTGCTGGACAGTCTTTCACTGACACTTAGAAGCCCCTATTTCACTGCGATTGAGAGAATGAAAGTAAACTCCATTTTTCTCTCTTACTGTGGCCCATTTGACCGGCTGGCATGACTTTTCCTCTCCTCTCGGCTGTTACAGCTGTACTTCCGGATACAGACACGAGCGCGAGAGTTTTCTCCACTGCATCTATCCAAAACTTGCCGAAAAGCCAATCTAACAACACTGCGCCGGTGCCGTTTATCAGTGTCACTCATCGGTGAACAGCGCCTGTAAAATAAAATATAAAATTGTGTACGGAAAGCATGATTGGTGCACCGAGATATCTAATTGAACCGAATCGATGGCATGATAATCGTAACTGAACCGTGAGACCAGTGTAGGTTTACACCTCCAATTGAAACATGAAGGTTTATAAGTGAATAACTGAATCATTTATTAAAATGAGACTAAAATAAATATGGGTTGTCCAAATTATAATGTTAGATTTCTACAATTAGCGTTATCAGCAACAGTAGCTGTAACAGTGGATTTTTCACAGTACTGAATATTTTAGTTTATTTTTATTCAGCTGATGATTTCTTCATTTTATTTTTTAATAACATTACAGGTTTTAAGTTCTGTTTGTTAAAACCAAAAGTTTCTTGCAGTGCTGTTTTTGTTATAAATGGAAAGCAAATTACATTTGTCTCCTCCCAAAAATGGTCCGATCTTTGACTAAAAAAACTATTTGATCTGAACTGAGATTTGTGATCCATTACACCACTAATTATTATTGTACTGTAAATACTAGTGATTAAAAATAATGAAAATGTCCTTGTTGACAAATTGCTGACTAAAGCAGTTTTAAAGGATAATGGCAAAGTATAAAGTTTTAAAATGATTAGTATTTTGGTGCTGCACTGTGATCATTAAATAATTATAATATAATAATAATTCATTTGATTTGTAAATGGCACCTTTCTGGACACCCAAGGTCACCTTACAACAACAGCCATACCAGAACAAATTAAAACAATTAGTAAAACATTGCCAAACAAGCATTTTACATGCATGTTAGAAGTTGCAGATACAAACACATCGCGAGTATAAAATAACATGATAAAAGATAATCAAAAAAAAGCCTGCTTAAAAAGATGGGTCTTGACAAGATATTTAAAAGTATCACTGCTCCTTAGATCTAGGGGAAGCGAGTTCGAGGAGCCATGGAGCTAAAGGATCTGGCTCCTGTTGTGCTTAATAGAGTGCGAGGTGGCACCAGGGAGAAAGAGTTGGCTGATCTAAGAGTGCGAGTAGGGGTATAAATATGGAGAAATTCAATGAGATATTGAGGAGCGAGATTATGAAGTGCCTTGAAAGTGAGAAGTAGTATTTTAAAATCAATCCGAAACTTTAGCGGAAGCCAGTGAAGCTGATAGAGAAGTGGTGTGGAATGCTCATGAGATGAAGTCCTAGAGATGACACGAGCTGCATGGTTCTGAACCAGTTGGAGTTTATGGAGAAGTTTAGAAGGAAGATCAGTAAGAAGTGCATTACAGTAGTCAAGACGTGAGGTAACTAATGCATGGATGAGAATTGCTGTGTTATTGGTTGTAAGAGAAGGGCGGAGACGAGTGATATTACGCAGGTGGAAATATGCAGTACGCATAATATTATTGATGTGACCTTCAAATGAGAGTGTCCTATCCAAGATGACACCCAAACTCTTTACCTGCACAGAGGGAAGAATTGTGCTATTATCAATGTCTATTGTAAAATGATCAGCTTTATTCAAAACACTTCTAGTCCCGATGAGAAGGGCTTCAGTTTTGTCACTATTTAATTTTAAAAAGGCAGATTTTTTATTTTAGCTAAACATCTGCTCAAAGCTGAAAGAGGAAAAGAACTGGAGGGCTTGGTGGACAGGTAGAGTTGAGTGTCGTCAGCATAGCAGTGAAATTGTATGTTGTATTTTCTAAAAATGTAACCAAGAGGCAATAAATATATGATAAACAGGAGTGGACCCATTACGGAACATTGTGGGACACCAGTAATGACAATTTGTTCGTTCTGCGAGATGGGACTTAAACCATACAAAAGTTTAATATGTCATGAAATGATTCTTGTTCATATAATAGCAGCAATATATTTTTGGTATATAAACTACTGTTACACTTCTTGATATTGTAGTGGGTGTCTTCTGTAAATCATGGAAGTAGTATGCTCTTTATTTCCTCAAAAATAAACAATTAAAATAAACAGCTGCAGAAAATATGTTACTCTATTACACTTTTATTGTTTTGATGCTGGAAAAGCCCCTTTAACCACATGCAAACAAGGTAGGTACTATTGTCGCATTTACCCAAGCGCTTACTATTTCAGGAGGGTTTCTCTATTGAAATGAGATTCTGAATGCAGTACAGTTTCAGCAGTAGGTCAGGAGGTCGCACATCTTCACCTGCATACAGTATCAGATGTGCTCATGCTGAGAGAAGCTCTTAGCAACACGAGACGCATGCTGACAACGCATGCAAAAATAAACAGCTAAAGTTCATCCAGTTGCCATTTACAGTACAGTTTATTGGCATCTTTAGATAAATGATTTGAGTCAGCTGAAATAATAAATTCAGAAATGTTCAACTGCACATATGCTTCTGTTATCTTTTGTACACTTCCGATTCATTTGTGCACTTTATAAAGCACAGAAATCACTCCAAAGCAAGTTATTCTCTATATCAGTAAGTAGTGTTTCTGAACTCCATCAAACTTCTTGATTGTAGTCCTGAGTTTGGTTTTAGCACTGTACACAGTATACCCCTAATTTAAATCATTTCTGACTACGATGCACTGACAGCTGGCATTCTGAGCATGCATTTGAAGTCTTTGCACTTAGAAAAAGCTTTTATATTGACAAGGCTTTAATAAAAATGCATGTAGATGTTTTGTTTGTTGCTAATAAACACTGTAAAAATGCTGGGTTTCACACAATTGCAGCACAAATCGATTACGATAACTAAATTCATTCATTCATTTTCTTGTCGGCTTAGTGCCTTTATTAATCTGGGGTCGCCACAGCGGAATGAACCGCCAACTTATCCAGCACGATTTTACGCAGCGGATGCCCTTCCAGCTGCAACCCATCACTGGAAAAACGATAACTAAATATATTTAGATATTTTTTAATATAGATTTTTTACAAATTTAAGTAGATTAAACATAAAACAATTAAGCTGTCCCAAAAAATCAACTCATTTTTACCCTCATGACTACCCTTTTGTTATGTTCGGGATGAAAACAGCCACTGAATTAAACTGCTGTAAAAATGCATCAGATAAATATTTTTTTCAATTGTTTTTTGCATAAATCTGTTAATCAACCTTAGTTCTGATCAAAACTACTAAATTGTTTAGAAAACTACAGGATTTTAACTCTTTAATTCCCAAGTTCATAAATGATGTCACTTATTTGGTGAAAAAAACACACAAAATGACGTATTTTCAATATATAAAGTAATTGTGGACTGGACTTTTTTCCTCTTATCACAGTCTTGGACATGTGAACGATTAGTAACAACATTGGCTTTGATATATTGTTACATTTTCATTTTTTTCTTCTTAATTTACTGTTGGTGGCCCCATTGACTTCCATTATAACCACATTTAATAGTGCGTAAATACACAGTCTTTGTTTTTGCTTACTCCATGTAGTTCTGAGAGCTGAGATGCATATTTTGATTTTCTCAGACACATCAAGGTAAGTGTGTAAAGGTCATTCTCACACTCTCAGACACACATACTCATTTCATTTGTTGTTAAACTCCTTATAAAATCCAGAAACTAAGATTTTTTTTGCACAGGCCTATCTAAAGGGTTAATGGTGTCAACTGATGATCAACAGTAAAAATGACAAATTTGACCTCTTCCCAACAGGGAAAACCACCAACAATCAAAAATGCATGTTTATATGGTGTCATGGTTTTGCAATCAAAAAATGTGGTTATAATGGAAGTCAATGGGGCAAAAACAGCCCCCAGCTGTAAATTTAGGGAATTTTTTTTTTAAATAATCAAAAACAATGCATCAAAGGCAATGCTGTTTCACATGTCCAAGACTGTGATAAAGGATTTTAAAAAATCCAGCCCACAATTACTTTTTATATTGAAAATACGTCATTTTGTGTCACAAATAAGTGACATCATTTATGAATTTCTCAATTGAAAAGTTAAAATCCTGTAAATTTTCTAAACAATTTAGTAGTTTTGATCAGGACTGAGGTTGATTAACAGATTTAGCAAAAAAATAAAAAATCTATCTGATGCATTTTTACAGCAGTTTAATTTAAGCCCAATCCCAATTCTACCCCTTAGCCCTTCCCCTTCCCCCTCGTTTTGCACATTCCCGTGAAGGGGTAGGGGTGTCCCAATTCTCTTTAGCTTAAAGGTGTAGAGCTAAGGGGAAGGGGTAGATACCCCTTCGAATGGAGATTTTTCAGGACCACACTCGAAACCAAGGAGTAAGAAAATTTCCCAGAATACACCTGCCACAACGGCAGGATAGCTGCACCCGGAAGTAAGGAGATCCAAAAATTAGCATTTTTTGTCATTATTACGAATTTTTATGATAAACAAGCATGTTTTAATACATTTATAACCGCTTGTGTTTTACAGTCATGTCTTTAAAAAAAACTAAAATAAAAAACGCTAAATTTCGCGAACTATAATCCATAATAATAACTCCTGTACAGCAGTTCCACAACATTCTGACACTCGAATACCCTGTCAGAAAAGTCTAGTGGCTGGGAATGACCTTTTTACAGTGTCTGCTATAATGTTAATGTTGTTTTTGGTTTGTTTACATAGATGAATATTGCCACTGTGTAATGCACAGTACAGTTACGATCTTACTGCCACATTAGATCGTTATGATAACATAATATATGCCTTAAGTGATTTCCTGAAGATAAATACCAAAAAATAACACAACTGGAATAACTACAGCAGTCGCGATCGTCTGATCTCATATGAAGCAAGAAATCGCGATGACATATGATGTTGTGTGCTGGTGCTATCCCATTTCTTAGGGGTAAATTTTGAAGCCCTTCCTCTTCACACTCTGTTTCAAGGGGTAGGGGAACAAAAATAGAATTGGGATTGGGCCTTAGTGGATCTTTTCATCTCGAACATAACAAAAGGGAAGTACATTTGCCCAGAGTGTACCGTTGAGTTTTCAAAAATTCAAAGCATTTTCTTAAAATATGTGTCAAAATAAGATTTTTCACTAAAAATCATTCTGCTAGCTGAAACAGAGAAAAAGTTATTGTCAAATTAAGACTCAAAATCACCCCAGATGGATGAAAACATCGCCAACAGCACATAAGGGTTAAAATACATACTTTGAACAAGCAGCAAAAGTGATTTTTGAGCAAAATAGCCAAGCTGTAAATGCTCTGCCCTCTTGTGTAAAGGTCATTTGCTTTTGAAATGGATACAACTTTGTTTGCATTAAAGAGACACAAAACAGCATTTACATCATTGAATAATAAAGAAATTATGAGGTATTTTCTGGTGACATCTTTAAAGCACAAAATAGTGCCTGAAACTCCTAAAAACCTTTTTTCTTCTTCAACATGATGACTATACGTTTCTTAATAGTTACTAAGCGCCTTTTTTGTTGAATATAAAAAACAATAAATAGATGATTTAGTTTTTAAGTAGATTTTTTGTCCATTATAATGACGCCTTCATTGTTCTTAATGCGGACCCTACCAGATGAGAACTTTGTTTCTTGTCTCCCGTTTGTGTAGACCGTTTTAATGGTTCCATCCGGGTAGATTCTGCGCTTGTACTGTGTCGTATGGATCTCTCTCTGACCATTAGTGAACTCCACCACCTTTTCACCGTGTCTGTGGAAACAGTGTGTGAATAAAATAAAAGCAAGAAAAGCAAACAAACAGGACAAGCAGATGTTTTTCCTACTGTGAAATCTTGACAACAGTTCCATCTGGGAAAATGCTTTCTTCATGACCATCAGAATGGAGAATCTTAACCGTGCCGTCTGGGAAGGATATTTCCCTTGTACCATCCGGATGGTGTTTTTCTAGGAAATGTAAGATTTCAACAGACATTTAAAATTGCTTATTCACTGTCAAATTACAATAAAACATAAACGGTAAGTTTACCCAAAAATGAAAACTATTTAATTACTCACCTTCATGTTCTTAAAATCAACCGATGCCTTTGTTTATCTTCAGAACATAAATTAAGATATTTATGAAGCTCCAAGAACACTTTTGTGCACCAAAAAAACCCTTTAAATATGACTTCTCGTCTGCAATGATCATATTGCTCATAGTAAATGTATACCCTGATCTGTTGTGGGAGACAAAGTAATTTGTACAGTTTTTTTGGCACACAGAAATGTTCATGGAGCTTTGTATGATTGCAGTTGAACCACTGAAGTCACACAGAATGTTTTGACAATGTTTTTGGTTCTGTTTGTATACTTTGTATCTAGACCGTTGCTGTCTATGAATGATGAGAGAGCTCAGATTGCATCTAAAATATCTTCATTTGTGTTCTGAAGATAAACTCAGAGGACTGCAACGACATGAGGGTGAGCAATTAATAACAGGATTTTCATTTTTGAGTGAACTAATCCTATAAAATCTATTTTCGCAGGTGGTAAAATTTGTACAAATAATAAACTCTAAGTGACACATTAAATTAAACAGAACATTGAAGGGCGAAGACTAAAAAAAGTGTTCATGTTATTATTTGTTTCTCACCTCTTTGGTTGTTTGGAAACTGTACAACCTCCAATCCAGATGGATATGTTGAGTGTGTTGTTTGAGCATCACAATAGTAATATATCTAAACAACAAGAGGTAAAAATGGCTAATTAAGACATCTGAAACAGTTGTTACTAATGGCACTAAACACTAAATAATTGGTTAATGAACAAATCAGTGCTTGTATTTAATGTTTTGAAGAAAAACTTTAGACAACCAACTGTAGGAGACTTTTTGTGCCTCTCCACATGCACCAGACACTTTCTTACACCAGACAGTTTCTTATAAACCTGTTTAATTTTAAAGTCTACATTTAATCACAAGTTATATTTGATTACATTATTAATGAAGGCACTTTGAACCTTTTCCCACTATAGAGACATTTTTGTGAATTAAAAACGTTCTTCATAGAGCCATTGGCTTTTTTAGTTAACCTTTAAGAGTATTTTTATTAATAGTTTGAATTTGATTTGTTTTATCATTTCTGTTTTCTTTTTAGGGATTAGAAATTTTGTTTATGTTTTTTTAATAGCTTTTTTATGTCAACAGTTTTAATCAACTTTTGTTTTAGTTAATTTAGTTTTAAGTTAAATAAAATACAAATTAGAAATGTTTCCTACAATTAAGTGTTGGATTTTAGACACAGCAAACAAACGAGTCAACAATGTATCAATGATTCAGGAATATTTAGGACTCTATCACTAGTTGATTGCACTAAATTCACATGATCGTTATCTTTAAAAATATACCTGAACAGGAGTGTTAATGCAAGAAATACATACAACAATAAACACAGTTTGTTTTTCCTTGATGTGTTTTAATTACTTGTGAAACTTACTGGAAGTTTCAGATTTAAAATGATTTCTCTGTAATTTAATGTAGTTTTCTTTCCATTTTTGAACAAGTATAAAAAAAAAATCTTTCCACTTGAGTTTGCATATGCCAAATTCTCACTGTTTTTGACCAAATTAGTTTGACACTATTATTATGTGGAATTAAAAACAATAATATACACTCACTGGCCACTTTATTAGGTACACCTGTCCAACTGCTCGTTAACGCAAATTTCTAATCAGCCACATGGCAGCAACTCAATGCATTTAGGTATGTAGACATGATCAAGACGATCTGTCATGATCATCAGAATGGGGAAGAAAGATGATTTAAGTGACTTTTAATATGGCATGGTTGTTGGTGTCAGACGGGCTGGTCTGAGTATTTCAGAAACTGCTGATCTTTTGGGATTTTCACGCACAACTATCTCTAGGGTTTACAGAGAAGGGTCTGAAAAAGAGAAAATATCCAGTGAGCGGCAGTTCTGTGGGCGCAAATGCCTTGTTGATGCCAGAGGTCAGAGGAGAATGGCCAGACTGGTTCCAGCTGAAAAAGGCAACAGTAACTCAAATAACCACTCGTTACAACTGAGGTATGCAGAAGAGCATCTCTGAACACACAGCACTTGGACGTTGAGGCGGATGGGCTACAGCAGCAGAAGACCACACCGGGTGCCACTCCTGTCAGCTAAGAACAGGAAACTGAGGCTACAATTCACACAGGCTCACCAAAATTAGACAATAGAAGATTGGAAAAACGTTGCCTGGACTGATGAGTCTCGATTTCTGTTACGACATTCGGATAGTAGGGTCAGAATTTGGCATCAACATGAAATCATCGATCCATCCTGCCTTGTATCAACGGTTCAGGCTGGTTGTGGTGGTGTTATGGTATGGGGGACATTTTCTTGGCATTTATATTACTTTGGGCCCATTAGTACCAATTGAGCATTGTGTCAACGCCACAGCCTCCCTGAGTATTGTTGCTGACCATGTCCATCCCTTTATGACCACAGTGTACTCATCTTCTGATGGCTGCTTCCAGCAGGATAACACACCATGTCATAAAGCGTGAATTATCTCAGACTGGTTTCTTGAACATGAAAATGAATTCATTGTCCTCAAATGGCCTCCACAGTCACCAGATCCTCATCCCAATAGAGCACCTTTGGAATGTGGTGGAACGGGAGATTTGCATTATGGATGTGCAGCCGACAAATCTGCAGCAACTGCGTGATTCTATTATATCAATACGGACTGAAATCTCTGAGGAATGTTTCCAGTACCTTGTTGAATCTATGCCATGAAGGATTAAGGCAGTTCTAAAGGCAAAAGGGGGTACAAAACAGTACTAGTAATGTGTACCTAATAAAGTGGCCGGTGAGTATATGTGTGTGAGTAACTTAAGATATAAACAAAGTTACGTATGGAAACGGCTCAAGGGCATGTTTCTGTTGCAATACACCAAAACTTATGTGATAATTCCCTTTTGTCAGTCATGATGTCATCAAGCACACCAGTATATTGGTAAAATACTATTTGGATGGATGCAGTTTTTTAGGTCGACAAATGTTGCAAATGATTTTTCTCACATATTAACTTTGTCAGTAACAAAAAAGCAGAAAAACTAGATGGAAACTTGGCCTGTGTGAACATGATTGATTTGACAACACTGTCATCTTTGTGAAAGAGTTCAGAAAAAAGGAAGAATGTAGACATTTTTAGTACTTCAGTCATGAAAACGTATCCCTAACTTGTACGTTATCAATAGAAACAACTAAATTTCATCCTCTCACTGGCACTTTTATGTGATTGTGCTCTCACACTAGTTTCCCCTCTTTAATAAATCAGGCCCTAAAGGCACTACTAAAATACTGTCAATGCCAAAATACAAACCATTTACCAGCATTAAATCAAACTGGGGCGGTGGCTCAGTGGTTAGCACTGTCGCCTGACAGCAAGAAGGTCACTGGTTTGAGTCCCCGCTAGGCCAGTTGGCATTTCTGTGTGGAGTTTGCATGTTCTCCCCATGTTTGTGTTGGTGTTGTCCGGGTGCTCCGGTTTCTCCCACAGTCCAAAGACATGCGCCATAGATGAATTAGATGATCTAAAATTGGCCGTAGTGTATGTGTGTGTGTGTGAATGAGAGTGTATGGGTGTTTCCCAGTACTGGGTTGCAGCTGGAAGGGCATCAGCTGCAAAAAACATATGACGGAATAGTTGGTGGTCCATTCCACTGTGGCGACCTTGATAAATAAGAGACTAAACCGGATGAAAATGAATGAATGAATCAAACTAAATTGTAAATAAACCAAAAGAGAATAAAACGTGATATTTTGAAAACAGTAAATACTCTGATCTGTGGAGAACGCAGACACACCTGCAGAATAATGAGTAGCTCAATGCCTGTAGGAACATGTTAAAGTTCTGGCTGATGACCACAAAATCATTAGTGAACCTTAAATGTTGCAACACAGCAGCCGAATCTGTGAGAACAGATTTGATAAGACATCAATAATACAAACCACCGTCCCATCAGCCAGTGTGCGTTTAACATCTCCGTTGAAGAAGGTGACAGTGACCGACTTGTCAAGACTGATCTCTTTCTTCGTCCCATTGCGGAATATAATTACACGACTTCCGCTCCAAAAAAGGCGTTCTACCTACAAAAAGCAGAAGATTTGGAAAGAGGTGGAAAGATTTTGTGCAATTTCCTATATAGGCCATATCAATGTGGTGATGTAATCGGCCCATGAACATTTCCTGCTTGTTATCAAACAATTTCACTTAACTGTAACAAGAGGCATTTACTTATCATAAGTTCATGTTAAAACAGCTGTCATAACATTATTTATCAAAATGTGGTTCTTTTGGGATTCTCGGATATTATGGAAATTAAAACAGGAAATATGTTGGGACCATTGTTTTTGTTTACATGCCTCAAAATGGTTGAAATTATAATAAATATACACAGTACAGACACTTAAATTATGTCAAAACAAACTTTTATTAATCGCAATTCATTTTTGCCACAATTACATATATTACCTATATAAAATGTGTCCTATATGCAACATATATTTTGAAATATTACAAAAATGGCCGCTTTCATACATTTTTTCAACCGTTGGAATGACAAATATGTACATATATCTTTAAATATATTAGATATGGTTACATATATATATATATATATATATATATATATATATATATATATATATATATATATATATATATATATATATATATATATATATATATATATATACTGTATATACAGTTGAAGTCAGAATTATTAGCCCCCCTGAATTATTAGCCCCCTGTTTACTTTTTCCCCCAATTTCTGTTTAACGGAGAGAAGATTTTTTCAACACATTTCTAAACATAATAGTTTTAATAACTCATTTCTATTAACTGATTTATTTTATCTTTGCTGTGATGACAGTAAATAATAATTTACTAGATATTTATCAAGACACTTCTATACAGCTTAAAGTGACATTTAAAGGCTTAACTAGGTTAATTAGGTTAACTAGGCAGGTTAGGGTAATAGGCAATAATACAATAATTAAGTTATTGTATAATGATGGTTTGTTCTGTAGACTATCAAAAAATATATAGCTTAAAGGGGCTAATAATTTTGACCTTAAAATTAGTTTTTAAAAATTAAAAACTGCTTTTATTCTAGCCGAAATAAAACAAATAAGACTTTCTCCAGAAGAAAAAAATATTATCAGACATACTGTGAAAATTTCCTTGCTCTGTTAAACATAATTTTCGAAATATATAAAAAAAGAAAAAAATCAAAAGGGGGCTAATAATTCTGACTTCAACTGTATATATATATATATATATGTTATATAAGGCCATACAGCTGAGAAAATAAGCATTGAACATGTTATGTTTTTTCCTGGGAATAATAATTCTAAAAGAGCTGTTTACATGGCATTGAACCAGGGGGCTGTTTCATAAAAGTGGTTTAGAAAATCGGGGATTAAAGTCAAAAGCCTGACTTCAATGAGCCAAACTAAACGTCCACGCTCAAATTGGTTCCATAACAGTAAGTTGAAAATCATTTGATCTAACTAATCTGAGTTTAAATAATCTAGATAACTTCTCGTGCAGGTTACTGTCATGAAACCTTAAAGGTCGAGCATAGATATATCGATTATGTTGTGTTCTACCATGGCAACTTCGAGAATTGAAAGAGACAAAGCTGTTCACAGAGAGTGAGCAGCATTAGTTCATTAGTTTTAGAGTTCAAACATATAATAATTTAAACATAACAATCAAATAATACGGCTTGCAAGAAAGCAAGAGAGAAGGCTGACAAGAAATTGCAAATCGTCTCAATAGGCTACATATGTAGCAATATATTTGAAAATATAGTCCATTATTTAGGCCTATTAACATTAAATTAAATATTTGTCATAATAGATAGAAATTGTGCTTGACCGCGCGTGAGAGAGAGAGAGAGAGAGAGAGAGAGAGAGAGAGAGAGAGAATGCGCGCTTACTGCCAATTGTTGCTTGCAAGGAAAAGTTAATGCATTGCAGGCTCAATGTAACATACAAAATGTGCTAAATTTAAGCACATTAAGTTTAAAATGGCAACAAAGAGCCGGTCACGCCGGCCGGATTTTTTATTTGCTCCCGAAACTGCTGCAAATAGCTGCTTTCCCTTTGACACTTGTTTCCTACACCTCATGGAAAAATATCTTTATATTAAAAAATGTAGTCTACTTCTTTATATCAGTCAGTGCTTTCTTCTCCCGATGTTCGTGTGGGCTTCCTCTAGGTGCTCCGGTTTCCCCCTCAAATCCAAAGACATGTGGTATAGGTTAATTCGGTAAGCTAAATTGTCCGTAGTGTATGTGTTTCCCAGTGATGGGTTGCAGCTAGAAAGGCGTCCGCTACATAAATCATTTGCTGGATAAGTTGGCGGTTCACTAAGCTGTGGCGACCCCAGATTAATGAAGGGTCTAAGCAGAAAAGAAACGAATGAATTGATGAATATATATATTGCTAAGTACACCCCTCACAGATCTCTTTTAAATTAATATTTTCTACAGAATGCTTTACAATAATATATTTGTGCATAAACATTAGATTATTTACTACTAATCTAACTAATCTAACAAAAAATAAACTGAAGATCACAGTCCAAAAATTAGTACACCCAAATAAATATGTTGGGGAAAAATGTTAAATAAAATTTTAATAACCAGGAAAATAAAAAATCAACAGAAACATAAAAAATATAAAATTTACTTGAACAAATATAAAATATAATTGAAATGTTGTAGTTTGTATTTGTTTTGTTTGGAATAACTTATATGAATTTAAATATATGGTCACACTTTATTTTGATGGTCCGTTTGTTGAATTTAAGTTACACTGCATATATATGCCAACTGATTCTCATTAGATTATAAGTAGACTGTTAGGTAGGGTGTATATATATATACAGTCTTTTTAACTATTAAGTGACTATAAAGTTTTAATCATTATTAAGCGGTTAAATTAATTAAAATGGCATGTAAATGTTAACATTACTTTGATTAAGCTTAAACTTAAGACTTAGGCCTGAGAGTTAGCCTGCCCCAGACCAGGTTAGTTTCCCAGCATAAGTTGCCAGGGTAACTAAGTTTGAACTATCGTAAATTTGATTTATGAAACCGAATCCGCCATTAATAAACCTGACTTACCAAAATAAGCCAGGTTTTTCCTCTAAGCTTGTTATATGGAACACCCCCCCAGATTTTAGTAAAAAACCAAACAATACAAACGTAAAAATAAAATAATGTGTAATGACAATGAAATGACACAAGGAGAAAGTACTGAACCACTGAATCGTATTTAATACTTTAAATAAAAGGCTTTTTTGGTGATGGCAGCTTAAAGACGCCTCTCATATGAGAATGAAGTCACATGAGTTGCTCAGGTGTGAGTTTTTCACACACTTCAAGAGTGTAAAAATCTTGATGGTTCTGTGGATCTCGTCTATCGAATCTGATCATTATTTTGTATTTTCTATTGGATTCGGCTCAGGTGATTGGCTGGGCCATTCTGCAGCTTGATTTTCTTTCTCTGAAAGCATTTGAGAGTTTCCTTGGCTGTGTTTCGGATCATTGTCTTGCTGAAATGTCCACCCTGGTTTCATCTTTATCATCCTGCTAATGTAGATGTTGGATTGAAGTAGCTAATATTCATTTACAATGACGAGGGCAGAGGGTTGCTGAAGAACTACTGAGAGATTTCAGCTGCTGTCTGGGCTTTCACTGCCTTTCTCCACCTCCCTTTCTTCATGTGTTCAAAACTTTTTCCCTGCATCATTTCATTTTATTACACATAACTTCATTTGTAAACTAATTAGATTGGTTTTCTTTGCATATAAGGATTTCTTTGGTTGTTATTTGGTATTTGGTAGAAATGTTTTCTGAGAAAAATGATGATGTTTTCAATATTTTCCCTGCTGTATATGAACACATACATAACATTATACAGTTGCAATCAGAATTATTAGCCCCCCGTTTATTTTTTCCCCAATTTCTGTTTAACGGAGTGAGGATTTTTTCAACACATTTCTAAACATAATAGTTTTAATAACACATTTCTAATAACTGATTTATTTTATCTTTGCCATGATGACAATAAATAAAATTTTACTAGATATTTTTAAGACACTTCTATACAGCTTTTAAAAAATTAAAAACTGCTTTTATTCTAGCCGAAATAAAACAAATAAGACTTTCTCCAGAAGAAAAAATATTATAAGACATACTGTAAAAATTTCCTTTCTCTGTAAAACATAATTTGGGAAATATTTAAAAAAGAAAGAAAATTCAAAGGGTTTTTAATAATTCTGATTGCAACTGTAGCTAATATATGTACATATTTGTAATGCCAATGGTTGAAAAAAGCTGCCATTTAAATACAGTGCATTTTATATATGTCAAATCCAATTATGAACTTATACAGTGCTCAGCATATACAAGTACACCCCTTACAAATCAATCTTTTAAATTCATATTTTTAATAGAAAGCTCTACAATATTATATTTGTGCATATACATTAGATTAGTCAGTACTGAAGCCAAATCTGGAGCTCATCAAACAAAATAACTTACGATAACGGTCCAAAAACTAGTACACCCAAATTTATTTATAGAAAAATATTAAATACAAATTTAAAAAAGAGGAAAAATCAAGAGAAGCAAAACATTTGAAAAATTTAGTTGAAATTTTAGGGTTGTAATTTTTTTTTTTGCAATATTTTGCTTGAATTTAATTGTATTATCTTTCAATTTCTCAATATGTTTAGTGACTAAAATATTATTTTAATGAATATATCTGTTTAATAAATCTGTTTTGCTTAAATGTACCAAAATACTTAGCCTATATTCACTGAGAAATGGATACAAATATTCATTTTCAAAATGGGGTGTACTCAATTATGCTGAGCACTCTATATCATTTGCAATATTGCCATATATCAGGATTCTATGTGGGTTATAGTAACAAAAAAAAAAACTAAAATCATTCTCACCCTTCCATCTGGATAGCGTGTTTCCTCTCGAACTTTGTCTTTTCTGGTTTGGGATGTTAATTGTGCATCATTGTGGTCAGTATGATGAGAAAACGAACTTCCCTTTGAACAAAAGTGTCATTATAATACAATGATGCATTGTATATTTCATAACAGCAGTTGAGTAAAGGAGGTGAAATACTGTGCGTCATTATTATGTTGTGTTTTACTGATACTGTACAGCAATGATGACAGACTCCATCAGATGAACTGTCTCTTTAAGAGCAAATTAAATACCTTTCCGCCTTGTGTAATCAGGTCTTTGTTCTGAAGACTGTCAAAGGAAAGTACAGAACTCCTTCCTTTTGCAAAACACACAAGACATGGCAAGTTCATGTAATGAGTGATGACAGTCTGTATGTTAGTTCATGTGAAATGAAGCACAAAACTCACTCGAAGAGCTGCCTGTTGTTCCAATAGAGCCTCCATTTGCCTGTTCATTAAAAGAAAAGAAGTAAAGGTAGAGTTTGAGTTACAAAAGCAAAAGTTATTTCAATAATCTGCAACAGTATGACTGCAAAAGGTGGCACGGTGGCTCAGTGGTTAGCACTGTCGCCTCACAGCAGGAAGGTTGCTGGTTCCAGTCCCAGCTGGGTCAGTTGGCGTTTCTGTGTGGAGTTTGCATGTTCTCCCCGTGTCCACGTGGGTTTCCTCCGGGTGCTCCGGTTTCCCCCACAGTCCAAACACATGCGCTATAGGTGAATTGGATGAACTAAAATGGCCTTAGTGTATGAGTGTGTGTGTGTGTGTGTGAGAGAGAATAAGTGTGTATGGGTGTTTCCCAAAACTGGGTTGCAGCTGGAAGAGCATTTGCAGTGTAAAACATGGTATAGTTTTACCAACTTGCTGGAATTGTTAGCGGTTCATTTCGCTGTGGCAACCTCTGAAATAGAGACTAAGCCAAAGGAAAATTAATAAATCTATTTATTGAAAGTAATGCAGCATTTGTTCCTTTTATATCGACTAGCTCTTCATGTTGATGAATAATGAGCAGGGCAAACAACTGCAATATCAAATCAGGATTTAACACTTCCACAGTATGAAATGGAGACAGGTAGATGCATTACACATGCATGAATTAATTATAAAGAGCCGAGTCAATTATCTGACACTGGTCTTTGAGATCCAGCATCAATTATTTGTGAAGAGCTTGAAGGGCCCTTGAGAATGTATTACACACCTCAGCGGCTTTACAGAAATTCAGTTTAAAGCTCTGCTGGCTGTAGGGGTCTTTACCTAGCAAATGACTAAAATAGCAAAGAAAATATTTGCATTAAAGCCATACAGCCATGTGTATACAGCCATGATGTGTAGTTATGAGTAAAACCTTATTTTTTGTGGCATACAATAACAAAAGGGCACTGTGTTTTTCAGACATGGTGTATTCATTTTTAGACAACATGATATTACTATTTTAACATCAAAAGTCAATCCAAATTTAGAGGATTAACTATGAATTTGAATAACAGCAAATATTTGCTATTTTGGTCACACTTTACATTAAGTTAGTAAAGTATTTTCTAATACGCACTAATAATGAACAACACTTGTACAAGTTTTAGCAACAACAAATAATAACTTGACTTCTAGTTGATAATTTGGTATCAGAAGTGGCTTATATGAAAAGCAAAGGCCTCTAGATTACGCTTATTTTACCTAAATAAAATATAATCATGCCTTGATTTTTAATTATTTAATTAGGACAGTAAGGTCAGACTTTGCTTAGACAAAAGTCTTGCCATTTAACAGAAATAATGTACAGTATAAAATATAAAGTCATGATGCAGTGGAAAAAGAATGAATATTGTGTATGACTCCCATGATCTTGGAGGACTGCATCCCTACGTCTCTGCAATGACTCAAATAACTTATTAATAAAGTCATCTGGAATGGCAAAGAAAGTGTTCTTGCAGGACTCCCAGAGTTCATCAAGATACTTTGGATTCTTCAATGCCTCCTCCCTCATCTTACCCCAGACATGCTCAATCATGTTCATGTCTGATGACTGGTAGGTGCACCTTGACCTTCTTTGCCTTCAGGAACTTTGATGTATGAGAAGTATGAGAAGGAGGGCTATCCTGCTGAAGAATTTGCGCTCTCCTGTGGTTTGTAATGTAATGGGCATTGACACCTCAGGCTGTTGATGTTTTCATCCACTCTGCAGATCTCACACGCCCCCATACTGAATGTGAACCCAAACCATGATTTCTCCTTTACCACACTTGACTGATTTCTATGAGAATCTTGGCTCCATGCTGGTTCCAGTAGGTCTTCTGCAGTATTGGTGATGATTATGATGCAGATCAACAGATGATTCATGGAGAAATCCACCTTCTGACACTTTTACAAATGATCAACTAGAAGTTATAATTTGCTGCTCTTACAACTGAGATCCACCACAAGACTTTAGTCAGGGAGTGTATTTACTCAACATATTGTTGCTGTTATTTATGTTATTTTTGTTATTTTTTTAAGATTTCTATAAGAAATGTAACCCCAAACCATGATTTTTCCTTCACCAAACTTCACTGATTTCTGTGAGAATCTTGGGTTCCAGTAGGTCTTCTGCGGTATTTGTGATGATTGGGATGCAGTTCAACAGATGATTCATCGGAAAAATCAACCCTCTGCCACTTTTCTAAATGATTAACCAGAAGTCAAGTTACTATTTGTTGCTCTTACATCTGGGATCGATGACAAGACTTTTGTCAGGTAGTGTTATGTATCTGTTAGTCTGCAATGCTGCGGTTTTTGGATTTGGGACTGTTTAGCACCGTCTTGTGAATGAATAATATGTACGGTAGGTTAGTCTATGCTTTATTCAGTCAGTTTCGTTTTTCTAAGCTTTGCATTTTTGACTGTTTGGTGACATCTTGTGACTAACAAAGTGCAGGTTAGTGTATACTCCATCAGCTGTTTGTGTTTCTGTCAGCTTTGCATTTAATTAAAAAATGAATAAACTTTTACAGCTCAGAGCAATGTTTTGTGTCTAATTTTTATGTTTTGTGACAAGTAGCCGTGTCATAAGCAGGATAAAGTAGATCAAGTACAATTGTTTTCACAGAATAAAGCCCTTCAGTCTCCATGTCGGGCTGCCGATAAGCCTGTCAGGTTTTATTATGCAATAACAACATCCTTGGATGAACTTTACCTTTTACTTAACAATGAACAACTATATTTTCATAATTTAATGTCATCAAAGATGAATAAATACAGTAAACAAATTGCATTGTAGGTGGCATGGTGGCGCAGTGGGCAGCGTTGTAACCTCATAGCAAGAAAGTCACTGGTTCGAGCCTCGGCTGGGTCAGTTGGCATTTCTGTGTGGACTTTGCATGTTCTCGCCGAGTTTGTGTGGGTTTCCTCGGGGTGCTCTGGTGCGCTATTGGTGAATTGGGTAAGCTAAATTGTTCATAGTGTATGTGTGTGAATGAGAGTGTATGGGTGTTTCCCAGTGATGGGTTGCAGCTGGACGGGCATTTGCTGTGTAAAACTTATGCTGGATAAGTTGGCAGTTCATTCCACTATGGCGACCCCTGATTAATAAAGGGACTAAGCCGAAAAGAAAATGAATGGATGAATGAATGAAAAATTCCATTGTTCATTATTTGCTTATGTTACTGAATACATTAACTAATACAATCTTATTGTAAAGTGTTACTGTTAATCTATTGTTATTTAATAAACTCTTTAACAAATGCACTAATTGACAATATATTCATTTGAAACTTGCATAAAACGAAACAGACCTTTATAGAATTAATATTAATAATTTACTTAAACCCATAGTTAATAAATCAAAATAAACTGTGGATTTTCAAGTGGTCTTACTTTTCTCCGTAGCTTTAAACTGGCCAGGGGCCTCATGTATCAACGCTGTGTAAGCACAAAAACTTTGCGTACGTAAGGGTTCACGCTCACGTTTGGATTTACTAACGATGAAATTAACATGAGAATATGTGTTGGTCCGCGCCAACTTCATGTCTGGCATACGTGTGTGTCTGAAACACGTGTGTGTTTCTTTTATTTCCATTGGCGACTCCTAGAGGCAATTATGTTAAATTGCACATTACAAAGTATCGCACCAACACATGTGAAAAGCATTGCTATTAATTTATAATTGATAAAATGGGTTAATTGACACAATATATTTTTTTTTACCAATTATGTGATTTAGAACATATAAAAGCATTTGCAAACGTATATAATATTGTGGCAAGGTGGCATTGGTCAACCCATGATTCATTCATCCTCAAAAACGTGCGATAGGTGGCTTCTTGGAGTGATGTATTTAAAGATATTATTCCAGCTTCCAACTATTCCAAGTTTTTTTAATATTTTTTTTATTTTATTGAGTGTAATTATTATCAGGAGACCACGGTTCTCCATTAAAGACGTGGCTGTTAACCTCCCTCAACAACCCACAAACTGACCAAGAGCGCAGATACAATGATGCCCATTCTCGAACTCGGTCAGTTGTAGAGTGGGCGATTGGGCAGCTGAAATGCTGGTGGCGCTGCCTTGATAAGAGCGGAGGGGTGCTGCTATACCGCCCTAACAAAGTGTTCCTCTAATACATCTTTGTCTCCCACAGACACGGATACTACTCCAGACAGTAGTGTCGCCCACAATTGAGGCAACTCTCTCCTCAAAGGGTGTTAGTTCAGCATCCCCTGTTCCCCTGCCTGTTCGGTCCACACTCTGACGGTGCGCCGCTGTTCTCCTCTTAACCTGCACCTTTACGTCGCACCATTTCTTTTTTAATTCACTCCCAGTGCAATGTTCAGACCCCACTGCGTTAACCGCGTCAGCTAAACTCTCCCACTCTATTATTTTTTCTTTTGTTATTATTTCCGGAGGACAAACTTGCAAATAACACAGTTTTTCTCTGGTCTACCTCTGATAGGAGCACCTCCAATTCACATTCTGTGAAGTTTCTCTTCGTGCCATTGCTTTTTCGTTTGGTTTTTGCCAAAGTGGAGTCATTACCATATATATATACGGGGGAGGAGGCAGGGAGGGCTTTTTAGTTGGATGTACAAAGAGAATATGCGTGGGACCTCATTAGTGAAAATAACCAACGATTCACTCTTAGACCAACAAATGACCAACAATTTTCTTCTCTTAAACTCAAACAAAACAGAATTATTACTTATTGGGCCTAAATCCAGTACACAACAGATCTCACAACTCAACCTGCAATTAGAGGGATACAAAGTTAGCGTTAGCTCTACTATAAAAGATCTGGGTGTCACATTAGATAGCAATTTAACTTTTGAAAATCATACATCCCATGTCACAAAAACCGCCTTCTTTCATCTGAGAAATATTGCTAAGTTACAAAGTATGCTATCCATATCAGATGCAGAAAAGCTAGTCCATGCTTTTATGACTTCTATGCTGGATTACTGTAATGCTCTGTTTGCTGGCTGCCCAGCATCATCTATTAACAATCTTCAGCTAGTACAAAATGCAGTACTTCTGGTAGTACCTAGAATAGCAAAGTCGAGTAAAGGAGGTCGAGCCTTCTCATTTATGGCCCCTAAAGTCTGAAATAGCCTTCCTGATAATGTCCAAGGCTCAGACACGCTCTCGCAATTCAAAACTAGATTAAAAACCTATCTTTTTAGCAAAGCATACACTCAGTGCATCACTTAGCGGTATGACGCATGAGTGTGCCCCACGCAGGTTTTTGCATCTCGTTTATATACACTATGAACAGCAGCTACGCTAATTATTCTCTTTATTCTCTATTTCCACCTGGGGGTACTCATCCCGAGGCCCTCAGACTATGCAGCGCCACTGATGCGATTTAAGACCAGCGACGAGATGATCCCAAGGTTTTCATAATCCTGGACCAGGCCGTATCCTGAGCAGCTGCTGTGGTGGTCATGGAGGAGTGGAGAGCATGAGACTGATTCCTCTGACGCTCCATGGACAGAAGAGTCTTCACTGAGGTCCAGCATTCTCCAGCCTCCGGCGCCTAGACTGCAGCTCTGCACAGGGAGAGGCCATAGAAGAAATGGTCGTGCCCAACTGAGCCTGGTTTCTCTCTAGGTTTTTTCAATTTCTGCTTGCATAGTTAGGGATCTGTAGAGCTGTGCATCGATGAAATTGCTCTTCAGTGTTTGGACTCTCAGTAGTGATTATTAAACCACACTGAACTGAGCTAAACTGAACTGAACTTAAAGACTGAAAACTGAACTGACACTGTTTCAATTTACTATAATCTTCTATGTGAAGCTGCTTTGACACAATCTACATTGTAAAAGCGCTATACAAATAAAGGTGAATTGAATTGTGCAGTGTTTTATACATCTGATTTTCTTACTGCGTACGCACATTTACAGCTTTGTCCGAACGCAATGTTTTAGTATCAATTCAACGCAAGTCTTTGTACATGAGGCCCCCTGGTGTTTACTAAATATAAAAAATAAGATTTTTATTTTTGTTATGTGATAATGTTTTTACAGATGTTATGTGATAATGCAAAAATGAATAATGTTATTGTACTAACATTTTCCTGTTGTGTCCTGTGGAAGGCGGGTTTGTTAAATGCTGGAGTTGCGCTCCTGACATGAGGCATCATCTGTGGCTCCTCTCTACTCTTCTCAACCTGAAAACAACAAATGTACAGTATTATTAGTCAAATGAAGTAAATAGTATAATCATATAGAGATATTTGTTTCAGTTTTAAGTAAAGGTCATAACCTTTCTTCATTTAGGTATATTACATTTTAATGTAATATACCTAAATGAAGTGTATGTTTTATTCCACGTGAAATATATCTAAATATCCTTAAAGGTGCAGTAGGTGATTGTCTTCAGAAACATTTTATGTTGTGCTGGTTGAAAGTCTCTTTACATTCCAATAGTATTAATTAAAGTAAATGATCTAAATGTATTAATATGTATTTTTATATTCTGGGTAAGGCATAAGACTAAAAAATGTTCATCCAATTAAATATTGTTGGGCCGATAATTCTCATAATTCTGATAAGTAGCCCAAACTGTCTGTCAGCAAATGCAGATTTTTCTGTGCACCCGTTCACACAGATCTGCAGATGCATGTTTACGCGGGCTGCGGTTATGTGGACACGAATGAAGCGATAAAAACAAATGCTGAATCAAAACTTTTTAAAATCCTGAATCAATATTGGAGTTACTTTTGCATGCTGGAGGAAAGATGACACCATGGCTGAAGTATTTCTTTTAGACAGGTAATGTCATGTTTTAAAACTATTTTAGTCACGCAAAGGTGATGTACATTTTGTTGTTATGAATGGGTTATATGCACAGAAGTGTTGAAATCTATTGAAAGTGTTGTTCAGCCACTGAAATCTTCTGGCAAAATATTGATGTGACTATTTTCCGTTTCATTTTACAGCATCGATAATGTAGATTTTTATTTAGTTTAACAACAAAACAGAAGTAAATAGCTCTATTCCGCCAAGCCTGCTTTACTGAGCTGAAGTTGGTTTATATTCACATCACATTGGTTCATTTTTAAACAATGACAACCTGTGACGCGCTCCCTATATTGTTTACCATGTTACTCTGAATATTCGGTCTGAAATAGCATGTAAGTATGGCTTAGTAATAAATGTAATTCCTGCACACCGCCGGCCAACCACTAAGCATACAGTAGTGGCTTTAGGACAAAGTGATAGAGTGAGACCAGCGATCCTTGCATGCATGAAATATTGCACATTAAGACAAGTTTTGCTTGCTACACAACTAAAAACATGCTAGATATAAAACAGTTTTTCATTCAGAATTGTAGTATTATAAAGCACTACAAAGTTTTCTAACTGGTGAATGACATGATCTAGTGGGTCTCTGTCATCTTTTAGAGGCGCGTTCGCGATTTCAGGTGGCGTGGCTTTGGACGGCAGGGGAGGGATTGTATTTGAAAGATATTATGCTAACTAGTTAGCATTTAGGCAGATCACCTACTGCACCTTTAAATAAACAAACATACAAAAAACTATATTAGACAACACTAGGCAAATAGTTGTGTTTGAGTAAATACATTTTTGTATTGCTCTACAAGCTACTGATGACATTTCTTCTAAATTTGAAATTGAAATTTTTACTTTAGTAGTGTTAAGAAATCAATATTTGGTGGAAGAAGGTCGCTGGTTCGAACCTCGGCTGGGTCAGTTAACATTTCTGTGTGGCGTTTGCATGTTCTCCCCGTGTTCGCGTGGGTTTCCTCCGGGTGCTCCGGTTTCCCCCACAAGTCCAAAGACATGCGCTATAGGTGAATTGGGTAAGCTAAATTTTCCAAAGGGTATGTGTGTGAAATGAATGAATAAAAGGTCATGGGAGTTTTCCAGTGATGGGTTGCAGCTGGAAGGGCATCCGCTGCTTAAAACATATGCTGGATAAGTTGGCGGTTCATTCCGCTGTGGGGACCCCTAATTAATAAAGGGACTAAGCCGAAAAGAAAATGATTGAATGAATAACCCAGATTTACAATCATAACAAATAAATAATTTCCAAGGGCGGAACAGAAGATCTGAATGGCAATATTTGTATTTAAAATTGGAAGAAATTTTATCAGACCATTATAGAATAAAAACAAACTTCAACATTTTACTTGGACAAATAGGAAATCCAGTACATGCAGTGAAACTAAGAAGTGCTCTCTTCCTTTTTTTTTAGCTGAATTGTATAAGACAAAACTGTTAGCCCTCCTCTTTTTCAAGTGCTCTTTAACAGAGAGAAGATTTTTTTCAATGCATTTTTAAACATAATAGTTTAATAACTAATTTATTTTGTCTTTTCCATGATGACAAGCTACTAGTATGAAGCTTGAATAGGTTAATTAGGCAAGTTATAGTAGGTTAATTAGTTAAGTCGTTGGACAACAGTGGTTTGTTCTGTAGTCAATAAAAAAGTACTAATTATTTTGCAAAATACTAGTATTTAGCTTAAATAGGCAAGTTACTGTATGTTCATTTAGACAACAGTGGTTTGTTCTGTATGTGTAGTCAATTGAATATTGACTACAGAACAAACCACATTTGTCCAAGTAAAATGTTGATATTTGTTTTATTCTATAATTGTCTGATAAAATTTCTTCCAACTTTCAAATAAAAAATATTGCCATTCAGAGCTTCTTGATCTTCCCTAGGAAATTATGAATACAATAAAATTCTTATTTGTTATGATATTGGCAGTTTTTACATTTAAAAAAATTATTATATACATAAATCTTTTTGCTCATTGAATTGAATTTAGAGTTATTTTAGTTGGAAAAACAACAACAAATTAGCATAAATGCAAGTGTGGGTGCAACCTTTGCTCTCACTGTGCTATATGATGGAGTCGCAGAGGATCTCCTGCTCACAGTTAATCTCCTCTGGAGCTGCTGGTTCTCTTGAACGAGGGTCTCCACGCGGTTCTGGAGGACACTGTGAAGCTGAGACCACTGAGACTCTCTGTCAATCAGCTGCTGCTTCAGAGACCAGATCTGCTGCCTTAGCTCCTACACACACAAAGCAAGACATTTCTCAAGACATACTGCTGTTGAAATAATTTAAGGACAATATAGTGTCCAGAAAAAACAGTACAATGCACGCTACAATTAATGAAAGGATCTTTTTTGGCATCAGTGGTTCCCTGAATATCTATAGAAAACTTTATATTGCAAAAAAAGGTTCATTAGAGTGGAATTTTTATTATTATTATTATTATTTTTACAGAATATTGATTATTCTTCAAATTAAGGAAAAATCTTACAATTCTGATTTGCAATCATAATTCTAACTTGCTTTAAATTTTAAGTTTACATATATCAGTTTTACATTTGCAATTCTGTATTTATGTTTCACTTTTTTATTTATATATTATTTTATACTTGGAATTTTAAGTTTACGTATTGTAAATCCTGGCATTTCTTTCTTGGGATTTCAAGTTAACAATTCTAATTTTGGGAGGTTTCACTAATAAAACTAGCTCATAAGAATTGTTCACCCAAAAATGAAAATTCTGTCACATTTACTCCTCGTCAGCTTTCTTTTTTCTGTTGAACACCAAATAAGATATTTTGAAGAATGCTGAAAAAAGAGCCGCCATTGACTTCCATAGTAATTTTATCTCTACTATGGATGTCAATGGCTACTAGTTTCCTAGTCTTCAGAAAATCTTGCTTTGTGTTCAACAGAAGAAAGAAATTCATAAAAAAAGTTTAATAAAGTTGAATAAAAATAAAGATTAGAACAGGGGTGCCCAAACCTTTTCTTTTGAAGGGCCAAAAACCAAACTTAACTGCAGACTCTGGGCCGAAGGTAAATATACCAAACCTCTATTACATAGAAATTACCATGAGTAAATTCCTAATGTATTGCCTAACATTTAAAAATAACTAGAAAACATTGCACTAAATTATATTAACTAATGCAGTAGAGGTGTGAACCTACACTGGTCTCACGGTTCGGTTCGGTTACGATTATCATGCCCTCGATTTGGTTCAATTCGATATCTCGGTGCATCACTGTGCATTGACGATTCTTTCCATACACAGTTTTATATTGTCTTCACAACACACCAATTCTTGTATTAAAATGTATAAATATATTTATATACTATTTGTAAAACAATTTTGTCCTTTAATACAAACAGTCAGATATACAAACTGTGCCTTTAAACAACACGAGCATTTATAGCAAATAATCAAATATACATATCCCGCTGGCTTTCTGAGCCTCGTCTACCAAGTTCTTTCTTACACCCCTTTGATTGGTCACGCGCTCAACAGAAAGGGCTGCACTTGGCTCTTACACGCTGGCGCTCTTCACAGATGCACTTATGGGCCACAGTGAGAGAGAGAGAGAGAAATGGAGTTTACTTTCATTCTCTTAATCGCCGTGAAATAGGGGCTTCTGCTGTAAGTGTCAGTGAAACACAGTCCAGCAAACACACACACAGTGAAATTGTGCACAGTTTCTGAGTTTTTAAGTAGTTGGAGCGTTGTAAATACTCGCGTTTGCCTCCCTCGCTATAGTAAGCTACTGCAACATACAGTATCGGGCATAGGAGATAAATGACGTCAGCACATAACAACCGGTTATGATTATTACTGAACCGATACCGATTTGTCCGCGTCTGCATCGCGGTGCACCGAAGAAACAATTAATTTTGACACCCTATAATGCTGTATATCTTAAAAAAATTACAATGAATTTATTACAGTAAAAACCTCAACAATCCCATTAATAACACAATAGAGTTCAATGCTGAATACATTAAACTGCAACCCCCAACTCTATCTGTCGAGTGACAGTATTTACATTTTTTAAAAATCGGATTAATTTACAAAATAAAAGAAATTACAAAACAAACAAACAAACAAAAGGTTGCATTAAATTCGAAATGACAATCTCTGTCATAGATATTCGCCCCATTATTCTCCTTCTTTCTAAGATGGGACGGTGGGCCAAATCAAAAGTTAGCATGGGCCAACTTTGGCCTGCGGGCCCTACTTTGGGCATCTCTGGTTTAGAACCACATGAATGTGAGTAAATCCTAAAGAAACTTTCAGCTTTGGGTGAACTACCCCTTTAAGGATATCATTCTTTACAGTATGTTACATTTTATTTATTTGTGGAAACAAGCCTCTATAGAAAGTTTCTTTTGGGAATCCAAAATGACTTTTCAATGGAATCGCTGTGAAAACAGTGTCTGAAAAAAAAATCTAAAATGAAAAAATGTAAAATCTTGGAAAAGGGTTGGAAAAAAGCATACTTTTATTCATTTTCCTTTATCCTTCGATTTATCAGAGGTCGCCACAGTGGAATGAATCGCCAACTATTTCAGAATATGTTTTATGCAGCGGTTGCCCTTCCAGCTGCAACCCAGTACTGATAAACACCCATACACTCTCACATTCACATACACAACGGCCAATTTAGTTTATTCAATTCTTCTATAGCGCATGTCTTTGTAGGGGAAACCAGAGCGCGGGAGGAAACCCACGCCAACACAGGGACAACATGCAAACTCCACACAAAAATGCCAACTGGCCCAACCGGGACTAGAACTAGTGACCTTCTTGCTGTGAGTGCTAACCACTGAGCCACCGTGCCACCAAAGCCTGATACTTCAGTCTAAAATGTTCAGTTGTTTCTACCTGAGCTTCATGAAGTTCTTTCTGATGCCTGCAGCCCTCCTCACCATTAAAACCACACTCTTCCTTCTCCTCCCTAGTGTTAAAATCAGAAACAAAAACATGAGTTCAAAAGCTTAGTTTCTCTTCAAAAATCCTCAAAATTAGGATTTCCACAAAACCTGACTGAAGCATATGGTTTCTCTTGCTCCACACTGTGAGTGGTGTCTTCTTGAGTATGCCAGACTTTAGGAAACACTTTTGTGAGACTTTGAGGAGCAGATGTTCTGTCAGTCCCTTTTGCTTCAGTTTTGTTGGACTCCTCTAAGCTCCTGAGTTCAGAATCACTGCTTGAAGAGCTTGAAGAACTGGAGTCAGGAATAGAAGTGCGATATTCTTCACCAAACTGAATCTCACTCGGAGCATCACTAGCGTAGTCTCCATCTGACAGATCCAGACTCTGATCTTTGTGATCCGTGTGCCTTGAGACATGATGAGGAAATGGTTTGTGAGATTGAGAATTGGGTCCGTCTTCACTGTGAGAGCTGTGGTCAGAATCGCTGAGAGATAGTGACTCCATTACTTCATTGGTTAGATTGACTTCTTTAGATGCTTTTCCACTTTGGTTTTGCCAGCGGTGGTTTGTAGGAGGAGAATTGTTTTTCTGGTGGACTTTGACGATGTGGTCATTGATTTTTTTAAAGCCTACACTGATGTTCTGATGATACATACTTGACTTATGTCCTTTGGCTAAACCATAACTCTTCATCTCTCCAACATTGAGTTTACTTTTAGGTGAGTTACCATTGTTAGTAATATTAGCAGTCCAAGCTGAATCTTTAGCATTTTTGTTTGATGATAAATCATTATCTTGTTGAGCATCGGTCTTGTTTAGAGATTCCTTCAGGTCAGATGTTTGCTGCATCTCTTTCTGATGGAGGTCAATGGGTCGTAGCATCTTTATGCTCATCATTTGTGGACTAACAAAGCGTCTTCTGTGGGTGTTTTTGGAGGAGTGTTTCACTTTTGAAAGTCTAGACGTTCCTTCTCCTTTACGAAGGAAATTCCTCTTCTCTGCTCGTCTGGTTTGTCTCTTTAAAACAGAGAATTATGTTTAGAGGATATGTAAATTATGGGATTACTTGTTAAATGTGGTTCATACAGTACCTGATTATTATCCTGAAGAACAGCCTGTTCTGTTTTGAGATGCTCTTCGACAAACTCTTCGAAGGTTGTTTGCTCTTTTCTCAGTCCTGGTCGAATAGGCCTGTGTTTAAAAGATACAGTATTATATATTTTAATAATGTTTTGTTATAAATTGTAAAACACATCATGAAAAGATACAAAACAAAGGACAACAAAAACATGTAACAGTAAACAAATACACTGAAAAACAAAAACACGAGCGCAATCTTACATACAGATAATACAGGTCTACAATGTGCTGACCAGGGGTGCATTTCCGAAAACCATCGCTAGCCAACTAAGTTCACAAGTTCCGTCGTTACAAACATAGTTTGTTGATTTGGTGTTTCTTAAATCCATTGTTCCAATGAACATTCACAAACTGCATCGCAAACTTGTACACTTGCAACTACACCTCTAGAGCTAGAAGCATAGTTCCTGGTTGTGTTCTATTCCCAGTTATTCCCCCCTATGCCCTATTCCTTTCGAACGTTCCAAAATTTAAACTTGGAATGATTAAAGTCTTCTCTCTTAATTTGCTTTCAAAGTATTTTTTACAGTTCAGATTTAGCGATCTTCATATTGACAATTGCGTTCCCTTCGCAGTGCACTTTGAAAACATTGATGTCATTTCTAACGCAGCCATGGCTCATGACGAAAGCTTTAGGTGACCTATTATTTAAAAGCAATACATCTCCAAGCTGGTGAAAACAAAAATATTTAGCATGTGTTAATGCTATTAATTTATAGAAGGTTATTTATTAAGAAATGTATCACATGACATGCGCCTGTTGGTTAGAACATTTCTGCAGTGGTTTGAATGTGTCAAATTGTAAAAGTAGACTTTTACAATAATAAAATTAAATAAAACAATAAATAAACAATAATAACAATAAAAATTAATCATAATATTATTATTATTAGGTAGGATTTTTTACATTTCTTAATAAATGGCCTGCTGTAAATTACAACCATTAACAGTTTATATGATTTATATGTATATTAGAATACGTGTTAGCTTTTGTAAGTGATTTTAAGTTTTAGAATAGAATATGGAATATTCTTAATAATATTTGTAAAGGAAACATATATAGGTCTTATATGTGCTGTTTATATATATTTCAATTAATATGGAAAACGAGTGCATGCTTTTACCAAAACTAATATTGGAGTTTTTTTTATGCGTGTGAGCGACAATACAATTTGCACAAAAAAGTATGGGTTTTTTCCTCTAAAGAAGTTGCTCCAACCCATTTAGAGCATCATTACAGATGTTGATCAAACGATGAATCTGCGACAAATCTACAGCTTAAGGAAACACATTCGTCACTACATCGTTCTTTTCCCAAACGATGCATCGTACTATGATAGTTCAGCCACGAGTTATGTCGTTGTTTGGGAAACGCACTCCAGAACTAGTATCCAGTACCAAACTGGGAGTTGGGGCTGGGAACTCAATCAAAAAGAACAGTGTCAAGCTGAAACGTTTGAACATGTTTGCGAAGGGGTTCCCACAGTTTGATGAAAATAGTGCTAGGTCGGTGAAGAGAGTACCTAATTTTCTCTAATTTCATAAAATAAAGAACATTTTTATGTTAGGACAAATGTTAGAAGGAAGGTGAGGGCTCTTCCAGTTCAGAAGAATTAACCGCCTAGCCAGAAGGGTTAAGAAGGCTACAAAGTCTGCAAAATGAGAAGGTAAAGTGTGGCCAGGTGGGAGAACCCCAAATAAACCAATAATTGGACAACGTTGAATATCATTAGTAGTAATAGCAGACAATGAGACAAAAAAATTTACCTCTAAAAGAAAGCAGGGAAGAGCAGGGCCAAAATAAGATATAAATATTTTTAATACTATACTATAGTACTTTCATTCATTCATTCATTTTCTTTTCAGCTTAGTCCCTTTATTAATCTGGGGTCACCACAGCGGAATGAACCACCAACTTCCAGCATATGATTTACACAGCGGATGCCTTTCGAGCTGCAACCCATCACTGGGAAACACCCATCCACTCCTATTCACAGACATACACACTACAGACAATTTAGCTTACCCAATTCACCTACAGCATAGCGCATGTCTTTGGACTTGTGGGGGAAACCGCAGCACCCAGTGGAAACCTCCGCGAATATGGGGAGAACATGCAAACTCCACACAGAAATGCCAACTGACCCAGCAGAGGCTCGAACCAGCAACCTTCTTGCTGTGAAGCGACAGCGCTACCCTCTGCGCCACCCCACTATAGTACTTTATAATACTATAAATGTTGGAATTTTTTCTATTTACACTACTGTGGTTTACAAAATGATGCTGGAAGAAGCCTGGATTGCTCACCAAGATCATAAACTACACATTATGAATTATTATTACAATTCAGAATAACTATTTTCAATTTGAATATTCCTTCATTTTCTTTTCGGCTTAGTTCCTTTATTAATCTGGGGTCACCACAGCAGAATGAACCACCAACTTATCCAGCACATGTTTTATGCAGCTGATGCCCTTTCAGCCGCAACCCATCACTGGGAAACATCCATACACACTCATTCACACTCATACACTATGGACAATTTAGCTCACGCAATTTACCTATACCACATCTTTGGACTTGTGGGGGAAACCAGAGCACCCGAAGGAAACCCACGCCAACACGAGGAGAACATGCAAACTCCACACAGAAATGCCAACTGACCCAGCCGAGGCTCGAACCAGCAACCTTCATGCTGTGAGGCGAACGTGCTACCCACTGTGCCACCGTGCAGCCTCAATTTGAATATACATTTCCTTTTCCTGTGATGGTAAAGCTAAATGTTTAGCATTTCTTCAATCTGTAAAATAAATAATGCATCAGAGATAATTCTGAATATGCTAATTTGATGCTCAAGAAACATTTCTGATTATTATTAATGAGGAAAACTGTTTTTTTTTTTACAATGACAATAAATTGTACTTTTTTTAGGATCCTTTGATTAATAGAAAGTTAATTAAACATGTAATTAATTTGTTTTGTTTGTGTACTGTAAATCTCTTCAATGTCATTTTTTCAAATGCATCCTTGAAAAAAAAACCCTGTGAATAAAAACATCAATCTCTTTTAAAGGCAAGGCAAGGCAAGGCAAGTTTATTTAAATAGCACATTTCATACACAGTGGCAATTCAAAGTGCTTTACATAAACAGGAATAAAAAAGACAAGCGTAAGAAAAAATAAAAACAGATAATAAAAAACAGATAAAAACAGATTAAAATATGTTAAAACAGGTTGTAAAAGAATGAAAAAATAGAGAAAAACATAATAGTGCGATTTGTCGGACGTAGCACAGTGCTCATTCAGTAAAGGCACAGCTAAACAAATGTGTTTTCAGTCTGGATTTGAATGTGCCTAATGTTGGAGCACATCTGATCATTTCTGGGAGCTGATTCCAGCAGCGAGGGGCGTAGTAGCTGAAAGCTGATTCACCCTGCTTTGACTGAACTCTTGGAATTTCTAGTTTATATGATCCTAGAGATCTGAGTGTTCTTCTAGATTTGTATTCAGTGAGCATATCTGTAATGTATTGAGGTCCTAGGCCATTTAGTGATTTATAGACCAGTAGTAATACTTTAAAATCTATTCTGAATGTAACTGGGAGCCAGTGTAAAGACCTGAGGACAGGTGTGATGTGCTCTGATTTCCTGTTTCTGGTCAGAATGCTGGCCGCAGCGTTCTGGATGAGCTGCAACTGTCTGACTGTCTTTTTGGGAAGGCTGGTGAGGAGGCCGTTACAGTAATCCACCCTTCTGCTGATAAAAGCATGAACACGTTTCTCTAAGTCTTCACTGGAAACAAAGCATCTGATTCTTGCAATGTTTTTGAGATGATAGTATGCTGATTTACTAACTGCTTTGACATGACTATTGAAACTCAGATCTGACTCCAGAGTCACACCAAGATTCTTGACCTTATTTTTTGTTGTTTGACCTTTAGAGCCAAGGTACACATTCACCTTGAGAACCTCATCTCTGTTCCCAAATGCAATGACTTCAGTTTTGTCTTTGTTTAACGGAAGAAAGTTTTGGCACATCCAACTGTTCATTTCATCAATGCATTGGCAGAGGGTGTCAATAGGGCTGTAGTCATTAGGTAGTAAGGCTAAGTAGATCTGAGTGTCCTCAGCATAGCTGTGGTAGGAAATTTGTTTTTTTTTTCTCATTATTTGGCTTAGAGGAAGTATATAAAGGTTGAACAAGAAAGGTGCCAGAATCGAGCCTTGTGGGACTCCACATGTCATGGGTGTCCACCTTGACCTATGCTCACCTATACTGACATAGTAACCTCTCCCTTCAAGATAAGATCTGAACCATTTAAGGACCGTCCCAGACAGCCCAACCCAATTTTTTCAGCCTATCCAGAAGTATGCTGTGATCGACAGTGTCAAATGCAGCACTAAGATCGAGCAATACCAGCACTGTTAGTTTACCTGAATCTGTATTTAGGCGGATATCGTCGATTATCTTTATAAGAGCGCTCTCTGTACTGTGATGTGCTCTGAAACCAGATTGAAAATTGTCTAAACACCCCTTGGAGTTTAAGAACGTGTTAACCTGGTTGAAAACAACTTTTCAATGATTTTGCCAATGAAAGGGAGATTTGAGATCGGTCTGTAATTGCTCAATAGTGTGTTATCCAGGTTGCTCTTTTCAAGAGGGGTTTAACAACTGCAGTTTTAAGTGAGTTTGGGAAAGTCCCTGAGGGAAGTGAAGCATTTACCACTTTTAGGAGATCCATTTCTAAACAGTTAAACACCGTTTTGAAGAATGATGTGGGGAGCGTGTCAAGACTGCAGGTTGATGTTTTCATAATTTGTACGATCTCTTCTAAGATTTTACCATTAATTGCCATGAAGTCAGACATAATGTCTGATTTCTTAAGTTGTGGTTGAGCTTGTCTGACGTCGGCACAATTTGGCTGATTGGATGAGCTGATTGCCTTTCTGATATTATTCATCTTATCAGTAAAGAAATGAGCGAACTCATTACATTTACTTTCCGAGATTAGTTCACTGGGAATCCTACTGGGGGGGGGGGGTTTGTGAGTTTCTCTACCGTTGCAAAGAGTGTATGCGCATTATTTAAGTTGTTGTTTATAAGGGTTGAAAAGAAAGTCTGCCTAGCGGTTTTTAGTTTCACATTAAAAGCATGAAGACTGTCTTTATAGATATTATAGTGGACTACTAGTTTCGTCTTCCTCCACATACGCTCAGCTTTTCTGCACTGTCTTTTCATAATTTGAACTGCTGTTGTTTTCCTCCAAGGCCCTTCTTTCATCCCTGTTTTCTTCCTGACTTTAACAGGAGCAATGTCATCTATGACATTCTTAACTTTAGAGTTAAACAAATCAAGGAGAGAGTCAACAGAGTCTGCAGATATACTTGGTGCGAGTGATATCGCCTTTATAAACTGCTCACTAGTGTTCTCATTTATGTATCTCTTTCTGACAGAGACAGATCTGTCTTTAATGGCTGGAGTGATCAATATATCAAAGAAAATACAGAAATGATCAGATAGTGCAACATCCTTAACAACAGTCAATGAAATGTGTAGACCCTTAGTTATAATAGATCAAGAGTGTGTCCACGATTGTGTGTGGGTCCTTGAACATGCTGAGTCAGATCAAAAGTGTTAAAAACAGTCATGAGTTCTTTTACAGCATTGATTTCTGGATTATCAATGTGAATATTAAAATCCCCAGCAATAGTAAAATAGTCAAACTCAGAGGTTACTATTGATAACAACTCTGTAAAATCATCAATAAAAGTTGGAGAATATTTTGGAGGTCTGTAGATAATGATCAGTAAAATGCGTGGAGCACCCTTAGTGATATACTCAGGTATTCAAAGGACAAATAGTCACCAAATGACACTTGTTTACACTCATAGACATCTTTAAACAGGGCAGCGATGCCTCCACCTCTCCTATTAACTCTGCAAACACTCAAATAATCAAAGTTTAAAGGAGCTGTTTCATTCAGAACTGCTGCGCTACAACTGTCATCTAGCCAAGTTTCATTTAAAAGCATAAAATTAAGGCAATTGGTGTTGATAAAATCATTGACTAAAAGTGACTTATTGTTAAGTGATCGGATGTTTAAAAGTGCTAACTTAACAGTTTTAGCTGTTTTCCCTACAGTAGTCTCAGAATTACATTTAATAGACACCAAATTTGAAGGATTTGCTATACGGCCTGAAGAAGTCTTCGGTTTTCTTTCACATAAAATAACACATATCTGAGTAGAGAAAGCTACAGGCATACTGGGTTCCTGCTTGTTCTGTAAACATCTGATAAAGACACCGTTCTCTAAGCAGGCACCCGGGACACATCAATGGCAGCTTTTAAGTTCACCAGCTGAAGATTAGGTGTTTTTTGGGACCTGCCGCTGTCGCGAAGACCTGAGGCCTCTCCTAGGTGTAGAGCGAGGTGGGCTCAGAGATGGGTGTGAGGCTGGCTGACTTTTGGTTGCTAACTGGGGGCTTGCAGCAATTAGGTGTGAGAGTTTAGTTCCAGCAAACACCAGTTCCTCCATCTTTTTTGAAAAATTCAAGAGAGGTGAGCAAGGTGACAGTGAGAATGTGTCTGGTGACAGAGGCTGTGGGTCTGGGGTTTCTGGCTGTTGAGATATGTTGACCTGGCTATTTTCCTGGAGATCATCCATGAGCGCTGAGATTTGGTGCTGTTCTGGTACGTCACAGTCTCTCTGTGTGCAGGGCTCAGACAGCAGTTTGTCCGTTATCAGTGGTTGTTGTGTCTGCGTGGTGTTATCGCTGTCCTTGTGGGATGCGTCAGCCACAAGTCCACTCAGGAAAGTCCTGTGGTCATCCAGACATTTGCTAGGTGTGTGTGTGCCATTTTGGTTGAGTTCAGTGGCACACACAGCTGATGGATGATGGTGAGAGAAATAGATGTTGTCCTTTAGCACTTCTCCACCAAGTTTGTTTGGATGAAGGCCGTCTGATGTAAACAGTTGTCTTTGATTCCAGAAGAGATTGAAGTTGTCAATGAAATTCAGTCCTTTCCTGTTACATGTTTTCTGCAGCCATACATTTAGGCCAAGAAGCCGTGAAAACATATTTGTCCCTCTTGCAAGGAGTGGTCCGCTGATGAATGACTGAATCTTCAATCTTTCAACTGTTTCTAAGAACTCACAGAAATCTTTCTTGAGCAGTTCTGACTGCTCCTTCCGAACATCATTCTTCCCCACATGAATGATAATCTGTTTTGCATTCTCATGTTTCCTTAGACAAAATAGTTGTGTCATGTACTGTATATGCATTGTGCCATGGCCAATGTTGAGTGGCTTATTGCAATTATAAAAAAGGCAGACAGGGGCGAACTTAACCAATAAGCGAGGTAAGCACCTGCTTAGTGCCCTGGGGAATAAGAGGGCCCCGACCAATGCCAAGAAGCCTATATTAATCATATAGCTCTTTTATAAATTTTCTATCATACAGTTGAAGTCAGAATTATTCGCCCCTCTTTGATTTTTTTTTCTTATTTAAATATTTCCCAAATGATCTTTAACAGAGCAAGGAAATTTTCACAGTATGTCTGATAATATTTTTTCTTCTGGAGAAAGTCTTGTTTGTTTTATTTCGACCAGAATAAAAGCAGTTTTTAATTTTTTAAACACCATTTTAAGGTCAAAATAATTAGCCCCTTTAAGCTATAGATTTTCAATAGTCTACAGAACAAACCATCGTTATAAAATAACGATTAACCTAGTTAATTAGCCTAGTTAAGCCTTTAAATGTCACTTTAAGCTGTATAGAAGTGTCTAGAAAAATATCTTGTCAAATATTATTTACTGTCATCATGGCAAAGATAAAATAAATCAGTTATTAGAAATGAGTTATTAAAACTATTATGTTTAGAAATGTGTTGAAAAAATCTTCTCTCTGTTAAACAGAAATTAGGGAAAAAAAATAAACAGGGGGGCTAATAATTCAGGGGGGCTAATAATTCTGACTTCAACTTTATGTTGTAAAATCGGTCTATAACCATTAAGATTTTAATGTTATTACTCCTTTTCAAAACCGGGGGCCCCATGAATAGTGGAATGTCTTTCTGTACTACACATGCAAATATTAAAATCTAATAACAAATATGGCCAATTAACTGTACATAATTAGTTTGTGAACTTGTTTTTTATTTGTGAATTTATTGTATTTAATTTTACATTGAGAAGATAAAGGTTCTCCTTAGTTTATTTACCAAAAAAACCCAGAATCTACAGAGAAAAAAAATACCTACAAAGAACGAGAGTGTCCGCCCCTGAAGGCAGAAACAGTAAACTGACAAATAAAACCAAAAGTTTACCAAAGCTACATAAAACAAAATCCATGAATGTTCTGTTTGATTTATTTCGGGTTTTGGTTTCCTGCCCTGTCTCGTTGACCTAGTTTCCTTTGTTCTCAGTTTACGTGACTTGTTAGCAGTCGTGAAGATTCTTCCATTAATCCTCTCCAGTTCCTGTTCAGTTAATTACCCCTTGTATTTAAGCCGGTTGTTGCTTGCTACACTAGATGTTTGTTGTTTCAACAATAGGTGAATGTGCTACATTTGCTCTTGAGATTTCCTGTGGTTTGCTTTATGGATTTAGTATTGAAGGATTATTTATGTTTCTTTGTTGTTTTTGTTGTGTTTTATACTGTACTACATGTAAAATCTTTAACTAATCCGTTAGCCTTACTGCTATTTTCATTTATTCTAGAAATGTAAAACTTAAAATAAAATGTATGCCAATAGATGTGTGTTTAGAAGGAAAAGTTCACTTATAAATAGAAATTGATTACTCATCACTTACTATTCTGGTGTTGCTCTAATACTGTGTGCCCTTCTTTGTTTTTCATACCACAAAAGGCTAGCAAAGCCATATAATGCAGTGAATAAAACCTTGGTTCCAACCAAGTGCCTCGGGGGATAAGTGGTGAAAAACAAACCAAAATATAATGCACTGTATTAATAAATAAAAATGTTGTCGTTTTGAATGAGTGCATGTCTATGAAAATACATAATCCCGGAAAAAGCACATATAAGTGCACCAAAAAACAAAACACTTGGATTGGATTGCATGTACGTATCTTGATTTCTCATCATTTGTGGTGAGTTGAAGTGAACTAGCATGCTAACAGAGTTCAAAATTAGGATTTTCATGAAATAAATTTGAGTTTTTTAAAAGACATAAACAGAGTTTCTTGCATGGGACCATTTGTTGACACATTTGTGTTTCTTTTCTGCTGGTTATGTATTGCCATTACATGTACAAAAACAAGCAGGGTATTTTTTTATTTCCTTATTTTTGGTGAAAGAATAGAAGTGTGTTTAACATTAGAGCAAGTTAATGATGACTCAATTTCTTTTTTTTTTTTTAAACTATTTATTAGGGATGCACGATATATCGGCGACCATATCAATATGGCCAATAAATGCTATTTTTAATGTTATCATTATAAATCCGATATCAAAATTAGGCCCATATCTTTAAGCTGATAGATTATGTATTTGTACAGAACTTCCTGCCTCGTGCATGCGTGGGTCAAACTTGTTCAGACTTGTCCAGTGCACTATAATGGAGCTTTCCTCGCATTGTTTAATCCTTTAAAGTCCGTCCTTTGTTTGTGTGGTATTCCTGTGCATAAATAACTCAGTAAGTATCCTTATCATTGTAGATATGTTTGATAGAGTGTCATTGTGTATTTTGGTTTAAATCGCCTTAGGAAAAACTTTTATGAAGTTTTTAAAATAAAATCAGTTGTTCACTGTATAAAAATACATTTCGAAATATTTATATTTATCGGCTAATATATTGATTAATGACCTCCAAATCTCAAGAGTTATCAGTTATCGATATCAGCCAAAATATCCATATCGGTGCAACCCTAACATATATTCATAAATATATATTTGTATAATACAATACCTTTCCTCTGGGTTTGGCAGCAAACCTTGCCTTGATCCAAAAGGGCTTAGAGGATAATCTTCTTGTGTAGGATCTGAAGACTCTTCTTTAATAGGAGACAAACATCTGAGTTCTGCTGATGGGGCAACATCTGCAATGCAAAATCAGAAAAGTTGCCATGAAATCAAAATTGACTCTTCATATATTTATATGTATATTGTAGTGCTTGTTATAACTGAAGTATCTGTGCACCCCGTCAATCTTTTCTTCACTTCCTGTTTACATGGAATTCCTTTAGAGCAGGGATATAAGTGGGTGTCTCAACATTGGGTGTCTCTGAATTCGTCCATTCATCAATCTTCTTTAATTTTGTTATCAATGCCCATCTTTCAACAATGCAATTGGTTCCCAAAGAATGAAATCATGCACTGCCCTACTTCTTTTTTTTTTTTTTTTTACAATTTGGATACACACTGACCGGCCACTTTATTTGTCCAACTGTTTGTTAACGCAAATTTATAATCAGCCAATCACATGGCAACATGGCAACTCAATGCATCTAGGTATGTAGACATGATCAAGACAATCTGCTGATGTTCAAACCGAGGATCAGAATGGGGAAGAAAGAGGATTTAAGTGACTTTGAACGTGGCATGTTTGTTGGTGCCAGATGGGCTGTTGATCTACTGAGATTTTCACACACGACCATCTGTAGGGTTTACAGAGAATGGTCTGAAAAAGAGAAAGTATCCAGTGAGTGGCAGTTCTGTGGGCGCAAAAGCCATGTTGATGCCAGAGGTCAGAGGAGAATGACCAGACTGGTTCGAGCTGATAGAAAGTCACGTCGAACCTTGAGGCGGATGGGCTACAGCAGCAGAAGACCACACCGGGTGCCACTCCTGTCAGCTAAGAACAAGAAACTGAGGCTACAATTCACACAGGTTAACCAAAGTTGGACAATAGAAAATCGAAAAAATGTTGCCTGGTCTGATCAGTCTCGATTTCTACTGCGACATTCGGATGGTAGGGTCAGAATTTGGTGTCAACAACATGAAAGCATGGATCCATCCTGCCTTCTATCAACAGTTTAGGCTGGTTGTGGTGGTGTAATGGTGTGGGGGATATTTTCTTGGCACACTTTGGGCCCATTAGTACTAATTGAGCATTGTGTCAATGCCACAGCCTACCTGAGTATTGTTGCTGACCATGTCCATCCCTTTATGTCATAAAGCGCGAATCATCTCAGACTGGTTTCTTGAACATGACAATAAGATCACTGTACTCATATGGTCTCCACAGTAACCAGATCGCAATCCAATAGAGCACCTTTGGGATGTGGTGGAACGGGAGATTCGCAACATAGATGTGCAACCGACAAATCTGCAGCAACTGCGTGATGCTATCATGTCAATATGGACCAAAATCTCTGAGGAATATTTCCAGCATCTTGTTGAATCTATGCCACGAGGGATTAAGGCAGTTCTGAAGGTAAAGGGGATTCAACCCGGTTCTGGTAAGGTGTACCCAATAAAGTGGCCGGTGAGCGTACGTTAAAATAGCAACAAACAAAAAAAGGACAATGGTGACTTTAAACTCAAAGTTCATCCAAGAATAAAAATTCTCCCACCCTTCACTTGGTCAAAACCTATGGGACATTCTTGCTTCTGTTGAACACAAAAGGAGATATTTTGAAGAATGCTGGAAACCGTGAACCATTGACTTCCATAGTAGAAATAACAAATATCATGGAAGTCAATGGTTATCAATTTCGCTTGCAGAAAGTCTTCTTTTGTGTTTAAACAGAATAAAAAAGATAGTCAAAGAGGTTTGTGACAAGTGAACGGTGAGTAAATGATGAGTGAATTTTCAGTTTAGCATGAACTATCCTTTTAATATGATTGCTCAACCTAATTCAGGTAACCAGAACTTTGAGACACACATGCAATGTTTCCAACATTATGCAAGGTCCTCTGCATTGTTAACTGTAAAATCACATTGTTATGCTAATTTAGGAGGCGTGGTGAATCTTTTAATGCCTGTCCTTTTGCTATAAAAGGAAATTCTTGCATGACAGCTAAGAACTTGTGTGGACAAGCCAATAAATAGTCCAACCGTAGGTGTTTAGCACACAAAATCAATAATCATCACATTTCTCCATGTTGATTTGTTATAACACGCATAGTGATGTTATCACACCCATTATTGTACTCTCTAAAAATGCTCAGTTCTTATAAAATACATTGACTTTTTAATGTGCATTCAATTTCTTTATTATTTCAGACTTACTGAGAATATATCACTTTCAATGCACGCTCACTGAATGCACTATAAAAGCTCTAATAGACGACGGCACATTTGTCTTTTTCAAGGCAGTTCGTGACATCAGGCATTTAACAATCATCCTCAACAGGTCGAGACTTGAATGCTCCAGCAGAGGAAGTGTTTGCCTTCAAGTCTGAGCACCTTTAAAATGCTCTGCTTTGGGAGAACAGACATTCACAGGTGTGCCATCTACACGCATTAGGAGTCGTTTCGGGCTGGGAATCTGCACGATGGAAATTGAGGATATCTCAAATGACTCGGACATCAAGTGTCAGGAGAATATCGACCACAACAGAGCACTGTACATTTTCTTCTCATCGGTGGTGGTGGTGGAGTTTATCTTGGGTCTCCTGCTGAACATTACGGTCATCCATCTCTTCGTCTTCAAGATCAGGTTCTGGAAATCGAAAACCATCGACATTTTCCTGTTTAATCTAGTCTTGGCGGATATTTTGCTGCTGATTGGATTGCCTGTAAAAGCGTACAACTTTCAGCAATGCAGTGAAAACAAGTTTGTCTGCAAAGTGCAGCTCTTTCTGCAGTTTCTCAACCGAGGAGCAAGCATCGCCTTCCTCACCGTCATCTCCATTTATCGATATTTCAGCGTAGTCCATCCGGGCAGGAGAAAAGTCATACGGATTTTAAAACATTCGCCTCAGATTTCTATATTTATCTGGGTATTATTGGCCGTTTTAACTATCCCAGCTATGATGCAGAGCTTCATCAGATGCAACACCAAAGAAAGTGATGATGAAGATCTCAGCCCTGTTGTTATACTGAGAGAGATTGTGTTTTTCACCCAGATCTTCATCCCGTTTCTTGTCCTTGTGTACTGCTCCATTCGGATCGTCCAAAGACTCAGAAGTCAGAAGTTGATAGGAGACAAGACTAAGCTGCGGAAAGCCATGTTCCTGGTGGCTACGGTGGTTCTGGTCTTCGCAATCTGCTTTTTGCCGTATGCCATTACAAGAGTGGTGCAGTTAAAGATGGGGCTTGTGATGAAAGAGGAAAAAGTTGCCGTCGTTAAACTGTATGACGCGTTCATTTGTCTGTCTTATCTAAACTGTTTGCTGGATCCGATTCTGTACTGCCTGAGCAGCGGTAAATTTAAGAAGTTGTACATATCAATCTATCTGCCCTTTTTGATGGAGAAGGAACAACCGGAAGAATTAGATGACACCGCAGATGATTGAACTACGTAATAAAGATGCTGCTGTTGAGGGATTATCGGACGTCCTGTTTTGGTGTCTGCATCAACTGAATTCACAAGTGATTTGATGTCAGTAGACAGCATATAAGATAAAGTATTTAATGTTTGTGTAAATAAAATTTTTTAAATAGTAATGTAATGTTCAGCTGTCGTTCAGTGTAGCATATTAATGTAAAAATAAAACGGCATACATCTTAAATTATCAATGGTTTGAAGTAGGGCTGCACAATATATCATTTGAGCATTGGTATCGCAATGTGATCATTCGCAATAGTCACATTGCGAGTATATGCAATATTCAGTTTGGATTATAACTGATCATTTCGCAAGTGTTTTTTGAGGCCTGTGACTGTGTGAGGTGTTTTAAAGCATTCAGGCTTAAGAAATTGTACCGTTTGTAACTAACAAATTAACAATGATTGATTTTATTGAATTGTTTATACAACGAAGACTATGCAGTATTATTTTACATTTGATTCAATTACTGTATATCTGAATACAGTTCGACTCCTCGGAAAACAATAAAATGCTGTTTATTTAATTGGTATCTTTTTCTTTATTGAATGCATCAATGCTTGTAGATTGTTTATTATATTTTACGCATAAGCACTCCCCTACAGCAGTGGTTCCCAACCTTTTTTTGTCAGAGTGGAGGATGAGTTACAATTTTGTGCATTTTTTGGTCAGCCAGTTACCCTGTTGGGAACCGCTGCCCAACAGAATCATCCCAATCAATCTAAAATTATACATTCTTTCCAAATAGCTATGTAACTCATCTAGTGAAATTGTATTCATATCACAATATATATCGCAGAATATATTGCAATGCTAGATTTTTTCAATATCGTGCAGCCCTAGTTTGAAGTATAGTGGCAAAGTATAAACATTTAAAAATGAAAATTAATTAATATTAAGGGGTTGGACTTGGATTATTAAATAGAAAAATTTAATATGTTGTAAATCATGATAACTGTACAGTATGACAGTCAATATTTTGGTGAGAAAAATAACAGTAGATATTATAATGTATGAGAAAACACAGAACTATTTTGTTATTTGATGCTCTTTGTCTTTGACCCAACTGCATTATATTTAATACATTTTGAATATAAACAGCGTAGTTGTCTGCCTGACAAGATTTTTTTAGGTATTTAAACTATTACACTAAATAACATCTTAGTGAGTGTCTTCTGTAAAACATGATAACTGTACAGTATGATAGTCAATATTTTTGCTGAGAAGAAAATAAACAGGAGATATTATAATGTATAACAAAACAACTTTTTTTGTTATTTGATATTTAACTGACTATAAAAAACTTTGCAAGTACAGGTCAACTTACACTAACCCTAACCCCAAACTAACAGTCTACTTAATCTAATGAGAATTAGTTGACATGTAGATGCAATGTAACTTAATTTCAACAAACTGACCGTCAAAGTAAGGTGACCAAATTATTATTTTTTTTAACCAAACCTGAATTGTACATTTACATTTAAAAATGAATTGTACAAGTGTATATATTAGCACTGTGACTATTTTATATTAATCTGCTTTTTGCTTACTGTAGTTCATTTGAAATTGTCCGACTGTGTGACAGATGAAGTTTAACCGTCTCAGAGGTCATTATGCATTTCAATTTATGATTTTATGTATTTATAAATTTACGTATGGTAAGTGTACAATTTCTGTCACCTGTTTACATGACGTCTGCATGACACTGGACTTTTTGTGATGTTGTGTATTTGTAAACATGACTCATGATTTGTAGTCACAGACAGTCTGGTTTTTCTTTACTGGAATTTATTACTCAAGAGATTTTTCTGTCAGTCACAGAGGATGAAATGTGCAAGTATGCGCTATTTTCTTGCATTTCATGATGTTTTTATTTTGTTAAGCATTGTTTTTGAGAAGTGATATGTATATGTATCTTGAATGTCAAAGTGAATTTTGTAAATATACTTTTCTGAAGACCATAAAGATAAAGGACTTTCTACTGTACCATTGCTGTTCTCAGTTGCCAGCGCGTCTGACTCATTCTCCAGCTCACCAAAATAGGTGGGTTTGGTTAAGTTTTCCTTGAAGGCATCTGAATTCCCAGCAGAGTTGAGGAGATCAGTTTCTGAAAGGCTCGAAGGTGTCTGGACTTGCCAGGGCGCTAAGAATGCGGGAGATAAAATCAGCCCTACAAGAGAAAGCAAAGTTCTGTAATAAAGACACAGAGTGGTCAGTTTTGTAGTGCTGGTGGCTGAGTGGTTAAAGCTTAAAAATATACAGTTGAAGTCAGAATTATTAGCTCCCCTGTATATTTTTCCCCCAGTTTCTGTTTAACGGAAATATTTTTTTTTCAGCGCATTTCTAAACATAATAGTTTTAATAACTCATTCTTAATAACTGATTTCTTTTATCTTTGCCATGATGACAGTGACTAGTATTCAGCTAAAAGTGCAATTTAAAGGCTTAACTGGGTTAATTAGGTGAGTAAGACAAATCATTGTATAATGAAGGTTTGTTCTGTAGATAATTAAAAATATATATATTGCTTAAGGGGGCTAATAATATTGACCTTAAAATGTTTTTTTAATTAAAACTGCTTTTATTCTAGCTGAAATGAAACAAATAAGACTTTCTACTGAATAAAAAATATTATTGGAAATACTGGGAAAAATTCCTTGCTCTGTTAAACATCATTTGGAAAATATTTGAAAACAAAAAATCAGAGGAGGGCTAATTATTTTGACCAACTGTATATTGTTTCAATAAAGAAACATTTCAGAAAAAAATATGCAAGTATATTTTTGTTGCAAGTGTTGGTACAAAACAATTGTACGTCACATTTAGAAATACAGTGTTTATTATGTATACACATGTATTTTTGGGTTTTAATGCTGTAATTTGCTATTTTTTTTACTCATGGTAATACTATTTAAAATAACAAAACCTTCTTTGTCAACAGATATCAGATACCACAGGCTCGTAGGCTTAAATAAAAAAACTACAACTAAAAAAATGTATAAATTGATTAGAATTGATCAGACGAGTAATTTGTGTCTCTGTAAAATACAGTAGGTGTAAAATTGTGTAAATATTGAAAAATGAATCAAAATTAAGTAGCCCATATATGTACTAATATGAAAATATAGATTTGTAATGATTTGCAAATGAGTTTCTGTACTCAGTCTACATCGAAATGAATAGATGTGTTCAAACAAAAACATTAAGAATAAGTGTAACTACATACAGTAAGTATTATACATCATATTTAATGCACTATTATTAAACCATAACAGAGACGTACAGTATTTGTGTTTTTAGGCTTTAATAATTTAGTTATTTAATGATAAATAAAGCAAAATTTTAAAAAACATTACAGATGTCAGGTGTTTAAGGTCAGTTTAAATACTGCATTTGTAGTGCTGGTGGCTCAAAAACAAAAAATTAAAATAGAGGTTAAATTTACAAATGTTATAGGTCTGATAAAAGATAAAAAAAATAGGTTTTGCATGTTTTGCTGTTACTTTGGATAATTTCTTAAAACCGTGCTTTCAAGCATGCAGTGTACACCAACGAGTACACCATGAATATTTGTATCCATTAGATTAGCTCCAGATTTGGCTTCAGTACTGACTAATGTAATAATGTACAGTTGAAAACAGAATTATTAGCCCCCCTGAATTATTAGCCCCCCTGTTTATTTTTTCCTCAATTTCTGTTTAACGGAAAGAAATTTCCAACACATTTCTGAACATAATAGTTTTAATAACTCATTTCTAATAACTGATTTAATTTATCTTTGCCATGATGACAGTAAATAATATTTGACTAGACATTTTTCAAGACACTTCTATACAGCTTAAAGTTACATTTAAAGGCGTAACTGGGTTAATTAGGTTAACTAGGCAGGTTAGGGTAATTAGGCAAGTTATTGTATAACGATGGTTTGTTCTGTAGACTATCAAAAAAAATATAGCTTAAAGGGGCTAATAATTTTGACCTTAAAATAGTTTAAAAAAAAATAAAAACTGCTTTTATTCTAGCCGAAAAAAAAAAAAAGACTTTCTCCAGACGAAAAATTATTATGAGACATACTGTGAAAATTTCCTTGCTCTGTTAAAGATCATTTGTGAAATATATTTAAAAAAAAGAAAAAAAAATCAAAGGGGGCTAATAATTCTGACTTCAACTGTATTTGCTCAAACATAATATTGTTAAGCTTCCTATAGAAAAAAAATACATTTAAATGAGAGATTTATGAGGGGTGTACTCATATGTGCTTTTTCTCAGTAACCAGATAACCAGCAACCATAAGCAGCTTGAATGCTTGTTCTGAGTATTTTTGCAGTCGTACCAGGACTGATGAGCGACAGCAGTGTATTCTGCTCCTGTAAAACCCTTTGCAACTGCTGCACCTGAAGCTGAAGGAGAAGCTCTTTTTGGCCTGGATTCTGTTGAGAAAGAAATTTGATTACATATAACATTACAAATTATAAAAAATATTTGTTTTATAAATACAGCTTTGGGAAATATTTAAAAAAGAAAACAAAATTCAAAGGGGGGCTAATAATTCTGACTTTAACTGTACTTGTAATTGTAAGCTTTAATAATTTATTTACTAATACTTTTTTAGAATTATTTAACGAGAAATTTCAGTGTTAATAGATGTCAAATGGAATCACAAACAAATTAAAAAACTGACAATTTAACCACATACTTCATTAATTAATTTTTCTTGGCTTAGTCTCTTTATTCATCAGGGGTCTCCACAGCATAATGAACCAACTTAACCAGCATATGTTTTACGCAGTGGATGCCCTTCCAGCTGCAACTCAGTACTGGGAAACCTCCATATACACTCATTCACACACATACACTACGGCCAATTTAGTTTATTCAATTCACCTATAGCGCATGTCTTTGGACTTGTGGGGGAAACCGGAGCACCCGGAGAAAACCCACGCGCCACGGGGAAAACATGCAAACTCCACACAGAAATGTCAACTGATCCAGCAGGGACTCGAACCAGCGACCTTCTTGCTTTGAGGCAACAGTGCTAACCACTGAGCCACCATGACACCCTTCTAAATGTAAGTTTTTAAACTAAAACTACATTTAACAATTAAGTTTATTTTAATGTCTAAGAAGATTAATTGTGTTTCTATAAAATTGGCAAAAAGGTCTAAAATTCTAAATATAATGAGGGACATATATTATTTAAAGTTTTAATCATTTACTAATAGTTTTTAATGATTATCTAATATAACAAAACATTCAACAGATGTGAAATGAAAACACGATTTCTTTTATAAAACTACACAGATATTTAGAAATTAGAATGTTTATTTAAAATTATCAAAACAAAAGTATTGCTCATTTGAGATTAAACATTTTAAACGTCTGTACTATACTTTGTACTATCTAAATGGATTGAAAAAAACATGTACATTTCTTTCAAAAATATTTTTTAATACTCTGGGGTGTATTTGTACTTTTTGATTTTACTTTATTTATTGTTAGTGTACTGTAAGCTTAAATTTTAGATACATTTAAATTCTTTGAAATGTTGTCAAAATAATCTCAAAGTCAGGGTCATTAAACATCAGAACATTTTCATCAGCACATTTCCTGATACCTGCGATTACTTGGTGTAACAATGCCCTCTAAAGGTGCCATTAAGATAGTTTAAATTAATTAAATTTAGCCTAATCCACTAACAAAACAGATGCTAAGAATAATAATAACAGCACAATCAACCAAAATCGTGAGACTGACCTCCACAGGTAATCTTCGAGATGTTTTAACGTTATGTTGTGCAGTTTGGCAGGCGGTTCTGTCCGGTTCAGATTTCTGCTGTTCCTTCAACACCTCCAGACTCAAAGATGTCGATGGTAAACTGGCTTTAGGTGGACTCATGGGAAGTTTCTGAAGACTCTCCAAACAGCCAGTCTTTGGACTCAAACAGGTTTCCAGTGCAGTTCGGTTCTGGGGTATTTCTGCAGACATCGCCCTCGAGATTGACTGTAGAATCGTGTAAAAATGTACACGTAAGTAAAAACAGGTTTTTTTTTAACATTTCAGTTGTAGACATTTTTAGCTACATGACAGAGTTTTTGACGGTCTGTGTAACATTAGTCGATGGTTGAGCTCCAGAAAAGCTAATATTTATGAGGTGTTTGACAGTTAAAGTTCTGACTGCCAAGTAAAAAGGCGGGAAATAAAGGACGCTAAACTTAAAGGGATAGTTCACGTTCACCCTCCCAAAGTAAGAAATAATAAGAAAAGAAAATTCTGTCATTATTTAATGATCCTACACTTGTTACAAACCTGTCTTTGACTTAATGACTATGGATGTCAGTGGCTGTCAGTTTCCAGCATTTTTCATATATTAGAAAAAATGTAAGGTTTGGAGCCACCTGAGGGTGAGTAAATGGTTTGGTACATTATTGGTAACACTTTAGTTCAGGTCACAATTCATGCTATTAACTACTGGCTTATTACCTGCCTATTATTAAGATATTAACTGTTTATTAGCAGTTAACAAAGTATTAACTAATTCTACATCCATAATCCTACCCAAAACCTCATTCATTCATTCATTTTCTTTTTGGCTTAGTCCCTTTATTAATCTGGGGTGGCCACAGTGAATGAACCACCAACTTATCCAGCATATGTTTTACGCAGCGGGTGCCTTTCCAGCTGCAACCCATCACTGGGAAAAACCCATACACTCCCATTCAGACACATACACTACAGACAATTTAGCTTACCAAATTCACCTATAGTGCATGTCTTTGGACTGTGTGGGTAAACCAAAGCACCCGGAGGAATCCCATGCGAACACAGGGAGAACATGCAAACTCCACACAGAAATGCCAACTGACCCAGCCGAGGCTCGAACCAGCGACCTTCTTGCTGTGAGGTGACAGCACTACCCACTGCACCACCCCTAACCCAACTACACTGTGAAAAATTCTATGATCAATTAGTCCTGACAGCATATGTTTTAGGTCATTGTAACTTATTAAACTAAGTTAATCATGTTCTAACTTTATTTTATAGGTTATTCAAGCTGTTTTAAGTCAGTTTAACTTAAGTTCAATGGACTTATAAGGTTAATTTGATGCAGCTTAAAAATTTAAGGCAACCAGGATTTGTTTTACAGTGTACTACCTTACTAACTATTAATAAACGCTTAATTAGTAGTTTATTAAGCTAGTGTTAGTTAATTGTCTGTTAATACCGTGAATTGTAGCCTAAAGTGTTACCATCATCTTTGGTTGAACTATCCTAATAAACACAAAGAAACAATTTAGCAAAGGGTTCTTTGCAGCAAACAAAAACAAACAAATACATGCTCATGGCTTGACTTGAGCATGATTTGCCTGAGGTTAATGTAATGTTATGTGGCTTTGTTTACAAGTTGATTTTCAGACACTAATTGCAAGAAACATGATCTTATCATTCATGTTTATTTGGTGCTATAATTAAGGTTAAAATGGAAGGAAAGTATAGGTATTTCTGATTGAACTTAGACAGCAGTATAGTAAATTTTCCCATAACAAATACACTGAAAAACATTTTTCATTGGATTTACTCGATTTTTTTAAGGTAAGTGGGTGCATACAATTTATATGAGCTGAATTTATATGAGCTGAAACAAACAAATTAAGTTAAACATTACTAAATTAAATTTTTTGTTTGTTTAAATGCAAAGCGACGCAGTGGCGCAGTAGGTAGTGCTGTCGCCTCACAGCAAGAACGTCGCAGGTTCGAACCTCGGCTGGGCTGGGTCAGTTGGCGTTTCTGTGTGGAGTTTGCATGTTCTCCCTGCGTTCGCGTGGGTTTCCTCCGGGTGCTCTGGTTTCCCCCACAGCCCAAAGACATGTGGTACAGGTGAATTGGGTAAGCTAAATTGTCCGTAGTGTATGAGTGTGAATGAGTGTGTGGATGTTTCCCAGAGATGGGTTGTGGCTGGAAGGCCATCCGCTGCGTAAAATCGTGCTGGATAAGTTGGCGGTTCATTCCGCTGTGGCGACCCCAGATTAATAAAGGGACTAAGCCGACAAGACCATACACTCACTGGCCACTTTATTAGGTACAACTGTGCAACCGCTTGGTAACGTAAATTTCTAATCAGCCAATCCCATGGCAGCAACTCAATGCATTTAGACATGTAGACGTGATCAAGACAATCTGCTGGAGTTCAAACTGAGGATCAGAATGGGGAAGAAAGGTGATTTAAGTGGCTTTGAACGCAGCATGGTTGTTGGTGTCAGACGGGCTGGTCTGAGTAATTCAGAAACGACTGATCTACTGGGACTTTCACGCACAACCATCTGTAGGGTTTACAGAGAATGGTCAGAAAAAGAGAAAATATCCAGTGAGCGGCAGTTCTGTGGACGCAAATGCCTTGTTGATGCCAGAGGTCAGAGGAGAATGGCCAGACTGGTTCCAGCTGATAGAAAGGCAACAGTAACTCAAATACCCACTCTTTACAACCGAGGTATGCAGCAGAGCATCCTGCCTTGTATCAATGGTTAAGGCTGGTGGTGGTGTTATGGTGTGGGGGTTGTTTTCTTGGCACACTTTGGGGCCATTAATACCAATTAAGCATTGTGTCAACGCCACAGCCTATCTGAGTATTATTACTGACCATGTCCATGTCCATCCATTTATGACCACAGTGTACCCATCTTCTGATGGCTACTTCCAGCAGAATAACGCGCCATGTCATAAAGCGCAAATCATCTCAGACTGATTTCTTGAACATGACAAATGGTATGACATTCACTATACCCAAATGGCCTCCACAGTCACCAGATCCTCAATCCAATAGAGCACATTTGTGCAGCTGACAAATTTGCAGCAACTGCATGATGCTATCATGTCAATATGGACCAAAATCTCTGAGGAATATTTCCAGTACCTTGTTGAATCTATGCCACGAGGGATTAAGGCAGTTCTAAATGCAAAAGTGGTCGGTGAGTGTATAAATCCAATTAATTTTTATTCAGGGTAGAAGAACATCAAAAGAGCATTTATTGTTAGAGTTTCATAATAAAATTGACAAGATTTTAGATGAGAGATGATACTACACTATGTTCCTAATCTACAGTAACAAAGCACTTTAGGGTTTTGGATTGGAGGTGCACTATATAATATCGAGTGACGTTTTATTTGCTTTAACTGAAACAGCATTGAGGGTGGCGCAGTAGGTAGTGCGGTCGCCTCACAGCAAGAAGGTCGCTGGTTTAAGCCTCGGCTGGGTCAGTTGGCGTTTCTGTGTGGAGTTTGCATGTTCTCCCTTCATGGGCGTGGGTTTCCTCCGGGTGCTCTGGTTTCCACCACAGTCCAAAGACATGCGGTACAGGTGAATTGGGTAGGCTCAATTGTCCGTAGTGTACGAGTGTAAATGAGTGTGTGTGGATGTTTCCCAGAGATGGGTTACAGCTGGAAGGGCATCGGCAGCGTAAAACATGTGCTGGATAAGTTGGCGGTTCATTCCACTGTGGCGACCCCGGATTAAAAAAGGGACTAAGCCGAAAAGAAAATGAATGAAACAGCATTGAATAAAAAAAATAATTTAGGCATTTAAAATCTACATTCAGTGGTTAAAATAAAAACAGCATATGTTCCATACACATGTACTGAACCAAAATACCTGTAACATAAATGAAACTGAAAAAACTGAATACAACTCCCTTACTCCAAACTAAAACAAATGAAATGAACACTGCAATTTATTCTGTGCTATTTAAAGGCATCAAAAACACAACTTACCTTGATTATTTCTTAATTCTGGTTAAAGTACAGAGACTTGCAGAGACATGTGGAGCCATGCACAATCTGTGGCCAACAGCTTCAACTGCTGTAGTTATAGTAACTGTAAACACTGATACCAGATTAAGACACCATACCTTCATTGCCTTTTAAAGATTTCCTGAATGGGTGTAGACTGGGGAAAACAAGCTAAAACACTAGTCTATTTTGTACACACTCTGCATGTTTTCATTGGTCTGTTTTTGTATTTTTGACTTATTTTCTTGTCATTTTTTTAACATTTGCACTTCAGCTCAAATCTTGATTGCACTAGTTTATTCTCATGGTTGCTTGACACAGTGTTCAGAATTGCAAAATTAGGTTGTTCTGTTTGTATTGAGTTAGCGTAGGACGGCTCCAGCTTTCTCAGTTGATAATTAACTTGTAGATTTGTGTTCTTTTTAGATGGACTGAATTAATATGTAATGCAGTTTATTTCATTATTTAACAATTCTGCCTTAAATACAAATGTTGAGATTTTGGGGTCTTACACTAAAGTAAATAAATAAATAAATAACCAATAAATAAACAGCAAGTAACACACTGAATTAAATAGGACATTAAGTCCACTGCCAAAATAAAGTGTTTGTGGTAGTTGAATTAATCCTTAATGCCAAATTAACATTATTCTGCCTCCATTCCCATTACTGTTTATTATTTTGTGTATTTAATTTGAGATTTACTTCCAAGTGTGAATAAAGGGTGAGTGCCTTATTTTATTTTGTATATCTTTTCACCTGTTTATGGTTGAGAGAGGAAGCTCAAGGAAGTTTATGTTGTTGATTTTCATCTTTGATTTTTGCATTAGGTAAGCTAGTCCTCTAAACTTAGTTAGCTGCTTTCTGTTTGTTGTTTTAGGCTATACTCACTCAGCTTAATATCTAGTTTCTGTTAAAGTTCCTATATTTCTATTAAATAAATTCTACTATTTATTTTTTTCTAAACCTTGTGCTGACTTCACTCTGGGAGTCTTATCTTTTTTAGTAGTTCTAATTCAATATTATTTACCAAATTTTAGTCTTCTTTGTTACACCTTTTAAATAAACTCCTAGACTTAAAAGAAGGTCGTAACACATTGGATCAACTTTAAAAATTCACTTTAAAAAACAACTTTTTATTTTAGGTATAGCATGTTGATGTAAAGTTGATCTAATGGTTCACCTTTTACAGAGGTGAAAGACAGAAATTGTTTTGTTTTTTGTAAATAATGTTAGTTTTTATTATATAAAATGTTATAAATGTTATATATATATATATTACAGCATACAATCCTATAGCTTAATTGGTTGCTTTATTTGGATATAGACTCTCTCTGCTCGTCCTGGTTGTCATTGTTTTTTCTCAGTGCAATTTATTATGAATATATGCAAATGCAAAGTAAAACCAAAGTTTTTTACTCAAATTAAAAAAACAACAACTCTCTGATAAATCATGTGATCATAAACAGTAATGATGGGTTCAAACAAACTGATCGACAAATCAAACACTTTTTGACCTGGTCCATGTCCTTGCTAGGACAATGATTTACTGATGAGTGACGGCCGGTGATGTTTGTTGTACTGTCATGTTTAAAAGATTGAAAACCTCTCAAAGTCCCTGCCTGTCAATGCTCCGACATGGAGGTACACAAAGCAGTTCTTTTACTTGGTGTCTTTCTATTTACAGGTAAGCACGCTTAAAATGATTTGAATTTATCTTATATTTTATAAATGATTAAAAAAATAATAATTTAGCATTTGTTTATCTTTATATGACTAACATGATCATAATATCTCTAGGTTTCCTCAGGAGTCACAGCCAAAGCACAGGTAAGGTGTTTAGCTCATGTTTGACAAAAAAGCTTTGGAGTTCAAAGATTTTATCCTTATATTTTAGACATGTTGCGAATTAATGAAACATGCATTTGTGACTCATTATATATTTCTACAGATGTTCTGGAAGCATATATTAAAACAGATGGGGCCTGGATAGTGAAATTGCCTAAATCTCAATATACTGTCAATACAGTGGAGGAATGTGCTGTCAAGTGTAACAAAGAGGTTTCCTTTACATGCAGGTGCCTTATTAAAACCTTCAAAATATACTATTCATCTAGTGTTAATCTTATATAATATTGCATATATATGCGCTTTTCAGGTCCTTCTTGTACATTGAAAAAGATCAAGATTGTGTAACATTACCTGCCAACTCAAAAACTGATCAAATACTGCGAAGAATGAGTGCTGCCCTCTATGAGAAAAAGGGTAAGATTTGATCATCTAACCCATTATTTTATGGTTTTGAAAGTTCAACAGCAGACCCTCTAAATAATTTAAGCATGCATTTATCTTGTTTGTATTAAGCTTTACAGTAAGTACACTAGGAATGAATAGAGACAGGCTTTTTCTTGTTTTGTTTTTTTAAGAGCCTGGGTTAATATATAATCCACATTTATCAAAGTGTAGTTTGGTCCATGTCAGTAAACAAAGTGAAGAAGACTATCTAAAAATCCATCATCCAATGAGGGATTGCTCATGTATGTATTAGGCACTGACCTGGTTACAAAAAATTGTCCTTGTTGTCTTAACAAGCATTTGTTAGATCAAACGTTCTCTGGTTTTGCTTTAGGAGCCAGATTTTACAAATTAAATCATGTTGTGATCCAACTCTGCTACATAAATATTATCACAAAATTAAATGTCAAATGTATTAAAATTGTCACAAACTACCATGTTGCAGTGTATAAATTGGGCTAGGTTAATGCTTGGCTATCACATGTGAACAAATACTGGTTCCAAATACTGTAGAGCTTGGTTCACCTTATGCAACATCAATAGATAAAGAAGCATTTTACAGTAGCTTAATTTTTTGCCCAACTTATGCACAGTGAATTGGTAATTTCATGATTCACACCTTTTCTACAAGACCAGTTTTTCTGTCACAAACCCTAGTGAGCTATACAGAATGTACAGTTACTACCATTATCCACAGTTCTACTGTCTATCGACATTAGTAAACAAAGTGTGTTAAGTATGCTGTAACCAATTGATTGAATTTCTTCATACAGAGTACTTACTGGAATGTGTAAATGGCATTGGCATGGACTATCGAGGGACAAAATCCAAGACAAAATCAGGGAAAACATGTCAGCGATGGGAGGGAACTTTCCCCCATGTACCAAAGTATGCTGCTTTATCAAAATTGTATTTCAGGATGCTGTAAAAGACAAAATGGTTACTACAGTGGATAGCTAAATAACTTCAGTCATATCTACCCACAGCATAACACCAAGAGCTTACCCAAAAGCAGACTTGGAGTCCAACTTTTGTCGAAACCCAGATGGAGATAAAGGGGGTCCCTGGTGCTACACCACAGATCCTGAGAAACGATGGGAGCACTGCAATATCCAAGACTGCACAGGTACATTTAGAAATTAAACTGGTAAATACAGTAATGGTGAGAAATCATACTGATGAATGGAGAAATCCCATGCAAAACCTCACTGTTGCCTTCATTGGAAATGAGAGAGTTTGTAAACAAATCCTAGATACAGTACATCTAAACCTCTAGTAACATCATAACACTGATAATTATCTTGTGTGATGAAATAAATTGGGAAGACTTGCTACCTATACTGTAATTGAGCAAAAATTTATGAATGATCAATGACCTTAAACTAATGGCTCATTTTCACTGAGTGGTTATACGGTGAGGTACAGTCAAATAAGGTTTAATACAAGTAAATACGCATTTATTTCCATTTGCACTGTTAGAAGTACCAAAATAGTGAAAAATAGCGTAAATTTTGGGACCCTTTCACAAGGGATTTACAGAGAATTATTTCTTGCGCATGAAACAAGATACGGGAATGAGAACACAGGAAGTGCCATTTTCAAATACACAGTTGAAACATAACATTGCAATAAAATAACAATGGCGCACAGCAATGAACAAAGGTCAAGTAAAGATTTTCTTATTCTTGTGGCAAACAGCCACATGCCAAGATGCAAGTAAGAGTACTGCTGGTAGTGGAAAAGCAAGCCTGGTCAAGGTGACCTGTATTCATATTTTACTGTACCGTACCGCTCAGAAGAAACGAGGCATTATGGTCTTGTGGAAGAGCCTTTTGTGAAGGGATTAAGTTGCTCAATTTTATTTGGAGCAATTCTTGGAGCAAATGTACAAGGTAACACAAATGATTTGTCCTTTAAATGTGCCCTTAAATATCTGCAGAGGAATGTATACAGTGCAGTGGAGAAAACTACAGAGGGAAAATCTCCACCACTGTGAGTGGATTTACCTGCCAACGCTGGGACTCTCAGCAACCCCAAAACCACGGTTACCTCCCTTCAGCGTAAGACCTTATTATTTAAAGTCCAATTGGGGTATGGCCTATTTTGTGCATTATTTGACTGTGGTCTGTCTTTTGTAGTCTTCCTGATAAGTACTTGGAAGAGAACTATTGCAGGAACCCCGATGGAGAGCCCAGGCCCTGGTGCTTCACCACCAGTTCATCCAAACGCTGGGAAGCTTGTGCCATTCCTCGATGCAGTAAGCAATGTTCTTGTCAATATGAAACTTAAAGTTTTGTTTAAATTGTTAACTTGTCATTCCTTTCTTTTAGCAACTGAACCACCGACAATTGTACCGGAGCTTACCTGTGCAAGTGGAGAAGGTAGTTCCTACAGGGGCACAATTTCAGTCACAATCACTGGAAAAACATGCCAGCAATGGACATCCCAAAGTCCTCACAAACATTCCAGATCTCCAGAAAATTACCCATGCAAGTAAGCATCAACATGTTGAGTTTTATGGTTTTGGTTTAATTTGTGGTGTTTTTTTCCTACGATTTCGTGGCTGCATTTCTCTCCATCTTTAACCACAACACATTTCGTTATCTTTTCACCTTGATTGAAAGTTTTTCCAAATGACGCTGCTTCTTTTTCACCCTAATGAACCCTGGCTGGCCGGCCATCATTCCCTAGCTTTCTCAACGTGTGCCTGTTTGTTGCATGTTTGCAACCAAATAATAATAACTCGACTAAACAAAACATTCATTCATTCATTTTCTTTTCAGCTTAGTCCCTATATTAATCTGGGGTTGCCACAGCGGAATGAACTGCCAACTTATCCAGCATATATTTTACACAGTGGATACCCTACCAGATGCAACCTATAACTGGGAAACATCCAAACACACTCATTCACACACATACACTACAGAAAATTTAGCTTACCCAATTCACCTAATGTATAGCGCTTGTCTTTGGACTTGTGGGGGAAACCGGAGCACCCGGAGGAAACCCACGCAAACACGGGGAGAACATGCAAACTCCACACAGAAACACTAACTGACCCAGCCAAGGCTCGAACAAGCGACCTTCTTGCTGTGTAGTGAACGTGCTACCCACTGTGCCACCATGCAGCCCTTAAACAAAACAAACTAATGTTAAAACATTGTGAATTTTAACTGCGAAATTACAGGCTGGTTTTGAGAAGTGTCAGAATGAAGCTCTTTAAAAAAATAATAAAAAGGCCAAAGAACAAAAGAAGCCAAGAACAGAGTTTGGAATCCTTGAGTAACGTGTCCACTCCTGCTCTTCAAGAGTTTAACTCTACCAATATTTTAACACCCCGAAACTTCTTTAAAACACGACTATGACTTGCTTTAGTGTGCCAACCATAAAGGGAATATTTACTGCACAGAGAATGCAACAAATCGTAAACTTTATTTCTATCGCAGAGGCCTTGATGGGAACTACTGCAGAAATCCTGATAATGAAAGAAGTCCATGGTGTTACACTACAGATCCTGAGACCCGCTGGGAATACTGCAGCGTGCCTAGTTGTGGAGATCAACCTAGACCTGGTCTGTTTTGAAGGACGTATTACAAAAAACATTTAACATTAAATGTAGATTCTGGTGTTATTTCTTTAATATTTGCTTCATATACTCCTAGTACTGATTAAAGAGCCATAAGTAATGTTAATATATGATTCCCAGAGGAGCCCGTGATCCCTCAGGGTGAGGAATGTTATGAGGGTGATGGAAGCTCATACCGTGGTGTCATGTCTGAGACCATAAGTGGAAAGAAATGCCAGTTCTGGACATCCATGGAGCCTCATCGACATTCCAAAACACCTCAGAACTTTCCCAAAGCGTAAGAAACGACATAAAACAGCGTCAACTGTTGCAAACTTTGATTTTACTGATTTCCCCTCTGGCGTATGTCGTGATTTATGCAGAGATCTAAGGAGAAACCTGTGCAGGAACCCAGATGGGGACAGAGCACCTTGGTGCTACACCACAGATCCCACAGTTCGGTGGGAGTACTGCAATATTGAGCGGTGTGACAACAAGCCCAACATACAGGAACCTCCTGCCAAACCTGCAGCTACAACTCCAACACAGTCTACTCCAGATCAATCTGCTCCTTCAGAAACAGGTGCATCCACCTAGAAGCCAATAAATTATGTTAGATGTCAAAAGTACCATAGACTGGTTTCACGAGGCCGCCATTTAAAAAGCAAAGTCGAGGCTGCGGTGGGAAGAAACCCGGAAGTATCGCCTGAGTCACACAGGAAAGCTGTGTACCTGGCTGTATATCTTATCAGCGAAGAGTAACTGACACAAATTTATCATTTCCCCACCTTCAGAGTGAGGTCCGTTCTGAATTGAAAGTGAAAATAAAATGGATGTCAGAACTCATTTTTAGCTAAGTTAAGGGAAATGGCACTAGTTAGCTAACGTTTTCTTTCCCAAACACTTATCACGATACTGAATTTCAGTACTGAAATAAAAAAAAAACCAGCAATTTCACGCTTATATTTAATCGCTGTTGATTGCAACACTGCTGATTTGCCTGGTATTCACCAGTGCTCAACAGAAATGACTGTGATTGGCCGTGAAGGTCATCAGTTCACCGCACTTCACCGCTGTTTAACGAGTGCAAACACAGATGAACAAGCGACCTCAATAATCAACTTGAACAATCAGCTTTAAACGCTCCAGTGACCATGTATCTGTGTTTGTACTCGGTGAAGAGCGGTGAACTGATGAACTTCACGGCCAATCACAGTCATTTCTGTTGAGCATCAGTGAATGCTATTTCAGATCAGCTCTTAGATGTTAGCGGGAAATGGACATTTTTAAAACTTCAGTACCGGGACAACACTATTACAGGCAACACAAGAGTGTGCTACTTGTTGACTGCATTGTTTTATTGCTCACCGGGTTACATAGGCTGAAGCAGGGAATCCCCCACGGTGTTTAAATGGTGCCATGAACTGAAGCCTAGGAGGACACTCTTTAAGAGATTGTGATTTTGTTTGATGCCTAATATGCTTTTAATTGTTTAAATTAAACCTAACTGAATGATATTAAAAAGATGTTTACACCATATCTGCATTTTGAAATCGCGGCAACAGCTCGCAGCCCCACTTTCGTGTTTTAAAATGGCGGCCACGTGAAATAAGCCTATTGGGTGTAAGGGACTGTGTGAGTTACAATGTTTTTTTTTTTTTATAAGATTGTAAAAATGGCAATGGAGCAGAATACCGGGGTGCCACATCCATGACTGTCATGGGAGTGACTTGCCAAGCATGGAGGTCAATGACCCCCCATCAGCATGCCAGTTTTACCCCAGAAACGCATCCAGACAAGGGTCTAGAGTCTAATGTAGGTGTATGCAGAATTTGCAAGAACATTTTAAGGGAAAATGAATGACATTTTACCCATTTTTTTATTGATTGGACTGTTAGAAATGCAGAAACCCAGACGGTGATGTAAATGGGCCTTGGTGTTACACAACAGACCCAAGTAAGAAGTGGGATTACTGTCAGATCCCAGACTGTGGTAAGGATTCTCAGTTTTCCTCTTGAATTTGTTGAGTCCATTGGCAAGGGAAATTCACAGATGTCAATATTTGTTACTGGGGCTATAATAGACTTGCTATGCAACATTTATAATAGGCACTTCCTTTCTTATCAGAGAGTCTGAAATGTGGACAACCAGCAACAAAGCCTAAGCGCTGCTTTGGGCGTATTGTTGGGGGATGTGTTTCCAAACCACACTCCTGGCCTTGGCAGATCAGTCTTAGGACCAGGTATACAAACAAGCTAGCCTTCAGTTCACCTTGGTCCTCAATGTCAGGACTGTATGCAGTTAATAACTATCATTTTCTGTCATACCAGAGGCAAAATTCATTTCTGTGGTGGAACGTTAATTGATCCACAATGGGTCGTAACTGCAGCTCACTGTCTTGAGAGGTATGTGATCAGTTTTGTGTTATTGTCTCATACAGTTTTCACTGTACATTTTGCTGTAAATTTTGCCCCTGAAATGAAGTTTACAGCCATTCACTGCTCTAGCTTATAGGCAGTGGTGTAAAGTAATGGAGTATTAATACTTAAATGACTGTAATTTAGCAGTTTTCCTCTAGAATTGTACTCTATTATGTAGTTTTAAAAATGTGTACTTTGATTTTTACTCGAGTACATTTTTAGTGCCCTGTCTGTACTTTTACTGCGATATTTCCCTTCAACCTGCAGTCACTAATTTAAGTTTGTTTTTTTCTTGTCTGTGGTGATTGGCTAAGTAGAATAAACAGACCTGTGACTTCTGTCCAATCAAATTGCGCAAAGAAAAATCACATTAGACAGACCGACCTCAGGACACGGGTATTTTATAAACGCAGCAAACATTAATTTCCCCTTTTTTCCTTCGGCTTAGTCCCTTATCTATGAGGGGTTGCCACAGCGGAATGAACCGACATCTATTCAAGCATATGTTTTACGCCCTTTCAGCCGCAACCCAATATGGCCAATTTAGTTAATCCTAATCACTTATTGACCTTATCCTTTAATCCTGAAGTGCGCTCGTTTTTGCAATTGTTTTAAAACTTCCGATTCAGTTGCCAGAGGGAGAATAATAAACCGCAGAAAACAGTCAAACTACTTGCTCTACAAACAAGCGTGTCCATGAAAATACAGACAAAGTAGAATAATAAGAAAATATCAGTTTGCAACATAAGATGTTTTTATCGTCTAAAAATGAATGGAAGTTAATGAGATCGGAAGTCTCGAGCCAAAAAGGATTCAAATGGCTGCGCACGCTCGTATATGAAGAGTAAGGTGAATAGAGCATGTCTTTGGACTGTGGGGGTAAACCAGGAGAACATGCAAACTCCACACAGAAATGCCCACTGGCCCAGCTGTGACCTTCTAGCTGTAAGCAGCAAACATTAAAACCTTAAGTGTTGAAGATGTAAAATCAATGAGTACACAGCGACTGCATGATGATGAAGATGAAGGATGTCTACTGTAAGACTGAAATCACCTAATGATCTTAAACAATAACAAAATGCACTACAGAATTTTACGTATTCAAACACATGGCCCCCCCCCTGCTGGTTAATCAGAGTTCATGCATTAACATATAGTCGCAGCTATATTTTTGCCCCTTTTTTACATTTTATTATTACACAGATTTCGCATGTAAATGCATCAACCTGCTTTCAGTCAGCTTATTATGGCTTTATATTAGGGATACCCAAACTTTTTCTTATAAAGGACCAAAAACCAATCTTTCTTGAGGCAAGTGGGCTGAAGATAATTATAATTGCCAAGAGTAATTTCCTAATTTATTTAATAATATTTAAAAATAACTAGAAAACATTGCTTTATATTAACTAATACGGTCTATTTTTAGCTTATTACAGTAAAAACAAAAACACTCTCATTTATAATTAATCAAAGGTTACAATGGGCCAACTTTGGCCCACAGGCCCTACTTTGGGCATCTCAGCTTATATAGTAATATAATGTTCTGGGTGGAATAATTTTCACAGCGTACTACTACTACTCTTGAGTACTTCTAGTAAAGCTGGTTTTTACTCATACTTTGAGTTGCATTTAGAACAGATTCACGCACCGAATATCTTTTGGGCAAGTAATGGTTGAGTATGATATTTCAGTTCTCCTTCCGCAACTGCATAGAGGTGACTATTTAATTCTTTATGGAGTATATGAACTTGTACCATTTATTTTGCAGATCTGAAAGTCCATCTGCCTACAAGATCATGCTAGGAATCCACACAGAGCGAGCGACTGAATCATCAAAACAGGAGCGAGATGTTACAAAGATTATTAAGGGACCAGATGGAACTGATATTGCTCTTCTCAAGTTGGACAGGTTACAGTCTTTTGTTGTAAACCGATATCTGTTGTAGTTAAAAAAAAAAAAAAAACACACACACACCAGTGAAGTGTGTAATGTTTTAGTCATTTACTGTAAATAGTAGCCAAACTAAATATGTAGACACACATATGAGTAAATAATGCATTTCATCTCCATATAAGTGGAGAAATACTCCACTTATAATTAAATAGATAAGACCACAGAATGATAGAACAATAGATATATAGATAGATAGACAGATAGATGGACGGACGGACAAACAGATAGATAGATGGATGGATGGATGGATGGATGAAAGGATAGAAAGATATATGGAAGGATAGATAACTAGATGGAAGGACAGACAGACAGACAGACAGACAGACAGATAGACAGATAGACAGATAGATAGATAGATAGATAGATAGATAGATAGATAGATAGATAGATAGATAGATAGATAGATAGATAGATAGATAGATAGATAGATAGGATTAGACCATTAGCATCTCACTTATAGAAACTCATATGTCATTTTTAAACAAGATGCTAATGGTCTAATCCGATTCAATGATCTAGGCTAAGCTAAAAGTGCTCCTGTAAGAAATGAGCCTACTTTTGTCTGATTTCAGGCCTGCATTAATAAATGATAAGGTATCACCTGTATGTCTACCAGAAAAAGACTACATTGTACCCAGCAATACTGAATGCTATGTAACAGGATGGGGGGAGACACAGAGTAAGTACTGTATAAAAAATAGATGTGCTTTGCCACAATTTGACCTAAAAAAACAAATAACTAACAATGATTAAAGATTATACAATGTACATATCTGCAAGCTTTTCTGTCTCTTAGATACTGGTGGAGAAGGCTACCTGAAAGAGACCGGTTTCCCTGTAATTGAGAACAAAGTCTGTAACCGTCCATCATTTCTGAATGGCCGTGTGAAAGACCATGAAATGTGTGCTGGAAACATAGAAGGTGGAAATGACAGTTGCCAGGTACAGTATGGGAGCATTCAAGCCTTTTTAGGGGTTAAAAAAAAATCTAGATTCAGTGACTGTATTTGATCAGATCAAAACCCCATAGAGCTGCTTATATATAATGAAATTTTAATGAATAGTTTAATAATGAAAACAATTATGTGTGGCATATATATATATATATATATTAGTGGTGTAATGGATCACAAATCTCACGGTTCGGATCACACTATGGTTTTTTAGTCACGGATCGGACCATTTTTTGGACCAGCCAAAAAGGGGAGACGACAAATGTAATTTGCTTTCCATTTATTACAAAAACAGCACTGCCATACACTTTTGGTTTTAACAAACAGAACTTAGAACCTGTAATTTTATAAAAAATAAAATGGAGAAAGAACCAGCTGAAAAAAAGGAAAATATTCAACATGAAAATGATCTTTGCTACCGTTGCTGATAATGCTAAATATAGAAATCTAACATCTTGTACAACAGATCATATTTATCTTCAGTTAACGATTCAACAATTCACACACAAGACTTCATATTTCATTATAGCTGGATAATTTTTGAAAACCTATTCAGTGACACAATTTAGATGGTTGTTTGTCGCCACCCATTGGTTACACAATGTAATTGCTAGAACATTCCCCAGCGTCGAGTTCTGTGATTTTAATCATCAACATCAGTGTTTATATCTGAACTATAAACTGTTCTCCCAGCACTTCTGCGTTATTTAATTGTTTGTAACTAACTGAAAAAGTGTAAAAACAGAAACTCTCTCGATCAAACACAGATTGAAATGCAGCAGTTTGAAGGATTAACAAACATATGCAAATCATTATCATTTATTATTCATGTTGCGTAGGTTTGAATTGAGATCACAATCTTTTAATGATTAATCATGCAGCTTTACACTGAATGCATTAATGCAGGCTAAACAAACAGTGACAGAAAACACCTTTAATTAATACCTTAAAAAAACATTTCGGTCCCACCACAACTTTTTCCGTCATCATATTTTACAGGGAAGCCAAAATGCTTCCGTACGCGTGATTTGAATGACGGGGGAGGCGATCTCTCTGCAATTGCTATAAATGTTGGATTAACCTACAAGTTCAAAAAAAGTTATTAATCCACGGGTCACGTGCGTCCCGAACTGTGGGTTGTGATCCGTACAGATCACCGATCAACCGCGATCCGTTACACCCCTAATATATATATATATACACATACAAATACATACATAAACATGGTTGAAGTCAGAATTATTTGCCCCCCTTTGATTTTTTTTTTCTTTTTTAAATATTTCCCAAATGATGTTTAACAGAGCAAGGAGATTTTCACAGTATCTCTGATAATATTTTTATCTTCTGGAGAAAATCTTATTTGTTTTATTTCGGCTACAATAAAAGTAGTTTAAATTTTTTACACACCATTTTAAGGTCAAAATTATTAACCCCTATTAGCAATTTTTTTTCCGACTGTCTACAGAAGAAACCATCATTATACAATAACTTGCCTAATTAGCCTAACCTGCATAGTTAACCTAATTAACCTAGTTAACCCTTTAAATGTTACTTTAAGCTGTATAGAAGTGTCTTGAAAAAAACATCTAGTCAAATATTATTTACTGTCATTGTGGCAAAGATAAAATAAATCAGTTATTAAAACTATTATGATTAGAAATGTGTTGAAAAAAATCTTCTCTCTGTTAAACAGAAATTAGGGGAAAAAATAAACAGCGGGGCTAATAATTCTGACTTCAACTGTATATATATATATATATATATATGCTTTAGTGTCCTCTTTTAAAAACTTTGCATTTACTTATATATTTGAGATAAAAGTGTCTCAGGAAAGCACAATGCTTTTTGTAAAATAGTGCAAAAGGTTTGTAAGACAAACTTTAACGTTAAACATGCTAAATAATCTGCCAGTGACATGAGTAAAATAATCTTTCAAATTGAAAACAATATTATTTTACTCATTAAATATTAAGCATACATATTAAATATAAAATAAAAAATATTATTTACCCCACTGGCAGAATATTTACACTGGCATGATTTAAGAAAAATAATTAATTTTGACATTATTTCTGAAAATAAAACAACATTTTAACTTATCTAAAAAAATTCTCAATTTAAGAACATTAACTGAATATTTGGACAAGAAACGAGACAAAAACTTTTTTTTAGGAAAAGCTAAAAACTAAATTTCTAACTTATGACCTGTTCCTCAAACTCTTTTAGGGTGACAGCGGTGGTCCACTCGTCTGCTACGCACAGAACACCTTCGTCCTTCAGGGAGTCACATCATGGGGTCTGGGCTGCGCTAATGCCATGAAACCCGGAGTTTACACCCGAGTCTCAAAGTTTGTCGACTGGATTGAACGTAGCATTAAGGAAAACTGAGAACTGGTCGGATCAATCAAATGATCTCCAACAGAATTTAAGTGTACAACTAATGATGAAATAATAATGAAAATAAAGTTATATTCTAAGTAACAGACCCTGTTCAGAAGTTCAATAGTTACAGTTGAAGTGAAAATCATCCGTCCTCCTGTGAACTTATTTTTATTTTATTTTTTTAAATATTTCCCAAATTATGTTTAACAGAGCAAGGAGTTTTTCACAGTATGCCTGATAATATTTTTTCTTCTGGAGAAAGTCTTATTTGTTTTATTTCGGCTAAAATAAAAGCCGCTTTTAATTTTTTACACACCATTTTAAGGTCAAAATTATTAGCCCCTTTAACCAAGATATATTTTTTTGATAGTCTACAGAACAAACCATCATTATACAATAACTTGCCTAATTACACTAACCTGCCTAGCTAACCTAATTAACCTAGTTAAGCCTTTAAATGTCACTTTAAGCTGAAAACTAGTATGTTGAAAAATCTCTAGTAAAATATTATTTACTGTCATCATGGCAAAGATAAAATAAATCCGTTATTAGAAATGAGTTATTAAAACTATTGTGTTTAGAAATGTGTTGAAAATCTTCTTTCAGTTAAACAGAAATTGGGGAAAAAAATAAACAGAGGGGGCTAATAATTCTGACTTCAACTGTATATGAAGGATGAGCTGGATGTCCTCCACTACGAACAGGCAATTCCCAGTGAACATGTTTTATTACAGAACTTTCTAGAATGTAATCAGATCTGGTAAAGGAAAAATAGTTTGAATACATTAAATGATCAGTAAACATTCTTTTTTGAGAAAGTCTTTTTATTTGTGCTCCACCATACAAACAGTTCACAATACATCATTCAAGCCCTACTAAGTGATATAATAACAATATTTACTAGCACTTTAAAACACAAAGATATTTTACTGGGAGTTTTTTTTTAAATAAAAGTAATGGGAAATTAAAATACAGTAACTAATATATATATATCTAAAAATATACAGTACCAGATCATCAGTTTGGAAACAATTACAGCTGGGAACAAATACCAGTCCATTGATTTGATCTTTTTATTGTGTCTGATTAAATTTTTATTCATTCATTTTTCTTCGGCTTAGTTTCTTATTTATCAGGGGTCGCCACAGCGGAATGAACCACCAACTATTCTGGCATATGTTTTACACAGTGGATGTCCTTTCAGCTGCAAACCATTACTGTGAAACACCTATACACTCTCACATTCACACACTCGTAACACTACGGTCAATTTAGTTTACCAAATTCCCCTGTACCACATGTCTTTGGACTGTTGGGGAAGAAACCGGAGCACCTGGAGGAAACCCATGCTGCGTCCCAATCCGCATACTATCCGTCCTAAATAGTATGTGAAAATAGAATTAGTATGTCCCAAATTGTAGTATGTTGAAAAGAGTATGCCAAAAATTCCCGGATGATTTACTATTTCCGGTCAAAATTTTACGTGTAGAAGCGTCCATACTCTAACCGCTGATATTGCCCACAGTACACTGCGCGTTGGACATGAATTCGATTAGAACTACAGAACGCGGGTGAAAAGTGTAAACAAACTACAAACACGATGGACGCGCGAGACCAACCGTCAAGCAGAGAGGCTTCAGTAATGACTGTTAGTTCATATCTAGCCCACTGGAGAATATTTAAATAGTGTTGTCTGTGTTATATTTCATCTGCAACAACAATACTGAACTTATATAAAGACGTGTTTGGACATTACCGTCTGAATGCAGAATTATCCAAAGACCTGAGGAGATTTCTCTGCATGAAAGACTCTTGAATGGGAGATTATCCTGCTGCTGCTTCTCCAATAAGGTAGGAAATTAAATACGACAGAATTGTGGTTGATTGACAGGGCTCTTAACTAAGCAACACAACGATCTGTTTAACGAGGAAGTAGTATGTCCCAAAGCCTGCATACTCTTCTGTTACACACTCAAAAGTATATATTTTTCCTTCACAAAAAAGTACATACTTTTAGGGCGTAGTATAAGTATGCGAATTGGGACGCAGCACCCCACAAACACGGGGAGAACATGCAAACTCCACATAGAAATGCCTTCTGGTCCAGCCCGGACTCAAACCAGCGAACTTGCTGTGAGGCGACAGTGTTAACAACTAAGCCACCCCCTGATTAAATATATAAACCAAATTTACAATTTGAGGATGAAAAAGCATCCAATTTATTCATTCTATTTTGTCAGAATAGATTTTCGTGTGAGAATAAACAGCATCACATAAAAATAATAATAATAATAAAGTTACGATGGGTTGCTGTATCCGCTCTCAAACCGCTGTAACGTCTTTGTTTTTGGTCACATCAGACGTCATCAGATTCTCTAGCTGTTGACTCTGCAGATGGTTTTCTTTGTTTCTGTATGTACAGTTCACATGTGTGAGTAGGCTCAAGGTGAGGAATGTTACCATGGTAGATTGTGTATGCGCAGAGAGTAAAACCTCACCTGTTTGGACGTTCAATGTCGTCGATGGTTTCTGGAAGAGGCACACCTTTGGTTTCAGGTAACAGCAGAACCAGTCCGCCAGCCACAAACGCAAGAGCACCTGTCAGGAAACAATCCTTTTTTTTAGATTGTTTAGTATCAGTGTGTTAGTTTTAAGGATATCTATAAGCTAGTGTGCTCCAAAATTCACACTTAGATGATATAAACTTGATGTTAACATATAAAGCTTGTGGTTTGTCACTTCCACCAAAATGGATCAACAATTTTTGTGACATCACCTCATACTTCAGTTTCTCATCAAATCTTCTGACCAATCAAATGCTCTCTATAGTATCTGATATGTCCCGCCCCCTTTATGAAACTTCTCATTTGTTTTTTATTTGATGCACTCGAGTACTCTCACTGGAGGAACTGTGGTAAAAACAAAAATGCTTTTGGCTGTTTTTTTAAAAAGGAAAGGGGCTCCTCTGTGTCCCAACCTGTAGATTACGTCAAATTTTGAATAAAAAAGGTCCATTTCAAAGTTGGATTAGGAGTCAAAGTTTGACTGGTAAGCAAAAACTTAATAGATAATAGTAACATAATTACACCCATCAGCATGCAAAATATGTATTTAAATAAATACAGCATTTAAAATAAATAAATGTTGTATATATATAAATCTACAGCAGTGTTTCCCAACGCTGTTCCTAAAGGCACACCAGCTGTACATATTTTTAACCTCTTCCTAATCAAACACACCTGAATCAACTCATCAGAACATTAGAAGAGACTCCAAAAGCTGAACCTAAAAGTACAGTAGGTGATCTGCCAAAATGCTAATAAGTTAGCATATTATCTTTGGATGGCAGGGGAGGGACTGTGTTTCAAAGCCACGCCTCCTGAAATCGCGAACGTGCGCACCACAACATGACAGCAGACAACCCACTAGTTAATGTCATTCGCCAGGTAGAAATGTAGTTAGTGGTTGGCCGGCGGCGTGCAGGAGTTACTCTTATTACTAAGCCACACTTACATGCTATTTCAGACCGAATATTCAGAGTGACAAGGTAAACAATAGGGAGCGCGTCACAGGTTGTCATTGTTCAAAAATGAACCAATGTGAATATAAAAGCAACTTCAGCTCAGTAAAGCAGGCTAGGCGGAATAGCGCTATTTACTGATGTTTTGCTGTTAAACTAAATAAAAATCTACATTATCGATGCTGTAAATGATGTACCTTATGAAACTGAAAATAGTCACATCAATCTATCGCCGGAAGATTTCAGTGGCTGAACAACACTTCTGTGCGTATAACCCATTCATAACAACACAATCTACATCAGCTCTGTGTGACTAAAATACATTTAAAACATGACATTACCTGTCTAACAGAAATATTTTAGCCATGGTGTCGTCCTTCCTCCAGCGCAAAAGTAACTCCAATATTGATTCAGGATATTAAAAAGTTTCAATTCAGCATTTGATTTTAACCACGACTGTCTCGTGTGCACGTGAACGTGCAGCGCTCATGCAGGCGTGCACGTGCTAATGGCGGATATGCATAAACAGAGATGCACAGAAGCCCAAATCTACATTTGTTGACAGACAGTTTGGGCTACTTATTGGAATTATGAGAGATGTCCGCCCGACACTATTTAATTGGATGAACATTTTTTAGTTTTATGCCTTACCCAGAATATAAAAATACATATAAATACATTTAGATAATTGACTTTAATCAATACTAGTGGAATGTGGAGAGACTTTCAACCAGCACAACAAAACATGTTTCTGAAGACAATCACCTACTGCACCTTAAATAGGTCAGATTAGGGAGACAACCAAAATATGTACTGTTGGTGTGCCTCCAGGAACAGGGTTGGGAAACACAGATCTACAGATTAATACATTATATATACAATTTTAAAAACACACAATGTTGTAAATTACAGTATACTGTACGTTTTCTGACCAATTAACAAATGACAGATTTAATATACAATATACTTTACATAATAGCAGTGTTGGGGATAACGCATAAGTAACGCAAGTTACGTAATAATATTACCTTTCTAAGTAACAAGTAACACATTACTTTAAACAAAATAAGTAATAATATTTGAGTTACTTTTTAAAAAAAATGTAAATCGAGTTACTTTTAAGTTTAATTAATGAGCTTTTAAAAAAATTAATTGCTGAATTAAAATTGAAGTAGTCACAATGAATCACGCAGTCAATGAGAGAATGTGTTCATTATATTGAACGCATCAAAGAAAAGCAAAAGGGGACTATAGTCTCAATGGACAGAGATTTTACTTAAGATAAATAGTACAAAAGTAGCAAACACATTGCTTTAAACCTTCTATAATCTGTATATACGCCATGTATAGCTCTGGGGTGAGGAAGTTCTCAGATAAAATTATCTTAAAATATTTTTTGATGTGTTTTTTAAAGATAAATGGAGATGTAGGTTATACAGTGTGTTTTTATTTGCAGAACTCCTCTATTTAAAAAAAAAAAAAAGTTCTGAAAGAGATTAAGCCTCAGCCAGTTCAGAAAAAGTAATGCAAATGTAACAAAAGTAACGTAACGCATTTCTTACCATAAAAAATAACTAAGTAACACAACTAGTTACTTTTGTGGGGAGTAACTCAATATTGTAATGCAGTACTTTCAAAAGTAACTTTCCCCAACACTGCATAATAGTTACAGTTGCAATCAGAATTATTCAACCCCCTGATTTATTAGCCCCCTGTTTATTTTTTTTCCCCAATTTCTGTGCATTTTCATAACCAATTTCATAACCAATTTCGGAGAGAAATTTTTTTCAACACATTTCTAAACATAATAGTTTTAATAACTCATCTCTAATAACTGATTTATTTTATCTTTGCCATGATGACAGTAAATAATATTTGACTAGATATTTTTCAAGACACTTCTATACAGCTTAAAGTGACATTTAAAGGCTTAACTAGGTTAATTAGGTTAACTAGGCAGGTTAGGGTAATTAGGCAAGTTATTGTATAATGATGGTTTGTTCTGTAGACTATTGAAAAAAATATATAGCTTAAAGGGGCTAATAATTTTGACCTTAAATGGGTTTTAAAAAATTAAAAACTGCTTTTATTCTAGCCGAAATAAAACAAATAAGACTTTCTCCAGAAGAAAAAATATTATCAGACATAATGTGAAAATGTCCTTGTTCTAGTAAACATCATTTGGGAAATATTTAAAATTGAAAAAAAATTCAAAGGGGGTTCAATAATTCTGATTGCAACTGTATGTATAATTATGAAATGATTTGATTTTTATACCAAAATGATAAGAGGAAGTTCTAGCCAGATGACAGCGAGTCTGTAGAGCAGGAATGGTGCCACAATCCCTCCAACATCACAGAGAGTAGAACAGACTGAAACACCTAGATTTCTGCAGCCAAACAACATCATACAGCATTATAAACACACACATACACACATATTAAATACAGTATTACACAAAATTGGAAATAAAAGAAAGATTTTGGAGTATTTTAGAATAGAAAAAAATGTGAGCTTTTCTACTACTTAATGTAATACTAATGAAAACTTTTGAGAATTATTATTTATTTACAGCACAACTGACAGTGAATATCACACAATTGCAAAATGTAGAACTGAGAGATAAAAATGTTGAATGCTCCCTTTTCTGCTCGCAATTCCAAGCTTACAATTCATTGTTTTCTCACAATTACAAAAAAGTACAAAATTTAACATTTAATTGGAAGCTTGATTATGCTACAGAATAAAACAAATAAAATAAAAAAGGTAATTGTGACCTTTTTCTTCAAAATTCGACATTATTTTTCAGACTTACAAGTTTATCCCATAATTGTGCTTATAGTAGAGTTTATATTGCAAAAAAATCAGTTGGAATTGGAAAATATGAACTATAAACACAAAATCCAGAGAAGAAAAATTCAGAAGTACCAGAAATAATGTCAACAACTCTGACTTTTTCTTCCAATTCCAAGAACACATTACACATTTATTTATTAGAAATTGCATAAAAGAAGTCTAAACTGTGAGATGTAAACTAATATCCATAGAATTATTGAAATGAAAAGTTACAATAACCTTTTGCATTTAAAAAAAATAAACTCACCTGATAACAGTAGGATATAGCTCGGTATTCACAAACACTACCATTTCAAAAGCCATAGTGATACCCAGCCGTCCAACGCACGCAACAGCGCTTTTTAACCAGAACATACCTGTAGAAGACACAACATTTGAAGAAAAATACTTGTAGAACTCAGAAGCCACTTACTTTTGACATTTTACTGACTTAAAAGGTGGATCTTCATGATCTATAATAAAAAGGTAAACAAGATGTTGAGCTTTGCACACAATTAAAATAGTTTGAGCATGTATATATTTTTTCATTAATTTAATAGCCATTTTGAGAGTAACAATTAATAATATACATTGGAAAAAAATATTCATTGGATTTATTATTTTTTTTTTAATGTAAATTGTTGCAAACAATTGATATGGGCTGAATTTAAACAAACAAATTAAGTTGAAAATTACTATATTTAATTTGTTTATAAATTCAGTCCATATCAATTGTTTGCAACCATTTACCAGTTTGCAATTTAGTTAGTCCAATGAATAATTAGTTTTCAGTGTACCTCCGATCTTAAGAAAGGATTGAAAAGGAAACAAGAGCACCAAGTTTTGAAGTGGTTAGTGTTAACAGGTACAACTTGGCAACTTCGGGAAAGGAATGAAATAGTGCTGAAAAATAACCTAGCCATAACTTTACTGAAAACGATGTGATGCGGTACAGAAAAACAAAAATACATTTTTATGAATGGAATCCAAAATTTAAAGCTACAAAAAAAAGTTCCTGATATTCAATGACTTGGAAAAAAATTAAAATAAAAGATTTTAATGGCTTGAATAGTCATAATAATTAAAGGGCCTGTGAAATTTTTATATATTTTTTAGAAGTTAGTATCCTTGTTAGCTTTAAAGATATCATTAAGTTGGTGTGCTCCAAATTAGTGACAAAATTTGCATTTAGTAGATATAAATCTTATATAAACATCCATATCTTATATGCCACAGCCATATCACCCTGCAGCCCAAGACCGGTTACTCACTGAAGCTAAGCAGGGCTGAGCCTGGTCTGTATGGCGATGGGAGACCACATGGGAAAACTAGGTTGCTGTTGGAAGTGGTGTTAGTGAGGCCAGCAGGGGGCGCTCAACCTGTGGTCTTGTGTGAGTCCTAATGCCCCAGTAAAGTGAAGGGGATGCTATACTGTCAGTGAGCGCCGTCTTTCAGATAAGATGTTCTCTGTGGTCATTAAAAATCCCATGGCACTTCTTGTAAAGAGTAGGAGTGTAACCCCGGTGTCCTGGCCAAATTCATTGCATTGGCCCTTACCAATCATGGCCTCCCAATTATCCCCATCCACTGAATTGGCTCTATCACTGTCTCTTCACTCCACTAATAGCTGGTGTGTGGTGAGCCCACTGGAGCCATTGTCCTGTGGCTGCCCTCGTATCATCTAAGTAAATGCTGCACACTGGTGGTGGTGTGGAGAGACCTCTCCTCATGATTGTGAAGCGCTTTGGGTGTATGGCCATACACTATAAATGCGCTACATAAATACACATTACATTACATCTAAAGCTTGCAGTTTGTCACTTCCACCTAAATGGATCAATGATTACTTTCTTTTTTAAATCACCTCCTACAGTACCTCAGTTTCTCATCAAATCTTCTGACCAATCAAATACTCTCTTGTAACTGACATGTCCTGCCCCTTTCAAGATGTTTCTCATTTGATATAGCTCAACCACTCTCACTGGCAGAGCTGTGATAAAAACAAAATGCTATTGGCTGTTTTTCAAAAAGGGGGAGGAGCTACTCTATTTCCCACCCTCTCTTTAGGTTTCAGTAGAGATTATGTCAAACATTGTGTAAAAATGCACATTTTAAAGCACTTCACAGGACCTTTGAATTATTTTCATACACAGTAATGAGAAAAGCAATTTAAGTGGTGTAATTAAAATTTAGTACTGTAATTAATTACTTTCTTGAAGTAAGTTACCCAAAACCATCTCTTAGAAATATTTCCAGGCACAATTGAAGGCAAAAGGACAGTCTAATTCAGTACTAGCCAGGTGTACACTGTAAAAATGTAATGACAGAAAGTCAAGACAACAAATATTTGTGTGTTACTTTAACTTATTTTAAAAATCAGGTTTCAACTTCATTTTCTAAGTTATACAAAGCTTAACTTAATATTAAGTCAGTTTGATTGAGAAGATTAGAGAAGATTGAGAAGTTGAGAAGATCAGAAAGGTTCATTTGACTTAACTAACAAATGTAAGGCAGCAAGAATTGTTTAACAGTGTACCAAATAAAGTGCTCATGGAGTCAACTCATTAACTTTAACTAAAGCTAGAAATGCTAACTCACTGTCTGGGATGAATGCTGTGATCAAGCAAGCCGCTCCAGCCACAATATTCGCAGTCGCAAATGGAAGTCGTCGGCCGATCCGCTCAATAGTGAGGAGGATGAGGAAAGCGGCTGGCAATTCCACAATTCCAGATATGAGGAAGTCCACATACACATTTCCTCCCAGGATTCCCAGCCTCATAATGAGACCCTGGTAAACCACAGCACTGGTGAACCTGTGGCACAGATGAAGTTAAGATGTACAGTATGGCCAGATTTAATAACCAGTCACACCAGTGCAAACCCTATTATTGCGTTAACAAATTACTGTCAGGAATTACCACACTCAAAAAAAATAATTGTTGCTGCTTGTTAGAACTACTTATTTAAAATGAGCTGAAAGAACACAATTATTGAGTTTTGTTTTGGGACAACTTAATTGTTTTATGTTCAATCCACTTAAATGTATTAAGTTAACTTAATCAATTTGTGCTGGGATAACATGAATCAATTGTGTGGAAGCCTGCATTTTTACAGTGGACAAACACAGTGAAACATTAGAAACGTGTAATGGCTGACCTCTAAGTGTTTATCTGTTCAATGTAAAAGTTATGGGAGGAGAGCATCTAAATGAGCAATGCAATGCTAATTATTAAAGGGTACCTATTGTGCCCCTTTTAACAAGATGTAAAATAAGTCTCTGATGTCCCTAGAGTGTGTATGTGAAGTTTCAGCTCATTATAACACACAAACATTTTTTAATTACTCTTTGAAACTGCCCCTTTTAGAGTTTGAGCCAAAATGTGCCAGTTGGGTGACTGATGCTTTAAATTCAAATGAGTTTGTGCTCTTTTCAAAAGTGGGTGGAGCTACAAATGCCTGTGTGTCAGCATAGTGGCAGATTCAAAAACAAGACTAACGTCCTATGCTATGTGCTCTTTTCAAAAGAGGGCGGAGCGGTAGCAAACTGGCTGTTTCTCACTCAGGGCTGTCTATGCTCATGGGTGAAAGATCTCATCTTTTCATTTCCCCCAATGATGACACGTACAAAGGGAGAATGTCAATCAAAGTGTTTCTGAAGACTTTTTATCAAGTGTGATTATAAAGAATAAAATTTATTACATTTTACCATTAGAAGCTGGTTATATTCACAGACTGTTGCCACAAAACTGTATTTTAACCCCTTATAATAGTGATTTTTTCACAATAGGTGCCCTTTAAAGTCTGCAGTTGAAAATTGACTTGGATTTGCATCATTATTTGACAGCCAAAAAGCACGTCTTAACCCTTTTTTTACTTGTGCTGTATGTAAAATGTACACCCATTTTTGATCATTGGCTCTGCTTGTATGCTACCTTTATAGCACCGATATCTACACTGTGATTGAAATTATAAAAATCACTCACAAAACTTTCCACTATTCCCATATAGGGTTGCACTCTAATTGGCCCTGTTTTGTAAATCTCTGTCTCTGATGGAATAGTTCACCCAAAAAATAAAAATTACCCCGTAATTTACTCCACCTCAATGTATAAGACTTCCCACTTCAATTCAACTCTTTGTGAATAAATGTGTTGTTTTGGTCATAAAAATGAACATTAATAAAACTCCAGAATATTTGTACAAGCCGGGATTCAAACTCGGGACACCGGCAGTGCAGTTGCACTATACTGTATACTGGCACTGGCAGAGATTTTGTTTCCGACCCTGTTAATCAAACCCAGATTCATCAGATTGAAATGTTTGTGAAATACTCTTATCCTTTTTAATCGCTGTAGTCACATGACCTGGGTGTTTTGAATCACTTCAGAGCACTGATCTGAATCCTCTACCCTTTGGGATCTCGACAGTGTCGAAACGTCAGTTTCACTTCACCCATCCCTAGTAAGTGGTTTCAGAAAGACACAGCTTTATTTATTCCCAAAGCTTTTGCTACAGACCATTTCAATGAGTGATGTCATTGGCCCATGAACATCTCCTGTTTGTTATCAAACTATTTTCATAACTGTAACAAGAGGCAATTCAATCATACCTCAACGTTAAAACAGCTGTCATAATGTAATTTATCAATATGTGGACCTTTTAGGACTCTCGGGAGCTATGGAAATTAAAAATGTGAAACAGAAAATACGTTAGGGCCATTATTATTGTTTACATCCCTCAAAATGGTCTATTATCTAACGTCATGCTACGTACGTTGTACATAGACGCACTTAGCGTGCATTTAGCCTCCTCCAGACATCCCTAATTGGAGTTTATAATTAAAAAATTAAATACTGTTACAAAACGCATTCATCCACTTCATAAGACATGTGTTAACCCCCTGTTGGCGTATGGTTTAGCTTGAAGACAGATTTACGGGCTTTTGGAAGCTTTAAAATAAAGGTCGCTATCCAACACCAATCCAACTGTGTTCGTCTGACAGAAGAAAGTCATATACACAGAGGATGGCTTGATGGTGAGTAAATTCTGAGGTAAATCTTTTCATTTTATGGTGAACTATTCCTTTAACATGGTGTTTAGGATCAAACACACCAGTTGAAACTGAGGATGAACGTGTATGTTCTCAGTTTGGCAGTCTTGAACAGGTCCATGAAAGATGCAGTTGAGCCAGATTCTATGTTGTCATCCTTCAGTGTCTAATGGAGGAATTTAAGCATTAATAAGAGATATTTGGGTATTTGTTGTAAATTCATGCCTATCATATACTGTCTCTGTACCTCAATTTTCTTGGACAGCGTCTTCCTGTTTTCTTTGGCTATTGATTTGGTGATCTCCACTGCTTCAGCTATCTTGTTTTGGGTAAGGAGCCATCGTGGTGATTCGGGGATGAACCTGAAATTCATAATGTATTTAAATAATGGAACATAATGGATATGTTTATGTTGCAGAGTGTAACTCAATTTACACATGAAAACAACAGAAATATAACAATAATGATGATAATAATAATAATAATAATAATAATAATAATAATAATAACTAGAATTGTACATTTCCTAAAGAAAATGTGAAGGGGGTTTGCGTGGCAAATCGATGGGGTACAATGCATTTTAATCGGTTGCTAGGGTGTTCTCAGTGGTTACTAGGCAGTTTAGGGCGGTGATAGGGTGTCCTGAATGGTTGCTAGGTGGTTGCTAAGGCGTTGCTAGGCGGTTGCTAGGGTGTCCTAAGTGGTTGCTAGGTGGTTGCTAAGGTGTTGCTAGGCGGTTGCTAGGGTGTCCTAAGTGGTTGCAAGGTGGTTGCTAAGGTGTTGCTAGGCGGTTGCTAGGGTGTTCTAAGTGGTTGCTAGGTGGTTGCTAAGGTGTTGCTAGGCAGTTGCTATGGTGTCCTAAGTGGTTGCTAGGTGGTTGCTAAGGTGTTGCTAGGGGGTTGCTAGGGTGTCCTAAGTGGTTGCTAGGTGGTTGCTAAGGTGTTGCTAGGCGGTTGCTAGGGTGTCCTAAGTGGTTGCTAGGTGGTTGCTAAGGTGTTGCTAGGTGGTTGCTAGGGTGTTCTAAGTGGTTGCTAGGTGGTTGCTAGGGTGTCCTAAGTTGGTTGCTAAGGTGTTGCTAGGCGGTTGCTAGGGTGTCCTAAGTGGTTGCTAGGTGGTTGCTAAGGTGTTCCTAGGCGGTTGCTAGGGTATTCTGAGTGGTTGCTAAGGCGTTGCTTGGCTGTTGCTAGGGTGTCCTGAGTGGTCGCTAGGCACTTACTGAGGCATTACTAGGCCGTTGCTAGGTGGTTGCTAGGCGGTTGCTAGGGTAATTTGGGTGGTTGCTAGGCAGTTGCTAGGGTACCCTAGGTTGTTACTAGGCAAGCCTCACATACATGCTTGGTCATTTGTTTATACTTAGTAAGCATTTCTAGCAAGTTACAGCACTTGGCTAGTCAATATTAGCATGTAGCTAGTCACTGCTAGCATGTGTAGCATACAGGAAGTTCCGTTTGCTTGCATGAGCCAAACGAGCCAATCCCCATGTCTCTACGATGTTCTGATGCTGAGATATAGCTGTTGATAAATGGTTGCTAGGGTACTCTGTTTTGTTGCCATGGGCGTGGTTACAGACTGAAGTTGGGTGTGGTTGGTTGCCTAAGTCAAATGAGCCAACCCCCAAGTCAATAGGACACTGCTATGCAAAGATATGCATCAAAGCCTATTATAATGGAAGTCTATGGAATCAGTTTGGGGGCGTGGCTTGTGAGCTTCATTATCATATTGAGATCCTCATTGGTTGCCTGAGTCAAATGAGCCAACCCCCAAGTCAATAGGACACTGCTATGCAAAGATATGCATGTAGGCCAGTTATAATGGCAGTCTATGGGATCAGTTTGGGGGCGTGGCTTGTGAGCTTCATTATCATATTGAGATGCTCATTGGTTGTCTGTGTCAAATGAACCAACCCCTAAGTCAATAGGACACTGCTATGTAAAGATATGCATGTAGACCAGTTATAATAGCAGTCTATGGGATCAGTTTGGGGGCGTGGCTTGTGAGCGTCATTATCATATTGAGATGCTGATTAGTTGTCTGAGTCAAATGAGCCAACCGCCAACTCAATAGGACACTGCTATGTAAAGATATGCATGTAGGCCAGTTATAATGGCAGTGTATGGGATCAGTTTAGGGGCGTGGCTTGTGAGCTTTATTATCATATTGAGATGCTGATTGGTTGCCCGAGTCAAATGAGCCCACCCCCATGTCTCTATGACACTCCTATGTAATGTTATTGATGTGGGACATTTATAATGGAAGTCAATGAGATCAGCAATGGGACGTCCCAGCCCATGTTAAGTCAATGAGGCAGTTATTAAGGGTCCTTAATAGGTTTGGGGGGCGTGGCTTGAGAGCTTCATTATCATATTGAGATGCTGGTTGGTTGCCTGAGTCAAATAAGCCCACCCCCAAGTCTGTATGACACTGCTATGTAATGTGATTGACATGTGACATTTATAATGGGAGTCAATGTAATGAATGGGAGTCAATGGGCCATGTTAAGTCAATGGGACCACTTTGGGACGTCCTAGCCCCCCAGGGGTACAACTTATACCCCATTTCGGGGTATGTTCCCACTTAGGCTGCAACCCCCTACAGATGTTGTGAATCCCATATTTCTAAGAAATTCACACTCTGCGCAGTGATTCGTCAAAATTCGGCTCAATGTTAAGTGAATGGGAGATTTGGGATGATTTGGGACCCCCTAGCTCCCCAGGGGTACAACATTTACCCTCTTTCGGGGTATGTACTTATGCGTGCTGTAACCCTTTCGAGATGTGGTGAATCCCATATTTGTACGAAATTCAGTCTTGGCGCTATGATGATTTCCGGGAATAGTTGTTACTGTGCAGGGCTGTGTTCTAGAAAATGAATGGGAGTCAATGGGGCCATGTTAAGTCAATGGGAAACTTTGGGACGTCCTAGAGCCCCAGGGGTGCAACATTTACCCCCTTGTGTGATATGTTCTTACTCAGGCAGCAACCCTCTCGAGATGTCGTGAATCACATATTTGTAGGAAATTCACTGTTGGGGCTATGATGTGTCAAAGTTTGTTCCCATGTTATGTCAATGGGATTTTGGGAGGGGTTTTTTGGCCCCTGCGGGGCCAAAAAACCCCTGACCCCTTATAAAAGTCATAGCACACCATTCCCGATAAAACCGGACGATTTGACCCCACTTTCAAGGGTCTGGGGCAAAAACTGCGGGACTAGTTACGCGCCGAAATTTTGTGTGGAAGAAAAAAAACAATAATCATAAGAAAAGTGAACAGTAAGAATGGACTTTGCCTATGGCAAACCCCATTAATAATATCAACAACAAAATAAATTGTCGCAAATATATTTTTATACTTTTTAAATATTTTTGGTTTTTAAATGCATTTATGTTGTAATATGATGTGTTAGAGCAGTGTTTCTCAACCACATTCCTGTAGGACCACCAGCTCTGCACATTTTCCATGTCTCCTTAACCTAACACACCTGATTCAGATCATCAGCTCATTCGCAGAGACCGAAAGACCTGTAATGGGTGTGACAGACAAAGGAGACTCGCAAAACATGCAGTGTTAGTGGACCTCCGGGAACGTGGTTGAGAAACACTGTATTAAAGGGATAGTTCACCAAAAAATGCACTTCTTATTTACTCACACTCAAGTGGTTCCAAACCTTTAAATCGTTTGTTGAACACAAAAGAAATATATTTTGAAGAATGCTGAAAACCAGCAAGCATTGACTTCTATAGAAAAAAAAAAACATATACTGTACAATGGAAGTCAATGGTTACAGGTTTTCAGCATTCTTCAAAATGTCTTCTCTTTTTGTTCAACAGAAGAAAAAAACTAGTTTGAAACAAGTAAAAGGTGAGTAAATTAGGACAGAATTTTCCATTTTCTCAACTATCCCTTTATTTTTTCATGTTTTTGATGTTCATGTATGGTAGATACCAGACACATTTAAATATTTGCATAAGAATAATCAACATAAAAATAAGAGCAACAAATAATACTTGTCTTCTAGTTGATCATTTGGAAAAGTGTCAGAAGGTAGATTTTTCAGATTAATTATCTGTTGAACTGCATCCCAATCATCACAAATACTGCAAAAGACCTACTGGAACCCGCATGGACCCACGATTCTTACAGAAATCAGTCAAGTTTGGTGAAGGAAAAGTCATGGTTTGGGGTTACATTAAGTATGGGGGCATGAGAGAGATCTGCAGAGTGGATGGCAACATCAACAGCCTGAGGCATTAAGAGATTTGTGCTGCCCATTACATTATAAACAACAGGAGAGGGCAAATTCTTCAGCGGGATAGCGCTCAGATCATACTTCAGCCTCCATATCAAAGTTCCTGAAAGTTAAGAAGGTCAAGGTGCTCCAACAATTTTATAACACAAACAAAATAAACACAACAAAACTCCAACCATATCACCAGCTCCAACTCCAACAAAATAAACACAAACCTTAAAAAGGATCCTTCAAAAATACTTTCACTAAAAATGGAAAACTCTTCTCCATAGATACACCTTTAAATGTTTGTCTTTTATAAAGTAGTCATTATGCATAATATTATAACATTCTCAATAGTCTACCAACAAATATGCACAACCAACACCAGACTGTAACAAGTGTTCTTACTGCTAAGTTTAATTTTGGATTATGACAATGGTTGATGTGTATGTAGCACATGGAAAGGAAAGTGAGGACTTCTATGTTGTATAAGTAGGTCACTTCTGGTGAGTTAATAGCTGCGTCCCATAGATATATACACTAGATATCACATAGGGACCCTGAGCATGCGTCATTAGCGCCGCCACATTGGTACAGTGCTCCTAGGACAAATGTCATTCAACCGCACTAGTCAAGACAGTGTGCCAAAGTGAAGATGCTGGACTTTAGCGCTGTGTACGGATGTAGTAACGAGCAAACAAAGAAAACAAAGCACAAAGGCAGAACATTTCATAGGTAAGATTTCGTTTTTTATGTTTTTGTATGTTATGAACTTTTGTGTTTAACAAGTGTTATTTGTTACTAAATTCTAGGCTTATGCTAGTTTTGTTGAATAAAATAAGCAAACAATGTTATGAAATGTGACAACAAGACGTTGCGGTGCTAGAAACTTGTATTATTGTCGGCTAAGTGAACGAGTCATTCATAACGGAGATTCATTCACAAACGAATCACTCCCTCTGTCAGAATGAGAAGTGAAAGCAGGAGAGGGGGTGTGTTTTAGGACATGGATTAGATCATTTCCATGCACACAAACACATACTCTTGTCGGTAATGCCCGTGCGGTCACATCAATGTAGAAAAGTGATGTAAAATTATAATATTTCGTAATTTAAAAAAATATTTGCATATGGACCACAGGGGAAAACTCCCGATCATAGATATATGTGTATATGTGTATTTCTCTGGCTTTGGATGGCCACAGTCCTCCGCTTCACCTTGGTACCGCATTCATTTCAAAGGAGCGTTACACTGTACTAAAATGGCGGCTCTATTGACGCATTCATTCTAATAGACAACAGCAGGGTTGGCGACATCTAATGTATATATCTTTGGCTGCTTCCTAAGTAGCACACTGTACACTTAACACTAACGGTTTATCACTGACTGTAAGTTCAAACCGTTTCATAGATGATGTTTGATGGTTGCCAAATTAGTGAAATAAATGACCTATTAAATAATATCTGCCATGAGTATAACCACATTCACCATGGGGAGGCGCTATAATCACTCTCGTAGGAGAATTTTGCTTTCATAATCCAAAATAAAGTAATCAAACGTCAGCGCCCGATAGCTTCGCCTCTTCCACTACTTGAGCGAAACTGCATTCGTTGAGTGTGTGAAGTGTCCAACAGAATATTTCAGTGAGAATGCACTACTTGCACTATTTATACTACAAAATGGCGTAGAACAATGCATAAGTATGCAATTTGGGATGCACCTATTGTTGTGTTTGTGAACGGCCATGGTGGTCATGCAATAAAAGGAGACGAGTTGGAAACTGTTGTTCTCATTTGGTAACACTTACCAATAGTAAGTCAGGAAGCAGATGTAGGGTACGGTGAAGACCACCTGTAACCAGCGCCAGTTTGTTATGAAGTAGGCCAGGAGAGGAAGGATGAGAATCCCCATGCTAAAAAACAACTGATAGGTCACTCCAACCGTCCTCCTGTGGTCAACACCAACCAGCTCTGTGACTGCAGCCGAGAAACAAGAGAAAAAAATTAGGGTTTATGACATATCAAGTAATCAAATGGGATATATATACTGTACAGTTAGTCAAAATTATTATTGAAATTTGTATACTTTTTCAAATATTTTCCAAGTGATGTTTAACAGAGCAAGGAGATATTGACAGTGTTTTCTATAATATTTTTTTCTTCTAGAGAAAGTCTTTTGTATTTTAGTTTGGCTGGAATGAAAGCAGTTTTTAATTTTTTTTAACCAATTTTAGGGTCAATATTATTAGCCCTTTTTGATTGTCTATAGCTTGCATAATTAGCTTAATAACCTAGTCAAGCCTTGAAATGTCACTTTAAGCTGAATACTAGTGTCTTGCAAAAATATCTAGTAAAATATTAGGTACTGTCATCGTGGCAAAAATAAAGGTCACACTTAATTTTGATGGTCCGTTTGTTGAATTTAAGTTACATTGCAGCTACATGCTAACTAATTCTCATTAGATTATAAGTAGACTGTTGGGTTGGCTTTACGGTTAGTATAAGTTGATATGTACCTGCAAAGTTTCTTGAAGTCAGGTAAATGTCTGTTAAAGGAGCAGTATCAACAGATATTAAGCAGACAGTCTACTAATACTCAATTGGACCATCAAAATTAAGTGTTACCAAACTAAAAAACAGAAATGTATTAAAAATATTGTGTTGAAAAAATCCATTACGCAACACTTTTGAAACAATTTTAAAAGAATTAAAATTTCACAGGAGGTCTAATCATTCTGATTTCAACTGTACATCTTGGATGACCTGAACTATCCATTTAATATAATACCACTGCTTCAGGAAGGAAACAAATGAAGGGTTTAGATGCAAAAACCTCTAAATGCCATCTGGAATTTTCTTCTAAAATTAGCATTTTTCTCAGGCTGTTATGTCTTGACTCAGTAATTTCACTTTTATGGCAAAGAATAGGTTATTTTCATTGCTTTTAACATGAAATAACTGAACATAAATATTAGAGGCTGAGAAAAATGCTCATTGTAGAAGAAAATTCCAGACGGCACTTAGAGGTTTTTGCATCTGAAATCTTCAAAAATACTTTAAAATGTGACTCGTTTATTTAAAAATGTTTTTGTACTTAGCACGTATCCAACCATCCAGCCGCCCTTCACCCCAAAGCCAAAGAGAGCTCTGAACACCAGGAGGGAGATGTAATTGGGAGACGTGGCCACCAGAATCCCTGTGACTCCAATGAAGAAGTTGGTCATCAGGAAACTCTTCATCCTCCCGTATCTGAAAGAAAATGTGAATCACTTCAATGGTAACTGAAACATTCATGCTGAAAAAATGTAAAAAAAAAATACAGTCATTCATTTTTCCTCGGCTTAGTCGCTTATTTATTAGGGGTTGCCACAGCGGAATGAACTGCCAACTATTCCAGCATATGTTTTACGCAGCAGATCCCCTTCTAGCTGCAACCCAGTACTGGGAAACACCCATACGCTCATTCACACACACACACTCATACACTACGGCCAATTTAGTTCATCCAATCCACCTACAGTATACCACATGTCTTTGGACTGTGGGGAAAATCGAGCACCTGGAGGAAACCCATGCCAACATGGGAAGAACATGCAAACTCCACACAAAAAATGCCAACTGACCCAGCTGGGAAAAATACAATAGTTTTTTAATTTTTTTTTGTTGATAATGTTTACTACTTTTTAAACATTTGGGGTCAGTAACATTTCTTATCTAGAGTGTATTATACTCACCATACTGTATATGCATTTATTTGATCAAAATAAATAAAAACAGGTAAATATTATTACAGCTATTTTTAAATCATTTAAACAAAACATTTATTTATTGTTTTTACGCATTATCATTACAGTCTTCAACAGCTTATTGTGAAATAAATAAATAAATAAATAAAACAATAATAAGAAATAAATATAATGTTTCTACTTATACATTTATATTTATTTTCACTCTCAAAGGAAAATCACTGAACGTTTTTTTTTAAAACATTTTATCTTTAATTCACACGGTGTAATATTTCCACAGCTGTGTAATCACAGCTGTTTCTCTGGATGTACCGGATTCACTGCTTATATAATATATGTTGTTTCTTTGCGGTCTGATAACATTTCTTACAAATTTCCTTTCTTGTTTAAGATTTGTTTTTGTGTTCAAACTATTTATGGTCCAGTTACATTTTCCTTAGGCTTAGTCCTTTATTTATCAGGGCTCGCCACAGTGGAATGAACTGCCAACTATTCCAGCATATGTTTTACGTAGCAGATGCCCTTCCAGCCGCAACCCAGTACTGTGAACTACCCATACACCCTCGCATTCACACATGCACTCATACAGTACCATCAATTTAGTTAATCAACCGGTCCAGCCATTTCTTCTATAAATAAATAAACAAAAATAAACAAGTAAATAAATAATGCCTTCAGTGAAAACATTTCTTCCATTAATAAATAAACAAAAACAAACAAATAAATAAATAATCCCTTTAGTGAAAACATTTCTTCCATTAATAAATAAATTAATTAATAAATATTGCCTTATGTGAAAACATTTCTTCCATTAATAAATAAATAAATAAATAATGCCTTCAGTGAAAACATTTCTTCCATAAATATATTAATTAATTAATTAATTAATAAATATTACCTTATGTGAAAACATTTATTCCATAAACAAATAAATAAATAAATGCCTTGAGTGAAAACAGTTCTTAATAAATATTTAAATAAATAAATAATGCCTTCAGTGAAAACATTTCTTCTGTAAATAAATAAATTAGTTAATAAATATTGCCTTATGTGAAAACATTTCTTCCATTAATAAATAAATAAATAAATAAATGCCTTCAGTGAAAACATTTCTTTCATAAATAAATAAATAAATGCCTTCAGTGAAAACATTTCTTTCATAAATAAATAAAAAGTGCCTTCAGTGAAAACATTTCTTCCATAAATAAATAAATTAATTAATTAATAAATATTGCTTTATGTGAAAACATTTCTTCCATTAATAAATAAATAAATAAATAAATTAATTAATTAAAGAAATAAATTACTAAATATTGCCTTATGTGAAAACATTTCTGTTATTAATAAATAAATAAATAAATGCCTTCACTGAAAACATTTACTCCATAAATAAATGAATAAATAAATAAATGCCTTCAGTGAAAACATTTCTTCCATTAATAAATAAATAAATGAATAAATAAATTATGCCTTCAGTGAAAACATTTCTTCCATTAATAAATAAATAAATGAATAAATAAATTATGCCTTCAGTGAAAACATTTCTTCCATAAATAAATAAATAAATAATCCCTTCAGTGAAAACATTTCTTCCATAAATAAATAAATAAATAATGCCTTCAGTGAAAACATTTCTTCCATTAATAAATAAATAAATAAATTAATAAATGCCTTCAGTGAAAACATTTCTTTCATAAATAAATAAATTAATTAATTAATAATGCCTTCAGTGAAAACATTTCTTCCATTAAAATAAAAAAAAAAAATAAAAAAAATTAATAATGCCTTCAGTGAAAACATTTCTTCCATTAAAATAAAAAAATAAAAAATAAAAAAAATTAATAATGCCTTCAGTGAAAACATTTCTTTCATTAATAAATAAATAAATAAATAATCCCCTCATTTTAAACATTTCTTCTATTAATAAATAAATGAAATCTGAAAACATGGCATCTGGCAGCACGATGGCTCAGTGGTTAGCACTGTCACCAGCAAGAAGGTCGCTAGTTTGAGCCCCGGCTGGGCCTGTTGCCAATTCTGTATAAAGTTTGCATGTTCTCCCTGTGTAGGTGTGGGTTTCCTCCAGGTGCTCTGGTTTCCCCCACAGTCCAAAGAAATGCACTAGAGGTGAAATGAAGAAACTAAATTGGCTGTAGTGTATGAGTGTGTGTAAATGCGAGAGTGTATGGGTGTTTTATAGTATTGGGTTGCAGCTGGAAGGGTATCCGCTGTGTAAAACATATGCTGGAATAGTTGGCGGTTCATTGCGCTCTGGCAACCCCTGATAAATAAGGGACTAAGCAGAAGTAAAATGAATGAATGAATAAATGAATGAACATGCATCTTTTTTGTCCACCAATTGTCTTTTTTACACTCTAAATGACAACATTTTTACAACAAAAATGACATTTTACTAAAACACATAACTATAAACTGTAAAACCATAAAGAAATTGCCTCATTTTTCCTAATAAGTGACAGTGGCTCTCAAAACCAATCACAAGCGTACATTTTAGGAAATGAATATGAATACATCATCTAAAAGTGGAATGAACAAGCTTTCCATTGATGTATTGGTTTACATTACATCTGTTATGATACATATGATTTGTTACGATAGGAGAATATTTGGTTGAGATCAAAACTACATATGTCCAGCATACAGTATGTTTTACACAGCAGATGCCCTTCCAGCTGCAACCCAGCACTAGGAAACAGACACTCATACACAATCAATCACACACATACACCATGGTCAATTTTTAGTTCATCCAATTCACCTATAGCGCATGCATGTCTTTGGACTGTGGGGGAAACCGAAGCACCCGCAGGAAATCCACGTGAACACAGGGAGAACATGCAAACTCCACATAGAAATGCCAACTGGCCCAGCAAGGACTCGAACCAGCGATCTTCTTGCTGTGAGGCGACAGTTCTAATCACTGAGCCACCGTGTCGCCCACATTATAATTCAATCTTATACATTCTAATGTATTTTGATATTTTTGTGACCCTTTAAAATAATGGTCCATTCGTTAATGTATTGACTTGCAAAGTTAATGCATTGCCTTGCAACTTGTACAGGATTGATTAATAACAGATCAACATTTACTGAGTTATTAAAACCCAAAGTTAATGCAAGGTGAGTTAACTTGAACTTTATTGACCTTTATTTTCATTAACTAATTTTAAAGGGATAGTTCGCCCAAAAATTTTAATTCTGTCATCATTTATTATTGACATCCTTGGCTTGTCTAAACCAGCTTAAGTTTTTCGTTCTGTCGAACACAAGAGAAGATATTTTGAAGAATGTTAGAAACCTGTAACCATTGACTTTCATAGTATTTGTTTTTAATACTATAAAAGAAAATGGGTTACATTTGCAACATTATTCAAAATATCTGGTAACACTTTATAATAGCTACACACCATGAACCATTTATTAAGCATTAGCAAATAGTGAATTCATTATCTGTTAAGCAATAAATCTACATTAATAAACGTTAGTAAGCAGTTTTTAACTGCAGCTACAAATGCTGTATTCTTGACTTATAAACACATTTATTATGTGCTTAATAATTGTACTTTCATAATTTGTTAATGGTTTAAATGTTCATTACTAAATTAAGTATTGTATTATTTACAAAACAGTTATTTAAGCATAGTTGGTTGTTTTTTAAGATCATTCAGAACTAGTAAGTAAATGATTAATAAACTATTCAAAATAACATTTATAAATCTTATTATTCAGGCGTATAATTTGTATGCTAATAAAGGATTTATTGACTCAACTTCATTCAGTTTTGTGACCTAATCTAAAGTGAGGACTATTTATGCTTTATAAATCACTTATAAACGACAATTAAAGGCTCAGTTAAATTCTAAACAGGAAAAAAAGGACATAAACGACATTATTCATTTCTATTCATTTGAAGATGCACAAATGAAACTGTATCAAATATAAAATAAATCTTTGCAACCTTATCTAAAATAAAATTACTGTACAGTTTAAACATTGCATCCAATTATATTGTTAAATTATTATATTGTTGTTTGATCTAATTTTATGTCGTATTTTGACACTCCTGTTATTCAGCAATGTTTAAAGTCTACAGTTATTTTACTTCTTAGATAGACTGCAAAGATTATTGTTCTTTTGATACTAAGCCTTTAATTGTGATTTATAGAGCATAAATAGTCCTCACTTTAGATTAGGTCACAAAACTGCATGAAGTTATAAACTGCTTACTAATATCTATTAATGTAGAGGTAATGCTTAACATGAATTCACTAGATGCTAATGCTTAATAAATGATTCATAGTGTGTAGTTATTATAAAGTGTTACCAAGTAATCTTCTCTTGTGTTCGACAGAACAAAAAACTGGTTTGAAACAAGTCAAGGGTGAGCAAACAATGACAGATTTATACTGTCTCTTTAATGGTTTCTTGTAGTATTTTTATTGGTGTATTAAACTAAATTGAACAATCTATTTATTCGGTTAATGAGAGTCATTCAAGAAAATTACTTAAATAAACAACCCGACGTTTTTTAGGCACACTGCAGTGCATGCCCGCCTGCTACTCCACTGTTAGTACATGAAAATCTGAGCATTCAAGTCTATTCAAATCTCAATATTTAGAAAATCACCTTTAAAAGTTATCCAAATTCCATTCTTAGCAATACACAATACTAATAAAAAATATGTTTTGATAGATTTATGGAACAAAAACGTACTAAATATCTTTATAGAACAAAATCTTTATTCAATAATCTAATAATTTGTTTGCATAAAATAAAAATGCAAAAACACAAAATACAATGCATTTCTGGCTATTCCCACATAAACACCCATCCAACATAAGACTGATTTTGTGATCCAGGGTCACATATATAGAGAATAAATACATAAAGCAACACAGATAATTATTGAGGGTCTGTCATACTTGTCTGCCAGATATCCAATCGCAATGCTGCCCACAAGGAAGCCAATACTGAGCGTGGCCTGGAACATGTCAACATACCAGGCGTCTCCACACACCAGATCAAACTGCAACACACAGATCTCACATCAATGCACTTTATACACAGGCTGCACAATATATTGTTTCAGCATTGATATCGCAATGTGTGTGTCCGCAATAGTCACATAGCAAAGATATGCAATGCTGAGTTGGGTTTAAAATTGATCAGCACAACAGATTTGCAGAGTCATTGCAATGTATAATCAAAACAGAGTGAGACTTTATTATTTGCATGTGTTTTGAAGGCATTTCAAGAGAGTTTAAAGCATTTGAGCACATATACAGTACATTTTTAACTTTAATGAAGAATACTTTTACTGAATTAATGCAGATGAAGTCAAAATTATTAGCAGTGGCATTTCTAGTTTAAATGGCACCCTGGGCGAACCACCCCCATATACACCTCCCTTCCCCAGAGAAATAGAGACACTATGGCTGCGTCCGAAATCGCCTGCTACTCAGTAGATACTGCAGAAAAGTACGTTCTATACAGTATGAATGTGAACAGTATAAATGGAACTCAGATGTACTACATCCGCCTTTTTGCCATGATCAATTGACCTACCAGGGTCAGTTGCATCGCTTAACTCCTATTTATGAATTACAGGGTTTCTACATGTTTCATCAAGTCAAATTTAGGACTTTTTAAGACCATAAAGAATGAAATTTTAGACTCATACAGGGTTAAGATTTTTTCTAATGGCCCAGTATTATCATGAGGAATCGTGTAATTGTTTTATTTCCCCCCTGATTAAGGAATTTAATTTGGGGAATTTGCTGTAAGAAATGTAAGAGAAATGCATATCTTTGCAATAAAAAACTTAAATATAAAAAATAAGGTTTTATTGAGATGTATTATTGGTCATTGGATGTAAATTGGCCCAAATTGAGTAGCTTTACTTGGACAAAGCAAAATTAGGTCCTGTTTAAAACAATTTAGGACCTACAACACAATATGTCAGTGAATTTAAGACTTTTTAAGGCCTAAAATATAGGTTTTGAAATTTAAGACATTTTAATACTTTGCAAGACCCCACAGAAACCCTGGAATTTTCTCACAGTGCATCATGGGATAGCGCAGTGTGCATCAGATGCTCACTTAAGAATCTTGCCAGAAGTAGTAGGTCATTCGGGTACTTCTTGCATATCAGGCCCGGCGCCAGAATGTCATAACTGGGGGGGCAATTTAATCCCATTGGTGGGCACTAGACTGGTGACTGATTTCCTTTCATTTAGGCTATTTATTCATTTTTATTATTACTTTGAATTACTGCCTAAGTTACTGACTTAAGGCAGTAATATACTTTTTATGGTAAAACTAATGTGCGCAGTTTCGCTATTACTGACTTTATCAATGAAAGTTAAGCAACGATACCGTTACATAAACACAGACAGATCATGCCTTCAGCACCAAACAAGTGGATTAAATGATATTTGATTGCCCTAATTTATTTCAGTTCGTCTTCTGAAGGTTGAAATGACGGGAGTGTTAGTAATTAATGACAGAAAGAATTTTCAGTTTTGAGTGAACTAATCCTTTACGAAAACTGAGGGGGCACAAATTCTTCCTGAGGGGGAAATGCCCCCTAATAACTCATTTCTAATAACTGATTTATTTTACTTTTGGCATGATGACAGTAAATAATATTTTACTAGATATGTTTTAAGACACTTCTATACAGCTTAAAGTGACATTTAAAGGCTTAACTAGGTTAATTCTGTAGACTATAAAAAAAAAAATAGCTTAAAGGGGCTAATAATGTTGACTTTAAAATGTTTTTTAAAAAATTAAAAACTGCTTTTATTCTAGCTGAAATAAAACAAATAAGACTTTCTCCAGAAGAATAAATATTATCAGACATACTGTGAAAGCATTCTTGCTCTGTTAAACATCATTTGGGAAATATTTAAAAAAAGAAAAAAAACTTCAAAGGGGGCTAATAATTCTGACTTCAACTGTACTCTGCTCGCATACCGTTTTTAGTGTACTATATAGTATGGAAGTATGCAATTTCAGACGCAGCCTATGTGATTCACTTTTTATTACTACCATTGGAACACATGCAATAGTCTCAAACAAACAATACAAATAGCATACAAACAAACTGAAATTTGACTAATATTTCACTACCTTTCTTGCCTTTTTTGCTGTAGAGTCGTCAATTATATTGTCATATAGTTCATTAAAGTAACCCAAACCCAGGGGCGTTGCTAGACATAAAGCTCTATGACCCCCTCACCTCATTGGCGTGCATGTAAGCAACTGGGGAGTTACATCGGGAGCAGGAGAAGCAGAGGGAGCAGTTTTCTGTGCGCACGCATCAGTTTGCATTCACCAGCATTGTTTAGGCTGCACATATAGAGCAACAAACTTGCGGAAGCAAAATATGCCAAATGTATATGGCCCCTAATGTCTTTATTCTGGGATTACTACAATTTATCTCTAAATTAATACACTTGCTTAAAGTAAATTGTATCTCAAAGCTTTTACTTGAGCACTTTTTTTTTGCACCGTCTCTCCGTGCTGCCCCCAGGAAGATGCCGCCCTCGGTGATCGGCCATATTACCCATGCCTAAATCCGCCACTGATTATTAGCCCTCCTGTAAATATATATTTTTTATTTTTCAAATATTTCCCAAATGTTGTTGAACAGCGCAATGAATTTTTCACAGTATTTCCTATAATACTTTTTTCTTCTGGAGAGAGTCTTATTTGCTTTATTTTGGCTAGAATAAAAGCAGGTGTTAATTAAAAAAAAAAAAACATTTAAAAGTCGATGTTATTAGCCCCCTTAAGGTATTTTTTTTTTCTGATTGTCTGATTAATCTAGTCAAGCTTTTAAATGTTAAGCTGAATACTAGTATCTTGAAAAATACCTTGTAATATTATTTACTGTCATCATGGTTATATGATAAAAGAAATGAGTTATTAGAAATGAGTTATTAAAACTATTATGTTTAGAAATGTGTTGAAAAAAATGGGGGAAAGATAAACAAAAAGGCTAATAATTCTGACTTCAACTGTATATCGCAGAAAAACAAAACGCTGCAATGTCCGATTTGTTCAATATCTTCGAGCCCTCCTTTATACACACACACAAAATTCCATTTACAATCCCACCACTCACCTCAGTGACAAACGACTGCCTCCCTTCATAGTCATACTCCCAACCGTCCACACAACTCATCATTGGCATTACAGAGAGCCGAGACTGGTTAAAATCCCCATCTGGATTTTCGCAGCTCAGCCCGGTTGCATTCCAATCCACGTCAAATCTCCCACACTGACTGTAGGACGCTCCTGAAGATCCGTTCATTAAGGGTACGGTCGCCCTGCGAGCGTCCTGAAGGCTCCATCCGCATCTTTCCCGAATCTCACTGACACCCGGGTCACGGCACCAATGCTCAGGAGTAAATCCCTGAAACACAATCCCCACATATACGAAAGAAAACGGTATGGAGACCAGACAGAAAGTGCAAAATATGCGTATTTGGCTGCGGCCGAATGTGCCGGCCTCTTCCAGAATCTCTTCGAAAGTGGTCATGTTTATGCCGTATGCCACAAACAGAAAAAGGTCTGTTTGGTTGAGAGGGGAGTATTTACAGACAGCTGACTGAGCTAAAGTCCAGAGGAGGCTGAAACGTGATCTATTCCAGCTGCGATTGACCAATTACATGCTGCGATGGGACGGGGGGCACAGTTTTACACTTTAGCCCCAGGGACAGCTGTTATGTAAGTTTTTCAGTGTATAATTTGTATTCAAGTGAGTGTTGGGGAAGCGGTGATGTAATGAGGGCTTGAAACTATTACTAATTTAACTAAACTCCGAAAGACTGGGTAGACTTCACATTCAGATATATCAATATCTGTGAAATTTAAATAATTGTCATGAATATCATTGCAAAATGATCTGAAGTGCAAAACGAACTGAAATGAGTTTAAGATGAAGAACTAAAATTGCCGTTGGGAAAAAGTAATTATTAAATAAATAACAACAATATATTAAAATATAGAAGTAAAATTGTACAATAATATATTGCTTATGGAAATAACATAATAACGTAAGCAAAAACAGGGAAACACTTTACAATTAATATACTAGTTAAAGTATTTATCAACACGAACAAACTATGAACAACACACTTACTACTGTATTTATTCATCTTTCTTAATGTTAGTTAATAGAAATAAAGTTGTTTATTGTTAAAGTTTAGTTTTTAACTTTAATTTTTGCTTAGTGTATTAAAGTTAACAAGAGTTTGTATTACAATATTACATTAGTAAATTTAAGAATATGATTAGTACATGCAGCACAAGTGTTGTTCATTATTAATGTTACTAAATACATTAACATTAAATTATTTTTTAAGTTTTACATATAAAAATAAAAATGTAAAATTTGAATGAAAACTGGATACAAAATTAGCTTAAACCTAAAAATTAATAAAATAAATAAAAATAATAATTACACATATATACATTCACCGGCCACTTTATTAGGTACACCTGTCCAACTGCTCGTTAACGCAAATTTCTAATCAGCCAATCACATGGCAGCAACTCAATGCATTTAGGCATGTAGACATGGTCAGGACGATCTGCTGCAGTTCAAACCGAGCATCAGAATGGGGAAGAAAGGTGATTAAAGTGACTTTGAACGTGGCATGATTGTTGGTGCCAGACGGGCTGGTCTGAGTATTTCAGAAACTGATGATCTGCTGGGATTTTCACGCACAACCATCTCTAGTGTTTACAGAGAATGAACCAACAAAGAGAAAATATCCAGTGAGCGGCAGTTCTGTAGGTGCACAGAGGTCAGAGGAGAATGACCAGACTGGTTCCAGCTGACAGAAAGGCAACAGTAACTCAAATAACTATTCGCTACAACAGAGGTATGCAGAAGAGCATCTCTGAACGCACAACATGTTGAACCTCGAGGCAGATGGGCTACAGCAGCAGAAGACCACACTGGGTGCCACTCCTGTCAGCTAAGAACAGGAAACTGAGGCTACAATTCACACAGGCTCACCAAAATTGGACAACAGAAGATTGGAAAAACGTTGCCTGGTCTGAGGAGTCTCAATTTCTGCTGCGACATTCGGATGGTAGGGTCAGAATTTGGCATCAACAACATGAAAACATAAATCCATCCTGCCTTGTATTAACAGTTCAGGCACAGCCTGAACTAACGCCACAGCCTACCCAAGTATTGTTGCTGACCATGTCCATCCCTTTATGACCACAGTGTACAATATGCAATCTTCTGTCCATCCCTTTATGACCACAGTGCAATCTTCTGATGGCTACTTTGCGCAATGTCATAAAGCACAAATCATCTCAGACTGGTTTCTTGAACATGACGATGAGTTCACTGTACTCAAATGGCCTCGACAGTCACCAGATCTCAATCCAATAGAGCACCTTTGGGATGTGGTGGAACAGGAGATTCGCAGTTGGATGTGCAGCCGCCAAATCTGCAGCAACAGCATGATGCTATCATGTTAATATGGACCAAAATCTATGATGAATATTTCCAGTACCTTGCTGAATCTATGCCATGAAGGCAGATCTAAAGGAAAAAGTGGGTCCAACCCAGTACTAGTAAGGTGTACCTAATAAAGTAGCTGGTGACTGTGTGTGTGTATATGTGTGTATATATATATATATATATATATATATATATATATATATATATATATATATATATATATATATATATATATATATATATATATATATATATATATAAATAAATAAAAGAACAATAATCTTAGAAATATTGCCTTCACATATAACTGTAACTAAATGTATTGAGTGTAAGTTGAACTAAGTGAATAAATTATTATTATTGAAATAATATACACTGAAACAAAAAACTACAATAAAACTGACAAAAAGGCTTTTACAATGGTATTAAAACTGAAATAAGATGAAAAAAAAACTCACTGAAATCAGTTCAGCATGAATCACTAAGCCTATGAGTTACATATAAAGCAAAATTGCAAATAAAATGGCACATTATACAGTACAGTACACATAAAATTGCATATAAAAAAGAATTAAAAAGAAGAGGTTGTAGAAAAGTGAATCTGGAGTGAAATGAAGCACGCAAGAATCACTCCGAATAAAAATGCATGCCGAGGAGCTGACAGCTTTATTGAAACAATGCCATGATATCTCAGCATTGAAATCTCAAAACCAGATGCTGAAAAACATGACAAACACAGTCCGAGAAGAGCTAAAGCTTCAACCAGGAGAACAAGAGGACTCCTCCAGGACCTTCTGGAAACATCTGAGAGAAGAACATCTCCAAACACAGCAGTCGCAGACAGATTTTTTTTAATAAGGGAAACTCGTGATTAGCAATAGCTATCCAGCGTACCGTCCACCGTCTGCCCAAAAGGACATGAGAATAACGTCCACCAAAGTGCAAAGTTCCAACAGAGACACTCAGACATGCTTTTTTTTTTTTTAAACTTCATAATGACGTACCGCGAGTTATGACAAACAGAACTGCTGTGGCTTTATTTGGCATCCATACACCTCTAGTCAAAACGTATGAGATTAAAAATGTAATTTAAATATACTTGCTCATCAATACACACTTATCTGATCAAAATACAGTGAAATATGATTAAAATTAATTAGTTAATATTTATGTTGCTATTGAAGGCAGGTTAACTAAATATTATTACTTAACTTATTATTATACTGTAATACTAATTTCTGTGATTTAAAGCTGAATTTTAAGCATAATAACTCAAGTTGTTCAGTCACATGACACTTCAGATAGCATTCTAACATGCTGATTGGCCGTTCTATTATGATAGATTATAATAAGGATTCTTTTAATTAGTAACTTTATTAAATATTATTACTTCTTAACTTATTATACTTTAATACTAATTTCTGTGATTTAAAGCTGTATTTTCAGCATAATTACTTCAGTCTTCAGTGTCACATGAGACTTCAAAAATCATTCTAACATACTGATTGGCTGTTCTATTGTGATCGATTATAATAATAATAATGATGATTCTTTTAATTATTAACTGTTCAAAACATTGTGCAAATTAAATAACAGCTTTTATATTAAATAAATATATTTTTTTTATATTATAAATGAATTTTACTTTTAAGCAATTCAATGTGCCTTTGACAAATAAATATAAACACATTTTTAAATTGTACTGTATCATGATTTTTACCAAAATATGAAGTGGTTTTCAATACTACTAATAATAATAAAAATATATATCTTTTTAAAAGCAGGTCATCGTATTATAATGAATTTTTAAAGGATCATGCGACACTGAAGACTGAAATAATGGAAAAAATTAAGCTTTAAATCACAGGCACAAATTATATTTTAATCTGCATTCAATAAAAAATCTATATATTTTAAATTGTAATTATTTGCTAACAGTTTTACTGTGTTTTTGATTAAATAAATGTGACCATATTGAGCAGAACAAGCTTCTTTTAAAAACTCTTAATAATCTCTAACCTTTGTGCACTTGTCCAGGTATATGTGGAAAAAAACACTGAGGGACAATGATACAAACCTGCGAGACAAACTATTAGAGCAAAGAGCATGAAAACACTGTATACACGTGCAGTCAAACAGGACCAACGTCCCTCTGTACCTTTACTGCCATGTGAGAAGAAGCTTCTGGTCAATAATTTCTGGAAAGTTGACTGCAACCCTGAAAACACAACTAATGCAAATGATTGCATCTTTCGCAAAACTAGTTAAGTCAGCAGGACATTAAAGGTGAGTGACGGATCACATATTCAGCATAGAAAACTGAAATTAATTATTTCCAACTCAAATTTGGTGACAAAACAAAACTGCTAACGCTAAAAGGGAAAAGTGCATCGCAAAAAAGTTTTCTGCTAAATGTATGGCTGCTTTCGTAGGCACTGATTTCGTCTGTGCAAAATGTAGATAACAAAGGAAATGGCTATTAAACAATGGGTAACGCTTCACAATAAAGTTCTGTTTTTTTTTTCTCACATTAATTTAAGCATTCGAGATAATGAAATAACATTGGAGATTGCTTTTACAGTATTACAGCCATCTGGGTTAATGTTCACTTCTTCATGGAGTAAAACAATTGGAAAATTCGACAGCTGTATTATGAATGAACATTAATTAACAAGTAAATGAATATGTGTTAAAATAACACAGATCAATAATTCTGTAAAAAACTAAAGGAGAAATGGTGATGGAAAAAAAGCCTTTGCATTGTTACTTTGAAGTTATGCTGTGCATTTGTACATAAGAGTATTGCAAGAAATATTTTCTCACAAAAAAAACAAACAAACCAAAATTTGCCGCTTTTACCTCCCATCTTTTTTCCCCTATTGCAAAAGTTTTGTGATCAAACACTCGTATGGTTAAAAAAAAAAAAAAAAAGATTTAGAAGATCAAAAAAAAAAAAACCTCTGAAATCTTCCTTTGATTTTTGTCTATTATTATTATTGTTTTTTTTTTTATAACGTGAATTTAACGTTTCTCGTGAACCTAGCAGTGATGCTTTTTAAACATTTGAACAAGAAGTTTTTCAGGAAATATTTTTTATACAAATGCACGTTTTTATAGGCAAATAAATGGAGAATGCTAAATTTTGGATGAGAAAATGCTTCTTTGGGGAACACAAATATTTTGCAAGAGCATTCTGAGTTTTGTAAAAAAAAAAAATATTTTTTTTTGAGTTAATGCTACAGTTCATAAGCAAATTCAAATGCTTACGCAAAAAAAAAGTTGGTGGCGAAAAAGTTTTACAAGTGAAATGCAAATATTTTGCAAGCGAATGCAAAATATTTACAAGTGAAACAACACTTACAGTATTGAGAATTGCATCTTGGGGTGTTAAAGAGAAAACACAAAATTTGCTGGGGAAATCAAACGTTTTGTGCGTGAATGAAAACTTGCGGGTTTCCAAAGCGAACACAAACGTTTTAAAAGCGAACGCAAAGTTGTTTACTGGAAGATGGTGCTGATGTACGTGGCATTGTATTATAATGTATTGTTTTAAGAGCAAACACGTTTCTCTAGGCCAAAAAAAAAATTGAGGAAAATGTAAATGCATTAAAATATTCTTCTCATTCATCCATCCATCCATCCATCCATCCATCCATCCATTCATTCATTCATTCATTCATTCATTCATCTATCCATCCATTAATCCATTCATTCATCCATCTATCCATCAATCCATTCATCCATCCATTCGTTCATTCATCCATTCATCAATCCATCCATGCATCCGTTCGTTCATCTATTCATTCATTTATCCATTCATCCTATTATTTTTTACCATCACCATTTACCTTTAGTGACTCCATATAACCCAATAAATGTAATAATGTAAATCAACTGAACCTTACTGCAAAGTGTTCCCAAACTACACGAAACCCACAAAACCCCACCAACACTGTGATTGCAATCATTTATGAATAATTTGCCCTCTGATCACAATGAAAAAAATTGAACGGAAGCCTGCCGCGCTCATGTTTGTAATATCATTCCTTCATGGCACTAAATCTCTGCATGTGCTCCGAGTTTTAGTCGGAAAAAAAAATGTAACATGCTTTTTTTTTTGGTTGTTGGCAGAACTAGAGGGAAAAGAAGCACTGCACGAAACACCTACAGATGGATGTTATGGTTAAGATGAACATCGCTTAAAAAGTCAAACGCAAATGCCGAGCATGATACTTGAAGATTTTGTGATTTAAATATGGCAAAAGCGGATCAATCTGCTCCGTGTGCTACATGGCTCAAGATATGTGAAATACTGCTTCAGATTGTAGTTTAGAAAAGGTCTTTGACTGCATCTGCCACAATCATCCGGGATTACTTCGGAGAACAGTGTATTCTTTCGGTGAGCGGGCCAATTAAGGGGGTGGAGTTCACATAAAACTGAAAATTCTGTCATCATTTACTCACCCTTTACTTCTTTTGAATCTTTATTTAGAGTCTGTCAAACACAAAATAAGATACCCAGCAAACAATTGTTTTTAACAGACGTCTAATAAACATCTAAACATAGACAGCTTGACTAAAACAAACTAAACTTGGGCTGTCAGTGAAAATCAAATAGACATCTAGGAATAGCCCAAAAATAGACTAGTCGTCAAATAGACAGACCTTATATGTGTAGTCATTCATTTCTGTTCATTTGATGACTAGTCTAGTTTTGGCCTATTCTTAGCTGTCTATTAGATTTTCACTGACAGCCCAAATTTAGCCTTGTTTTAGCCAAGACGACTATGTTTAGACGTCAATTAGACATCTATTAGGCATCTTTTAAAAACAAAAAATGCTTGCTGGGTATTTTGAAGAATGCTGAAAACTTGTAACCATTGACTTTCATTGTACTCTTGTGGTTCCAAACATTTTTGAGTTTCTTTTTTGTGTTGAACACAAAAGAAGATATTTTGAAGAATGATGAAAACCGGTAACCATAAGCTTCCATACTGTTTGTTTTTCCTACCATGGAAGTCAATGGTTCCCCGTTTCCAGCATTTTTCAAAATATCTTTTGTTGTGTTCAACACAAAAAAAGAAACTCAAAAACGTTTGGAACCACAAACATATTATGCAAATCAATCGTTACAGGTCTTCATCATTCTTCAAATTATCTTTTTTTGTGTTCAACAGAATAAAGAATCTCAAAAATGCTTGCAACCACACTGAGGGTGAGTAAATAATAAGCAAACATTCATTTTTTTGTGTGAACTGCCCCTTTAACAAAACAAACAGTACCTCAAAATCGTTAAATAACAATAAAAAATATATATAATTTAAGTTTGCGGGAAACCAAAATATTCACTTGTGATGTTTACATAAATTATTCAAAAATCAATCAAAAAACGAACATACAAAACAAATAAATGATCAAATGACAAAAAAAAACCACCCTCTTTTGTGAGGAAGGCATCGAGTCTATTGACGAATGGACCAACCTGCTCTTGAAAGCTGTCTTTATAAACAGCTCACAGAGAGATTTCCCTTTAGAAAACCCCCCACAAAAAAAAACCCAACATTTGGAGCGTGGTGGCAGAGACATTCAAAAGTTCAGTTCGGGGGTCTGTTTGACAACTCCCTAAACCTTCAGCAGATCCTCGTCACTGTCGTCAGGATCTAACTGGGCTCTCGTCTGGTTTTTATCCCCGTATCGGCTCTTATTTTTGCTCCGTGTGTCCACCAGGAGCCCTACCAGATCCTCGTCGCTCTCTGCTTTGAGTAATGCCGATTTTAGGCGTGAGGATGAGGGGGCCATTCGGACCCCGGGAACTGTCAGCACTTCGTCTTCACTGTCCTGCTCATCCAAGGAGAAGGAGCGGAGGGCATCTGCACGGACCGGTTTGGTGGTGATGTGACCGTTCTCCTGTGGTTCTCCTATTGGCGTCCCGGTCTCCTCCATCAGCCACTCCATCTCATCTTCACACCCGTCTTCATCTGTGTTCACCTAAAGAGAGTCAGATAGAAAGACAGGAAGATTGACACACAAACATAGTCACGCACATACGCATTCTGTTTAAAATTGAGTTATATTTGAACATGCTTAATACGTTACCCTGGAGTATTTGTAAGATACTGGATTTCCTTTCCTGCAGCAGCTTGACACTTTCTGGATTACAAGTTGCCTAAAAATATACAGATGGATATTAAGCAACTAAAGTACAACTTAATAGTGTTGAAGTCAAAATTATCTGCATGTTAAGTCGTGAAGTATGGAATACGGTTACCGGGTAAGCCGCTACTCAGTTGAGTTGATAAAATAATTGTTTATTACCCCTTTTTAGTCATATCACACATTAAAGGCGCAGTATGTACACCCATTGGATGACCTAGGTATTGCATTCCTGGATCAAAACAAACGCAAACGCAGGTTGCCAGATTGACAACCAACAGGAGTGTGCCTGACTATCGAGCCTAAACCAAGTGGCAACCTCCCGCTCTCCCTCGGGAAGCCAATACGGAAGTAACTAAAACTGCAATTCATCGACTCGCCTTGGGGGGCTGGCTCCAGGAAGTCCAAGTGCTTTATTTCTGCATTGGTAAATTGGCCAGTTTTACAGCTGATATAAACATGTTTACAGCCTGGTACAAACGATGGCTTTGGTGCATATAGCTATGATTACCCGTCATGACAACTGTGAGGGGGGTGAATTTTTTTTATAACTCATCCGTTTCGTTTTTATTAAGTTATATTAAGTCTGCATAATTAAGGGCGTGGCCACTTGAGTGACAGCTAAGACTAGCTGCTCGCTGTCTCGTCACCTCAGCTGATTCTGGCTAATTAGCCACTGAGCTCGGCATATACATCGTATTTTTGTTTTGGTTAATGTTTCTTTACACAGTCATTTGCCTTTTGGAATTTTTTCCTGCAATTATCAGATGATATGGCATGCTGTGTGCACTTAATTTTGTATTTGTTTTATTTTTGTATTTGTTTTATTTAAGATAATTTATCATTTATAATGTTCTTTAGACCTGTAATGCACTCTGACAGATTGCTTAGCTGTAGGCATCTGAAGCGTTGTCATACAGTGTTAGTGCTGAATTTTATAAATAGCCTTGCATTTACTAACACAGACTATATTTGAAGTGTTTGGAAGTAATTCGCAATTTCCTCCTCTAGAAAAACATCATAAGAAGAATGTTTAGTGGCTCAGTGTTACAACAGTGTTTTTAAAAGTCTAAACACTTTATTGATATAGTGTACCAAGCACATGTGGTCAGAACACAAACAAGTCACAGGTATTGAAGTATTAAGCGTTCTCACAAAGTAAAAAGTCTGTCTAAGCAAAATGCCGAGAATCAAGCATGCGTCTGTAGCTCCTCTCACTCTCCGCCTCTTTGCCCTTGTTTGGTATCCCGCGTTTGGTGCGATGACGCGCTAACAAAATGGCGACTGTTGGCCGTACCTATTTGTAGCTTCTTTTGCAGTGTTCAGAAACCTATGAGTGACGTCATGGATACTACGTCCAAATCTTTTACAGTCTATGACCTAAACACTGATTTAAATCATGTTCTAAATAAAAGCAACGGCACGCGATAGAGGGAATATTTTTCATATTAAAAGGAGTTTTAGTCCTAGCCAACACCTGGAATTGATATAATAGAAACGCTGTGCAAAACATATGCTGGATAAGTTGGCGGTTCATTCCACTGTGGCGACCACTGATGAATAAAGAGACTAAGCCGAAGGAAAATGAATGAATGATTTGTATGAATTTACTTAATACTTAATTCCAATGTTACTAAAAGATTAACTTCGATACATTAGAATATTAATCAACATTTGATGATTTTCTGCAATGAAGATTACAGAAGAGAAGAGATTACATGAAGTTAACTTTAGGTTGAGTCACATGCTCTCTATACAGTACACTGAAATCATGTGAAACTATGTTTATTATTGAGAAGTTCGGGACGGGGCCTGGGGGTTTGGGGATCCGAGGAACAATGATGGGTGTTGTTGCGTATTAGGGAAGAACATCATAAGACATGAAGAAATTATTTTATGACCAGCAGCGCATTCATGTTGAATGAGTTTCATTGTTAAGACTAATAGAGGAAAGTCAATGGTTATAGGTTTTCAGCTTTCTTCAAAATATCTTCTTTTGTGTTTAACAGATTAAAGAACATCATCAAAAAAAATCAAGGTTTGGAACCAGTGCTGTCAAAGGATTAATCCTGATTAATTGCATCCAAAATAAAAGTTAATGTTTACAAAATATATTTGTGCGTACTCTGTATATTTTCATTCATTAATTTTCTTTCGGCTTAGTCCCTTTATTTATCAGGGTTCGCCACAGCGGAATGAACGGCCAAGTTATCCAGCATATGTTTTACACAGTGGATGACCTTCCAGATGCAACCCAGTACTGGGAAACATCCATACACACTCATTCACTACGGCCAATTTAGGAAACCGGAGCACCCAGAGGAAACCCATACCAACACGAGGAGAACATGCAAACTCCACAAAGCCAACTGACCCAGCCGGCACTCAAACCAGCCACCTTCTCGCTTTGAGGCGACAGTGCTAACCACTGAGCCACTGTGTAGCCCCCTCTGTATATTTTTTGCATATAAATATATGCATGACTTTACAGTATAAAATATTTGTTTAGATTATGTATATATATATATATATATAAATATATATATATATAAATATATATATATATATATATATATATATATATATATATATATATATATATATATATATATATATATATATATATATATATATATATATATATATATCTCAATGATACAATATCATATCTAAATATACATTTATTTGTAAATATATTTGCTTTATTTTTGTATTTTGTTTACAGTATGTGTGTATTTAAACATATAGACGTCAATATACACATTTTATGAAAATACATTTGATTAAATCACAATTTGACAGCATTATTTGGAACCACTTGAGGAAGAGTAAATAGTGAATATTTTCATCTTTTAAGCTTATTAGTGATCAAAACAACAACAATTGAAGTTTTTAAATCATTAGAAACATAAATCTTGTTTTGTAAACATAAAGTTTGTTTAATGATGCTGAAAAATCTGCTTTAAAACATAAAAATAAATGACATTTTATGTAAATACATTTAAATACATATATTCATGCAGAAATATAAAAAAAAATGTCATTATGACTGTTTTATATTGATAAAACTTTTATTATTTTATTACTTTATTGTATTTTTCAATCGAATAGATGCAGCTTTGATGAGAAGAATAGATGTCTTTCAATAAAAATAATAATAATAGGGGCGACGCGGTGGCGCAGTAGGTAGCACTGTCGCCTCACAGCAAGAAGGTCGCTGGTTCGAGCCTCGGCTGGGTCAGTTGGCGTTTCAGTGTGGAGTTTGCATATACTCCCCGCGTTCGCGTGGGTTTCCTCAAAGTGCTCCGGTTTTCTCCACATGTCCAAAGACATGTGCTATAGGTGAACTGGGTAAGCTAAAATTGTCCACAGTGCATGTGTGTGAATGAGGGTGTATGAGTGTTTCCCAGTGATCGGGTTGCAGCTGGAAGGGCATCCGCTGCATAAAACATATGCTGGATAAGTTGGCGGTTCATTCCGCTGTGGTGACCCCAGATTAATAAAGATACTAAGCCGAAAAGAAAATGAATTTTATATTTTATTTATTTATTTTTATACAGATTATTTAGTGTTTTTGAAACGGGGCTCCTCTGCTCTGGAAGGCTGTGTTTATTAATAGTAAAAACAGTAATATTGTAAAACATTATCAGAAATAAAATGGTAATTTTCTGTTTTAACATTGTTTAAAATGTTCTTTATTCCTGTAATGGCAATGCTATTTTTCTTTTTGTCATTACACCAATCTTCATTGTCAGACAATTACTTTATTTATATATTACTCTAATATAGTGTTTCTCAACCACGTTCCTGGAGGACCACCAGCACTGCATGTTTTGGATGTCTCTTTTGTCAAACCCATTACAGGTTTTTCAGTCTCTGCTAATGAGCTGATGATCTGAATCAGGTGTGTTTGGTTAAGGAGATATGGAAAATGTGCAGAGCTGATGGTCCTTCAGGAACGTGTTTGAGAAACACTGCTCTAATATAACTTTCAATGAACATTTTAAATTATGTCCATGTCTATTACATTACTGCCCATGTCTGAAATGAGCAAGTTTTTTTGTTGTATTGCAATGGTTACCTTTAATTGCATTAGTACAGATGTGGACACTGAAAATATGTGTTTCTTCATGCGTAGTGCTGCAATTTGTCACACGAAGTCACGCGCTGTGCTGCAGCAGCAAATGCCGCCTTTTTATTAAAAAAAAAAACAAAAACATTTTTATGCTTTAAGCAATATTCACCAGATGGCGCAAGGAACAACCGCTTTCCATTGTCGGGCCAGTGCAAGCAAACGCCCCCCAAATCAAACAACCCACAGAGGGTTGCGTTTCCGAACACCATCGTTATACAACTAAGGTCGCAAGTTCCATTGTTATAATAAATAAATATAAAGGAAAGAAAAAACACAGCTACTGGTCAGTTTAAGATATTCCATAAAACACCTTATGGCTAGGAGTCTTATTTTTCGCTTAAGATCACCCTGATGTTTGCATAAAATAATAAAGTAGTTTGAATTACCTCCTGTCTTGTTTGTGCAGCAGGAGAACAAGCAAACAGATTGTGAGTACAATTAACAGCAGGCTAAGCACCGCCCCTAAAGCCTGACTCCGCCCAGAAAGTCCAGCAAGCTCCTCCCCTCCATCAGTACTGTCTATAGAGCTGGAAGACCTATTGAAAAAAAAAAGTCAAATATTATTCATGTGTCAGATTAACGATTTTTAAATGTTCATGTTTTACTTACATAAATTCACAAACGGTGGAGGTGTGCCAGACAAACAGGTACTGGCAGCCATCGGTCTCCAGCAGGAATTCTGGGATACCCTCTCCTGCTGTTGGGCTGCAGTGGAACAGGATCGCAGAAGACACGGTTTTGGTTTTGTCTCGTCCACAAACAGATTCAGACGGAACCAAGACGTCGAGGTTTCCACCTGACACAACACGAGGACATTTTATAGAACAGATGCAGTGGAGAAATAATATGCATTCGTCAATGAAAGCTGTGTTAATGATACATTTACTTTCAAAATAAGCATATAATTTAACAGGAATTTATAGCACAAAATAAACTTAATTCATAAAACAAAATTGCATCCAATTGATAACAGACTTGTGCTACTTGTTCATAAAAATATAAATCATTGAGATTGTGTTTATTGTGTAGGGGAGCCTATCTGCATAAAATATCATTTTAAAATGACAAGCATAGCTAATAGTACAACAGACAAAAGATGCAAATAAACAAAGATTTATAATTTTCTGGGGAGTCGAACAGTATTCATAAGCAGAAAATAAGTAATTAATGTATAATAATAATAATAACACTATTGTTTTAATTGAGTACTAACGTACAATTAACCTTTAACCTACGTACAAATGTTTAATTTACTGTGCCCAAATGTTTAAATTTGCTCAAAATTCTTACAGCCAGGCCTTAAAAACACATGCAAATAATAAACTTTCACTCGAAGGTTAAAATTTTAAATTACTCCACTAAGGTGTGAACAGTAATCTCTGGTCAACTATAATCCTGACTACATTGCAGATCCCTGCGATGTGACTATGGCAGACTTGCACAAACGATATATTGTGCAGTCCTAGTTATTACTAATATAAAAATTGAGATAAAATCCCAATATTTTTATGCAACATTATTTTTTGGTGTGAATTCAAAAATAAAATAATTAAAATAAAACTAAAAAACAAACATAAAAAAAGAACCAAATTGTTATTTTAAAATGTATTTTAAACAATATGTTTTAGCTTTTTTTTAATTTACATGACTTGCATGAATGAACGGATGAATCAAAAACAATTTAAAAATTGTGTATAAATGAATTAATGAAAAATATTTAAAAAGTATTTCACCTGTGGAAATAATTCAGTATTTTGAATAGTATTTTAACATTCATTCATTCATTTTCTTTTCGGCCTAGTCCCTTTATTAATCCGGGGTTGCCACAGAGGAATGAACCGCCAACTTATCCAGCATATGTTTTACGCAGCGGATGCCCTTCCTGCTGCAACCCATCACTGGGAAACATCCATACACACTCATTCACACACATACACTACGGACAATTTAGCCTACCCAATTCACCTTTACCACATGTTTTTGGACTTGTGGAGGAAACCTGAGCACCTGGAAGAAACACATGCGAACACGGGGAGAACATGCAAACTCTACACAGAAATGTCAACTGACCAAGCCGAGGTTCCAACCAGCGACCTTCTTGCTGTGAGGCGAACATGCTAACCACTGTGCCTCTAGTATTTTTGTTATTAAAAATACAAAAAAGGGTTGTGACTATTATAAACAATCATAAATAAACTAAATACAAAATTGAGACATTATACAATATATATAATACAATCTACATATAGAAACTTTTACCTATGAAATATTTTTGCAAATTAAGATAAAATAAACAAACAGTGGAAAAAATTTGAGTCTTATTTTTAAAATATTAAAGGTGCAGTATGTAAGTTTGACACAGCAACACGGTGTCGCAGTGGGTTGCGCTGTTGCCTCACAGCAAGAAGGTCGCTGGTTCAAGGCCCAGCTGGGTCAGTTGGCATTTCTGTGTGGAGTTTGCATGTTCTCCCCGTGTTGGCGTGGGTTTCCTCCGGGTGCTCCGGTTTCCCCCACAGTCCAAAGACATGTGCTGTAGGTGAATGGGATAAGCTAAATATCATTGGATCAAAACACATTTTCACTCGGCTCCTTCTCTGACAGGTCCACGCAAGCACAGGTTGCCAGATTGACGAGAGTGTGCCTGACTATTGAGCCTAAGGCTGATGTGAACAGTTTACTAACTAAAAGCAAGGGCACATGATAGAAGAAATATTTTCCACACTAAAGGAGTTTTTGTCCTCACCTACACCTGAAATGTATATGTTAGATTTCTCACAGGGAACAACAGGATAAACCATGATGACCTCAGGTACACCTCATGTGCTTTATTCAGTGTTAAATGCTAACAATATGAGTTTGAATGCCATTTTACATAACATTTATTGCCATACTACTGAAAGGAGCAGCAGATAGCTCACCTCAGATCTGGAAAATAAAATAAACCGTTTGAAATTGAACTTTAGAACTGTGACTCAGTACCAACACGAATCAGTGATTCAGCATCTACATTTAATAACGTTAAAGAGGTTTAATATGTATTAATTAGATTATAAACCTTACCATTTCATGAGTGAGTGTATATTCTGTACTTCTGAATGGCTGAATTAAAATTTCTGTCGTGTTGCATCTAGTGCTAACAGCCAAATTGCTTATTACTGCAAATCTCATCATGTAGCGTGTTGTTAGTATACGGGGTTACAATGTAACCTGCACACTAATGTTTACATTTGTAATATTTATATTATTTGCTAATTAATAACCTCATGTGGAACTCTGAATCTGTGTCTCATTTCAGGCCTGTTACGGTCCACCAGAGGTCACATTTTTGGTCGCGGACGCATGCTTTGAGAGCCTTCCTGACTGAATGAATCAAAGACGCTGTTTCCCATGAAGGCAACCCGGGTGCTGAAATATAATTGGCTAAACTGGCATTTGGCAACAAAGACACACGTTCTGGCACGTAACTCACATTTTCAAAGCACAATATCTGACTTCAGCATTGTTTTTTAGATAAACAAGAATCTTTACTTAGAATGTTTCTTAAATATATGCAAACATATTATGGTACTTTTAAGCTTTAGAAGAGTCAAAAACTTACAGCACCTTTAAGTGTTTTAAACAGTATTTTTAGCATTTTGTACACATGATTTACATGAATGACTCAAACAAACAATTAAAAAAAGTAAAGTTTATAAATTTAATGAAAAGTAATGAAAAATATAAAAAATGTATTCAACTGTAAAAATATTTGATTATAATTTGCCATTTAAAATAGTAAATTATAAATAAAAATAAATACAAAAGCATAAACAAACAAATAATTGCAACCCAAAACATTTCCCTAAACTGTAGTTTCCAATACGCTCTTTCACAGAATTAATCTCACCTTTGATATAATACTTGGCTTTGCTCGAGGAGCCGATTTTCCTGCGGTAACTGCCATTAATCTTGACCTGGCAGATATTGGCACCCAAGCACATGGAAATGGAGCTATCTGTGATGCCCGAAAGCTGGATGTGGTAGATATAGCGGTCTCCATTGGAACGGATGTCTCCTGTGGCATTGTGCAAACTGAGGATAGATAAAACAATGCTTATCTCATGCACAAAACCTGTAATGTGGTCTAGCTGTAACAGTATATACAGAAATCAGAGTTAAAGCGATAGTTCACCCAACAATGAACATTTATTCAAGACATACTCTACCTCAAGTGGTTCAATAAACCTTTAGGAGTTTCTTTATTCTGTTAAACACAAAAGAAGATATTTTGAAGAAAGCTAAAAACCATCGACTTCCATAGTAGGTAAAACAAATAGTATAGAAGAAGTCAATGGTTACAGGATTCTAGAATTTTTCATAATATCTACTTTGATGAAACTCAAACAGGTTTGAAACAAGTGAAGGAAAAGTAAATACATTTTTGAGTGAACTATAGCTTTAATTCAATACCTCTTAAGACATTTTATTAATACTCTTTTCATACATTTTATGACCTCATCACCACTTCAGGTTTTCACCGGTAACATTGGTGACATTTGAACTTAGTTTATTTACTAAACGCTGATTGTAAGAAAGCACAACTAAAGAGTCTTCGCTTGTGATAACTCCTTTTCAACGCAACATAATTCAGAAAGGTGTAAAGTAACACAGTAGAATTATTTAAAGGGCACCTATGAAGAAAATCATCTTTTGTAAGATGTTTGGACAGAACTGTGTGCAGGTATAGTGTGTCCACAGTCATATTGGAGTGATATAAAGACAAGGAGTCTCTTTTTAAAAATTTCCTGACATTAAAACAGGATCCAAATCCCTCCTATTTTAAGGACCACCGCAATGTGACGTAGGGGTGCGGTTTTCCCCATCCACCGAATTGATTTGACAGCCGCGTATTAACATGTCTCCATAACATGTATAGTCATATTTACAAGACAGGATGTGTGAAAAGCAACTGGGATTACAAGATCTGTTCAGCTCTCTGTGATCATCAATCATCATCAAATGTGATCAAGAATGAGTTTTACAAGTTTAAAACATTTTTAAAACAGTGCATGTTTGTAATAAAGTAAGTTAGGGCGTACTCACACTATGCACAGTTGCCTTGAACTGGGCCAAAGCACGCTTGTCCCCCCTCCCGTCTCCCCCGACGGCCCACACTCACATTACATTCGGGCCTGGGCACGCTTACGTCATCGATGATGCGCTGTTCAGTAAGCGCTCTCGCTCAGCACAGTGGAGATTTCTTTAGTTATATTGTTTGCTATGCGGTGACATTTATACAGTCATTGGGTTACACGCAGTTTAATATTTCGCCGAACAGATCAGCCACTTTTGACGCTCATAAACAATCATAAAGTCCTCGTGCTGCAGGAATTAGGAGATTTGCTGAAGGTGCAGCTGTCGTGCAGTGAGGGGTTTGCGTCTTTAATAAACTACAACAGTTTGCGTTCATTGAACAGTATGAATGATTAATTAATCCATATCAAACAGTCCATTAAAAGTCATGTCTCGCTTTCAGTTTCGGGCTCAGGCACGCTTGCACTCACACTGCAAGCGTACCATGCCTGAGCCCAAGTGAACCGCGCTCAGGCCCACCTCTTCCAACCGGGCCAAAGCCGCCCAAGTGAATCGTGCCTGAGCCTGATTCAGAGCACTCACACTTCTCATAGATCCTGGAAACGGGCCTGGGCACAGTTTGGATAGCATAGTGTGAGTACGCCCTTAAAGACGGTAAAATAAATATGTAATTTGTCACCACAGCCGCATGTCAGTACAATTATAAAAGAAGATGCTTCAATCTCAGTTTGTGGACATTAAATCAGGTTTATTTTGTACATTAACATAACGAATATCCATACAGCAGTGGAGAATAACGTGTATCCCGTCACATTTGCTGTGCAAACAGTGCAAAGTTAAACGCGCACACTGTGTATTTCTGTGTGTGTGTGTGCTTCAACTTTGTAACGACATTGTGTGTGATTCATCGTTGCAGAAAGGCTTGAATTAATTCCACAACAAATACATCAAATAATCATTGGGAAAATTCTTACTGTAGTATTTCTCACAAACATTACATGAGATCTGCTTTCCTTCATGTCTGTCACTGTGCTGTTTATCTGACGCAGCAGGAGATGAGGACACACTCTGACAGGCTCGTGGGAACAGTGGACGGGAGAACTAGCTCAGGCACAGGCAACAAAAACAGCTACAATGTGTTTAGAGGAAAAAATCCAATATTCTGAAAGATATAATAAATAATCTGATGGGTGTTTTGAGATGAAAATTTGCAGACACATTCTGGAGGCACAAAAGACTTATCTTGAATCTTGAAAAACTGGTAAAATAGGTACCCTTTAAGAAAGAGAAATACATACTTTATGTGGGGCATTAGCAAACTCCCTGACATTTAAATGAGCTAACAATACTTTAGACTCCCATTTAACACAACTCAACGCATTCATCTATAAAGACACTGATGCGCTGATCTTGCTTTTTCATAGATGACTGCAATTTTAATATCGCAAATTGGCCGATTCCATATTTTATAATTTTACAAAGCAGAAAGAAAATAAATAAAATGACTACATTTTTAGCTCCTCTATGACAGGCAGAAGCAACAACTGCACTTCATCATGATCCACACAAAGATTCAACATGCAATTGAGTGGGCAGTTAGGGATTTTAAATAGATTGAATCGTTTAAAAATATGATGTAAAAACATAATCTGTAGGCAGCACCTCACAACAAGAAGATCGCTGGTTCGAGTCCTGGCTAGGCTAGTTGGCATTTTTGTGTGGAGTTTGCATATTTTCCCCCGTGTTTTCCCCACAGTCTAAAGTCATGCGCTATAGGTGAATTGGATGAACTAAATTGGCTGTAGTGTGTGTGTGTGTGTGTGAATGTGAGAGTGTATGGGTGTTTCCCAGTGTTAGATTGCAGCCACTGCATGAATCAAACGCTGGAATAGTTGGCGGTTCATACCGCTGTGGCGACCTTTGATAAATCAGAGACTAAATCGAAGGAAAATGAATGAATAAACATAATCTGTTTTTGTGAAATAATGCTAAATAAAACATACCTGCACTGAACTAAAACAGATGTCAAATGCTGCATCCCAATTTGCATACTTATACTACGTCCTAAAAGCACATACTTCTTTTGTGAAAAACAAAGGACATATTTTATGTGTGTGACAGAAGAGTATGCAAACTTTGGGACATACCATTTCCTCATTAACAAACCATTATGTTGCTTAGTTACGTAACCTGTCAATCATCTCGAAACATCATCCACATTTCTTTCATATTTAATTACATATTGGAGACACGGCAGCAGGTTAATCTGTGATTCGCGAGTCTTTCATGCAGAGAAATCTCCTCCTCATTCAGAAGTTAATGTCCAAACACGTCTTTATAGAAGTTCACATTTTTGTTGCACATGAAATTTAACGCAGAAAACTTGATTGAAATATTTTCCAGGCTAGATATTAATTGTTATTAAAACACAGAAGCCTCTCTCCTTAATGATTGGTCTCCCGTGTGTGTAGTTTGTTTACAATTTTTACTCTCGTTTGCAGATCTAATCAAATTGACTAGTAGTAAAAATTTAAGTACATACCCTTCTACACTTTTAATATCTACTGGAAATAGTACACCATCCAGAAACCTTTGGCATACTCTTTTCAACATTCTACGGTCTGAGACATACTAATTTTATTTTTTTAATGCTATTTAGGACACAGCAATACTGAATAGAAATGCTAATTCTCTTTCTTCCAGCAGGGAGCACCTATAAAACACCAGGAATAACTGTGCAACGTGATGTCAAATCTAGCAGAATTTTATCGATTTCATAAACTATACAGCCTCTCAATATTCGCAGATTAAATTCAGACAAACTTTACAAAACAACTATGCATTGTATAACCAAAAATAATACAAAATGTAATGCCTTGTAAAATAACATTTAAGACTTTTCAATCCTTTACAGGGCTCGAAATTAACTTTTTTACTTGGTAGCACCGGTGCTCCCAACTTCAAATATTTAGGAGCAACAGAAAGAATTTAGGAGCACCCACCAAAAATGAATGAGCACCACTTCAAATTGTATATTAAGGGATTTATTGTATTTGAAAACAACATGAATCAGGACTAACAAAACCAGAAACAGCTATCTAACTAATGCTGTGAGGAAAATATATATTTTTTTAAAGTTTTTGCATTCCCTCGCAAAGATTGCGAGGGAACGCAAAACTGTTTTTCCACAAACACTTCCTGTTCACTTAAGTGAATTCATTAATGAATTCATACATGTCAACCCTCCCGTTTTTGACTGGATTATCCCGTATTTTACTATTCTATCCTGCTATCATATCATTCAGTATCAGCGAATGCATAGGCTATGAGCCAACGACTGGTATAAGCGCTGACTGACAGAAGCGCTCCGTATGATAAACGTCTGTCAGTCAGCGCTTATACCAGTCATTGGCTGATTCAGAGGTTGCATATGAAGGGTGATGATCGACGCACAGCTTTAATGGAAAAAAAGTGAATGAAGACATTTTTATATTCATTTCAGCGTGTTTTCAAGATTAAAAATACACGAGAAATATGGGAAAATACTGAATGATGTGATGATAGCAGGATAGAATTGTAAAATACGGGATAATGCAGGCAAAAACGGGAGGGTTGACATGTATGAAGTGAACAGGAAGTGTTTGTGGAAAAACAGTTTTGCGAGGGAACGCAAAACAACTTTGCGTTCCCTCGCAAAACAACTTTGCGTTCCCTCGCAAAACATCTTTGCGTTCCCTCGCAAAACATCTTTGCGTTCCCTCGCAAAACATTTTTGCGTTCCCTCGCAAAACTTTGCAAGGGAACGCAAAAACTTTAAAAAATATATATTTTCCTATCACTGTTTTTTTTTTCTCCCACCCATTTTTTTTTTCTCCCACTCAGTTTTTTTTCCACCATCACGTCCCTTCCGGGTCTCCGTAGAAATGAAGCATTGCAGTAAGAAATATTTATTTTGGACTATTGTTTTTATATGCATGTCAATTTAATAAATAATATTTCTGCTACAAAACAACCGTAAGATTATAATAAATCATTCAATTCAAGGCTGAAAGCTACAAAGCAGTCATCAGTAACTAAATAGAAAAATAATATACATCTCAAGAAAGAACGGACAAAAGAAAGGAAGAAAAGTCTCACTTCTGCCACTCTTTAAAGGTTTTGGTTTCGGTTTGTGTCATTGTAAATGCTCAGTCTTGTTATGAGCTGATTTACAGTTTTCTATGTTTGTGGAAAAAAGCAGGCGAGTCAGTCGGTCTATTATTGAGGATTCTCGCGATGGACCAGCAGCGCTCTTTGTTTTGAGCCACAGATTTAGTTCAAACTCAGGAAAGGCGAGCTTCTTTGGCGATAATGTGTACAGTTAGATTTTACATTCAGCAGACATTTGCGCTGAACACGCAGTGAATGCAATGCATCTAGATTCGGGCATCTTCTCTGAAAACACTCGATTGATCTCGGCTGGCGGATCAATATTCACCACATGATCGCTGTCATCGGCGCCATTATTTGTAACTTTATGTGGGGTTTGCAAACCTGTGTACTTTTCACTTTTCAGCTGTTTGCATTGACAGCTAATATGAAACAATATAGTGGCAGGGAAGACCGATTCAGCACGTTTTTAGAAAAAAGTCAAAACAGGTCGCACTACAATATGCAGTCGCACAAATGCTCCCAAATATATTATGAAGTCGCATAGATTAAATTTGGGGCGCTGCTTTAATAGATTTATCAACTTTCAATGCTTTTTAAAACCCCACAGACACCCTGTATAAGTTCAGTGTGAAAGAATAAGAGATAAGATACTCACCGGTAATAAAGGGCTCCCAGGCTGAACATGGCTCCTGTTTTGGGAACCTTAATGGTCCCGTTGACCATCTCTACTTCCTCCTGCTTCACAGCACATGCTGATCGAGTTTCCCACTCAAACCAGAACTCACAGGATTTTTCCTCCCTAAAATATAAAAAGGCAAAAATAAAGATTTTAAGTCAGGAATTGATATACATAAACATACACTGATTAGGTACACCTTACTAGTACCAGGTTGGACCTCTTTTGCCTTCAGAACTGCCTTAATCCTTTTAAAGGGATGGACATGGTCCGCAACAATACTCGGGTAGGCTGTGCCGTTGACACGATGCTCAGTTGGTACAAATGGGCCCAAAGTGTGCCAAGAAAATATTCCCCACACCATTACACCACCACCAGCAGCCTGAACTGTTGATACAAGGCAGGATGGATCCATGCTTTCATGTTGTTGATGCCAAATTCTGATATTATCATCCGAATGTGGCAGCAGAAATCGAGACTCATCAGACCAGGCAGCGTTTTTCCAATCTTCTATTGTCCAATTTTGGTGAGCCTGTGCAAATTGTAGCCTCAGTTTTCTGTTCTTAGCTGACAGGAGTGGCACTCGGTGTGGTCTTCTTCTGCTGTAGCCTATCTGCCTCAAGGTTCAAGTGCAAATAGGGACCGATGTGCACGCGCATCTCAACTTTTTATGTGATTCATGTGATTAGAACGAACCAATCAGCTTCATACTTTGAATGGAATATACACATTTCAGTATTAATGGTGGACTAATTTCCTCAGACAAATGCAGCGCACCCAAACACAGCAGTGCTTTTTAATTTTCTCTATAAGTAAAACTGGTATCAGAGCTACAGCAATGGTTTATCAGTATGTCATGCTCTGAGAGAATGGTTGATGGTTGCCTAGCAATGACAGACGCCACGAGAGCATTAAAACGATAAAGTCTAGATAGGGTACAGCTTTGGATACACACATCAATATAGCATCATTTTTGTGGCACTGTATAACAATAATTTATATTTTTACAGTACTGTGACGTTTGGGTTTAGGGCAGTGCTTCATTTGTATGATTAATTCCCAGAACAAAACCAGGAAATAAAAGTTACCATGAGCGACGTCCAGCACACAATTACAGTTTTTCCAGAACATGACGTCATTAAGCGGTTATAGAGCAAAAACAGAGCATCACATTTCTGAACGGTCATTAATTATTTTGTGCCATATAACGTTATAAGTCAGTCATGGATAATAAAAACATGTAGCTACAAACATAAATCGTATGAACAATCACTATTCAGTTCACTTCACTATTATGTGCCAAGTGAAAAAAATAATAATTCAATGACTCACTCAGTCTAATTATCAAGAAGAGCCCACAGTTACCTTTTCTGTCATGTTTTCTGGCTGACCTGAGATCGCTTTGTTTCTGTCTCCCAATATCCTGATTCATTTGCGCAGTTTCATCTTCTCAAGATCTCGTTTGATCAGGCTCATTATCAGATTTACCCGTGGTTTTAAATAATGAAAATATGCATGACTGCCTCTTTGTCATTTTGAAAATACAAACATTATTTAGGTTAGCTACTTTACCATTATTTATTTTCCCTGCTCACTGCGCACGAAACAATCACCAAACAATGAGAGTGATTGTAAACATAAGAAAGCCAATTGGCTAAAAACATTGTTGAGGGCCAATAGGTAAACATCATCCGGCAAGATCCGGCTCAAATTAAGCACTGGTTTAGGGTTGAGGTTGGGGTAGATGTTAATAAAATACTATTTAACAAATAATATAAATAATTCTCATTACTTCCGGTTGCAGTCGGTGTAAATGTGTGTAAATATATATTATACTAGTGTAATATACACTAGTAATAGTGTATATTACACTAGTGTAATTTTTTACTAGTGTAAATGTGTGTAAATATGTTATGTTAAGTTCAGTAATATTATTAAATGATACGCAAATGTTGATATGATTTATTGACAATACAGTTTGTAAAGTAATATATTAGTCATTTAGCCATTTAGTAAATATATTATTAGAGACTTGCTTTGTTTACCAAACAAGTGGCTCTAAATGGACTGTAAACCTTAAATAAAAGTTTAAAAGCTTTTTGTTTTTTTATTTTACGCTTTAAGTTTTTAGTTACTATACTCTCAAAATCATTCCAAATAAATCTGCAGATTTTTTATTTGTTTATTAAAAAAAAAATTTATCTGCCAAACACTACGCCAATCTTTTTTATAAAAATAACCAAAATGCTTCTCATAACTCACTTGAACAGTAGTTTGGGATGGCCGAATGTACTTCCACACTTCAGCTGTATGACTGTTTTGGCTGGTTTCTTGTTTCCGCACACTTCGTTGCCCATGGAATAATTGACCAGGATCTTTCCATCTGATGAGGACACAAATTGATGAGAAACCAACAAACTAACAAGTTACGTAAGAGAAGCTTTAAATGCACGTACCGATTAACTCCATGGTCTGCGTGTGAACTCGGCCCAGAGTCTCTGTTTTTCCTCCGGCCAGTCTACGACACACAGCAGCATCCGCCGCACAGCCCGGCTGACCTCCGTGAATGACCTGACACAGGTTAAAATAGTAGCTGTGGGAAAAAAGCATTACAGTTATTAATGCATTAAGGAGTCAACTGTATTAAGGAGTACAGTTAATAATTTCATACATAGTCAACAGATGCTGGTGCAATATTAATAATTCAATACATATTCAACAGAAGCTGGTGCAATAGTACACCAGGGCTTTATTACTGATTAAATGTGCTATGTTCCGCTCAGTTGAACATGTCATAATTTTACAGTATTTCAAAAATGTGAACAAAAAAACCAGCAAAACATGAAGAAACTTGGCTGATATAACCAGTATAGCTGCAAAAACAATAGTTCTATACACTGCTCTGTTTATATTAGTGAATAATAATATCTTAGAAAAATAATTCAGCCATTTCAGCCTCGACTTGCATAATAATCTCTGGTTTGATGACCGAAGAGACCGACCGGGGGTACGTTTCCGAAAACCTTCGTTAGCCAACTAAGGTCGCAAGTTCCGTCGTTACAAACGTAGTTCGTTGATTTGCCATTTCCCAAAACCATCATTCCAATGAACATTCGCAAACTGTGTCGCAAACGTGCATGCTTGCAACTACATCTCTAGAGCTGTAGTTAGAAACATAGTTCCTGGCTGAGTTCTATTTCCAGTTATCCCCCCTATGCCCTATTCATTTAGAACATTCTAACATTTAAACTTGAAACGATTTTTTAAAAAAGCACTGAAGTCATCTTTCTTAGGTGTAATTTGCTTTCAAAATATTTTTACAGTTCAGTTTTAGCGATCTTCATATTGACAATTGCGTTCCCTTCGCAGTGCTTTTTTTCAGCTTTTTAAAATCAACTATACAATAAACTTTGTATAACTTAATATTTTCGTTGAAACCTGATTAACTTATTAAAATAAGTTAAAGCAACATAATAAAATTTGCTGTCTTGACTTTTTGTCATTATTTGTTTTTACAGTGCAGGCCTTGAATATATATGACTGAAATTCAAGTACTTTTCTAGCAACTTTTCTAACAACTGAAAAAACAGGGTTTTTGCACCATTTTAAAAGTAAAATTTAATGCTTTTTAAGACCTTTTTAAGACCTCAACTAATATAATTTAAGACCCAAAAATTTCATAATTTCTTTGCAATAGGTTACTTAATTTATTGCCTCCTACAATGGAAATCAAAAGTTTAAAGTTTTTCATTTGGTATCAATTATGTGCAATGTGTAGACTCGGTAAGTAAAACAAAAACAAAAAAAAAACTTTTTTTTTTGTTCCTTTGTGATGTAGAACAGAGCCAACATAACATAGATAAGTTGGATTACACTAAACAACAAAATGCACTGTATGAAGGAACCATATAGAATAGAATACTGAAAATAAACTCAATAATGAAAGTCCTCAAAACAGCCTTTCACAAGCCAAAACGTTGACAAATAATCTACATAACTGTTGGAAAACACAAATGTTACTACATGACTTTTAATGAGAGAAACCCTTTATTTTGTAACATCCCAAATTCTCCTCAAGACATGTGGCATCTCTCTTCTCATCTTCTCAATTTCATCATATAGGTCCACCAACTCCCTTCTCTTTTCCTTGCATCTTTTTCTAATGGAATTCGATTTAGTGATAAGTTCTGCCATCTTGGTCCCTTCTGTATTCTCAGTGTGTGTGTGTGTGTGTGTGTGTGTGTGTGTGTGTGTGTGTGTGTAACCCACAGTACCTCTGACTTTTGGGTGTCTGAAACTTGTTATAGTCGACTGTGAGGTGGCGTCTGAACAAGTAACATCGTTAGGTCGACCCATGGTCACCTCACCTTGACAACTGCGTAATGGCAGCACGCAGGAGCAGACCGACGTCAGCGTCTGTAGCTGACCTACCGTAATAAGCTAATAAATCACGGAGACTGTCATTTCACTCCTGTTTCACACATACTACATTGATCAACTATTAGATGTTTTACGGTGGACCACTGTGCTTCCCTATCGTCATTCATAAACGATCGTCATTAAGCACACTGGCTAAAAATGTAATACCAACAGCAACTTTACTGTAAATTTAAGACAATTTAAGACCTTAAGTTCCCGGATTTTAATTTAAGACTTTTTAAAGACCTGTGGGAACCCTGAAAAATACACTTGATGAAACCTAACACAAACTCAAGAAAAAAAGACTCCATGGGACATGCATTCTTATTGTCATACATTCACCTCACATGACAGAGCAAATAAACCCAAACAGACGAACAGTGTTGATACTAACGAGTCTTGGCCATTGCTGAACTTCCAGGGCTCTGTTAGAGAGGAGAGTGTGCGCAGGTCGTAGGTTTGGTGTTTTCCTGCCAGTTTGCACTCCATCTTTCTGGGTGGACAAACCACATTGGTTCTCCACTGGAAAGTGGCAGAACAGCCCTGGGTTTCGCTGATCAGCTGTGGACTTCCACGACCCGCCGCTCGATCACAAGTGAACAAGATCGAAGACTGACGCTTCCCTCGCAAAGCTGTGACATGCAGAAAAACATCATCTTAAAATGAAGCACATTTACTCAGCATGATACACACATCTATATAAAACATTCAAATAAACAAATAAAATATACACCAAATGTTCATGTTCACTGGTGGTGGATGAGGAGATTCCCCCCAATATGTAAAGCGCTTTGAGTGTCTAGAAAAGCGCTATATAAATGTAAGGAATTATTAATTATTATTACTATTATTATTATGTCACGTGCAAACAAATTGCAGAAACTAATAATTACACATTCGTTTTTAAATATTACTCATTTAAACACAACTTATGTAATTAGCAATATCTGCCAAAAAAAAAAAAAAAAAACTTTACAATTTCACATTTCAAGTGTACCTAAAAATTATTTATTTATGTAAAAAATCATTTATTTATATTGTTTTGTAAATATATTTATTTAAAAATGAAACAAGTCTGTCACGTTGGTGGACTAAACGTTCTTGAGGAGGAGCTGAAATTAATAAACAAATAAATAAACAAATAAATAAAGAGATATATCACAATATAGTACCATTATGCAAATTCAATTAATTACTTAATGGTTTATATGTTTGTGTGTGTGTATATATATATATATATATATATATATATATATATATATATATATATATATATATATATATATATATATATAATTTATTAATTATTATTACTTTTAATATACTTATTTCATTGGCTCAATAAATAATATGATTTACATAATGAATCATTCATACCGTCAGTACAGAATCCCCATTTTTTATCATCGTCATAGCTGTTTGTAGTTGCGCACCACTTCCTGCCATCAGTCCTGCCTTCAGTTGTGCATTCAGTGTAATACTTTTTCAGGAACTTAAAGGGAAAAGTGCATACTTCATCTTCATCTGTGACTGAAAAAACAAACAAAAAAACAAACAAACAAACACACATCTGAATCATTTAGAAAGAACTAGATGTGTAACTAAATTCTTTCGTCAGATTACAACTTAGATTGCCATTAACCTTGCTTGATTGCAATGCATTCTGGGTTCACCTTAAACACAATTTGGCAAAAACAATGCCTCATAAATGGTATTTTATTTATTATCTTCCAGAATAAAATGTGTCAACTGTGAACCCATGGCATTTATTATTCATGGTTTCTGCACATTTCAACAAGTCAAGACTTTAAGACCCTTTCAAGACCATTTTGAATGAAATTTTAGACTTATACAGGGCTAAACACTAAGGATTTTTTTTTCTAAGGGCCTGGTTGTTGTTGCTTTTTTAATGCTATTTGATACAAGTTATTTCTTAGCCAAATATTTTAATTTATCAAAAGAAGAAAATTCTAGTTGCATATACTTTTTCAACATGATGTTTCTTTTAAAAATATATTTTTATGGACACAATTACATGAATGATCAAAAATATTTGTTGGCTTGTTGTCAGAATGGATTGAGTATAACTCCTATTCAACCTAATGCTTTCTGTTATAAAACCTTGCCTATTCACAAATATTATGCCTGCTTCCGTCTTACTTCTGTACATAGTTTTTGTATAAGTGGAGGATCATGTAAAGGGAAATATTGCTCTTTTATTATCAAGAGGAATTGTGTAATTGTTTTTAGGTTTCTTCCCCTAAATAGAGAATAAAATTTAGACAATTTGCTGTTCAAATGGCTATTGTGAAATGTATCTCTTTGCAATAAAAAAAAATCATATATATTGTCGGTGATTGGATGGGTGTTGGACTGATTGGGTAGCTTTACTTGGACAAAGCTAAATTAAGACCTGTTTTAAATGTTTTAAGACTATTTAAGACACAGTGGACATCCTGTCATTCCTAGAGATTTCTAAATCTAAATCCTAAATCTGGAAATGTAGATGTACATTCTAAAGCACTATAATTAATAGCATATACAAATAAAATTTTTTATTTGATTAATAAAATATAAAAAATAACTACAGAACTATTAAATTTTTTAAAATGTTTTAAAAATTAATTTTTTAATCAATCATTACTGTTTTCCCCAAACTGCAACCACACTAACAAAATGCATTATTTTCCACTGTCCACTTTAATGGACAGTGGAAAATGATGCATTTTGTTAGTGTGGTTGCAGTTTGGGAAAAACAGTAATGATTAATTTAATAATTCATATTTAAATCATTAGAAAATTGTGGATAATTAGAAAACTTTTATTCTTATTTCACAAATATTACATATGCTCATAAAATGTTTTAATTAATATTAGTATGTATAGTTTTGAATTATTATTGAACAGATAAATACTTTCTGATATTTTGAATCTTGTTAAAACACTTTGACAACTTAAACACAAACACTTGTTTACATGTGAATAATCAACTAATTTGACGCATCTTGTAGGGGGTGGGACTTTTAAGAAACAAGAGCATTTGATTGGTCAGAGGATCTGATGAGAAGCTAAAGTGCTTGGTGATGTAAAAAAATTGCTGATTCTCCTTAATTCAAATGTTGGAGCACTCTAACTTACAGATAACCTTAAGAACACATTGATGCTAAAACATTTTAATTTTGATTTCATGTAAATGTAAAACTCTTGTTTGGCAGGTGTTTGGGGGTGATTGATTATGTTTGTCTGACGTTGACGTAGGGTTGCATGATATAAAAAAAAAAATTGGCATTGTGATATTTTGTTTTGCTGCGATATGAATATAATTTCACCAGAGGATTTATAGCTCTATTTGGAAAGATTTCAATCATTTAGATCGACTGGGGTGATCAAGTCTTTTTATATGCAGTACGTCTGCATAAAATATAATAAACAAGCATATATAAATACAACATAGGAAAAATAAAAGTTAAATAAACAGTGCTTATTGGTTTTCTGGGCAGTCTAACCTCAATTAAATACAAAAATTGTAACAATCAAATAGAAAATAGCATAGTCGTCATTGTATAAATGACTATTGCAGATAGATTCTTTGCGATATCGATGCTCAAACGATAAATTGCTCATCCTTACTTTGAGGACAGGGGTCTCCTCCGCTGTACTGCATCATCACAGACTGCTCTTCTCTCTTGTAGTCCAGGTTCATGAATTTACTGTTGCCGTATGAAGCTGTTGAGCCATTGGAGACCAGACACACTGCGCTGTCTTTACAACCCGTGTTGGCCACAGTCCCACACACATTGATGTTAAAAGAGCCAGAGGTCACAGGAACCTTAAAATAAAATTCAGTACAAACTTCTCAACACTTACTTTATTAATATAACGCAATATACAGTAACAACAGTCGTTGACCATTGTGCTGTACACAAATTGCATAAAATGATCAGATAAGATCAAAGGAATAAAACAACATACAATATAGGGCTGTATGATATTGGAAAATATTTGACATTGTGATTTTTTGTTTTGCTGCGATATATATTGCGATATGAATATAGAAATATTTCATCCGATGATTTGAATAGCTCTATTTGGAAAGATTTTATTAATTTAGATCAACTGGGATGATCAAGTCTTTTTCTATGCAGTGCATCTGCATAAATTAGAATAAATTACAAGCATATAGACAAATTGAACAATCAAAGTAAATAAAATGGTCATCATTATATAAATAATTTATACATAATCACTATTGGTTCAAAAGTTTGGGGTCAGTTTTTTTTTTTAATGTTTTAAAAAAAAATGATTCTGTTCATCAAGGCAGCGTTTATTAAATGTAAAAAAAAAATTGTTAAATATTTATTACAATTTTAAATAACTGGTTTCTTATTGTATGTAGTTTCAAATGAAATTATTACTCCAGTCATTGCTTTTATTACTATTACCATTAATAATAATAATAATATGAAGTTAATTTCTGAAGGATCATGTGACTGAGACTGGCGTAAGAAAGCTGAAAATTCATCTTTAAAATCACTGGAATAAATTAATAAATTAAATGATGAACTACTTTTGATCAGTTATTTTATAGTGCAATAACATTTCACATTTTTACAATTTGTAATGTATTTTTGATTAAATAAATGCAGCCTTGGTGAGCAAGAGAAGCTCATTTTAAAACATTTAAAAATCCTACTGACCCCAAACTTTTGACCGGTAGTGTATGTATACATACATATATATATATATATATATATATATATATATATATATATATATATATATATATATATATATATATATATATATATATATATATATATATATATATATATATATATATATATATATAGTTGCAATCAAAATTATTCAACCCCCTGATTTATTAGCCCCCCCGTTTATTTTTTTCCCCAATTTCTGTTTAACGGAGAGAAAATTTTTTCAACACATTTCTAAACATAATAGTTTTAATAACTCATCTCTAATAACTGATTTATTTTAACTTTGCCATGATGACAGTAAATAATATTTGACTAGATATTTTTCAAGACATTTCTATACAGCTTAAAGTGACATTTAAAGGCTTAACTAGGTTAATTAGGTTAACTAGGCAGGTTAGGGTAATTAGACAAGTTATTGTATAACGATGGTTTGTTCTGTATACTATACTATACTTATTTGTTTTATTTCAGCTAGATTAAAAGCAATTTTTTTTAACCATTTTAAGGTCAATATTATTAGCCCCTTTAGCAATATTTTTTTTCGATTGTCTACAAAACAAACCATCGTTATACAATGACTTGCCTAGTTACCTTAACTTGCCTATTTAACCTAGTTAAGTCTTTAAATGTCACTTTAAGCTGAATACAAGTATCTTCTAAAAAATATCTAGTAAAATATTATGTACTGTCATCAAGGCAAAGATAAAAGAAATTGGTTATTAAAACTATCATGTTTAGAAATGTGTTGAAAAAATATATACAGAGAGGCTAATAAATCTGACTTCAACTGTATATCGTGATTTTTTTTATATCGTGATACTTATTATTTTTTTCTAAAATTTCAGTCTATTTTGCAGCAGAAGCCTCTCTCCTCTCTCTTACCTGAACAGCTCCAGTCAGCGCTGAGAGGTCAAAGGTGTAGCGCAGCTGAGAGACGGTCAGATTGCAGCCCTGTGCCGTGATGATCTCTGGACAAACCACAGGAGTGGCCCATTCAAACACATACATGCAGCTGTGAGCCCGAATCATCCGAGGAGAACCCTGATGTGGAGAACAAACACTTAAACTCAGGTACAACAGAAAATTATGGCAAAAAAAAAAAAAAAAATACTGTACCAACAACTGATTAGGGCTGGACGATATGACAAAAATCCCATATCATAATATAAGTAATCTCATATGCTGATATTAGATATATCACAATATAGTACCATTTCTGCAAATTCAATTAATTAATGGTTTATACTGTGTGTGTGTGTGTGTGTGTGTGTGTGTGTATATACACAGACACACACAGACACACATACACACACACAGACACACACACACACACACACACACACACACACACACACACACACACACACCACACACACACACACACACACACACACACACAATTATTTAATTGAATTTGCAGAAATGGTACTATATTGTGATATATCTATCAGCATATGATATATATACATATATATACACAACATGTAAAGGATTCTTTAATTTTTTTTTTTACATTTTAAATGATCTTCTCAGAACTGCACTCATTCATATGTGGTCATATTTCTCATTTTATTTAGAACTTGTTTGATTAAAAATGTAGAAATACAAAAGAAATATTAATAAAATATAAAACACTTTAAAAACTAGTTACAGGTCCAATATTGCTAAATAAAATGCAAAAACGTAAACATTGTGCATGTAAAGATGTACTGTAAGCATATGTATATATTTGTGTATGTATATATGTGCATATTTTTGTGGTTTCCTTTTCTATATGAATTTCATGTTTGACTTTGAGAAATATGTTGTATAATAATTATTATTAGGCCTATAAATGTTCAAAATAACATACTGTTTATAACTGCACTACTACATTTTGTATTTTGTCTTTGTATTTTATCTTCTTTACTTTTTATTTTTATACTGTTGGTTTATATATATATATATATATATATATATATATATATATATATATATATATATATATATATATATATATATATATATATAGATAGATATGTTTATTATATATATAGATATGTTTATTACGCACGCACGCACGGACGCACGCACGCACGCGCGCACACACACACACACGCACACGCACACGAAGTCAGAATTATTAGCCCCCCTTTGAATTTTTTTTCCTCCTTTATATATTTCCCAAATGATGTTTAACAGAGCAAGGAAACTTTCACAGTATGTCTGATAATATTTTTTTCTTATGGAGAAAGTCTTATTTTATTTTGGCTAGAAGAAAAGCAGTTTAAATTTTTTAGGAACCATTTTAAGGTCAAAATTATTACCCCTTTTAAGCTTTATTTTTTTCGATAGTCTACAGAACAAACCATCATTATACAATAACTTGCCTAATTACCCTAACCTGCCTAGTTACCCTAATTAACCTAGTTAAGCCTTTAAATGTCCCTTAAAGCTGTATAGAAGTGTCTTGAAAAATATCTAGTAAAATATTATTGACTGTCATCATGACAAAGATAAAATAAATCAGTTATTAGAGATGAGTTATTAAAACTATTATGTTTAGAAATGTGTTAAAGAAATCTCTCTTAAACAGAAATTGGGAATAATTCAGGGGAGGTAATAATTCTGACTTCAACTGTGTATATATATATATATGTTGTAACGTACAGTGACCTTGGGTTTCTTGAAAGGATCTTTAAAAAGAATTTATTATTATTATTGTGTCATGTGAGCTCATATTAATTATTTAAAAAGTATTCATGTAAATAATGTATTTTGTGGCACCACAAAATAAACGATAGAGCATAATATGAAATGACAGATTTTTTTATTTTGTCCATAAAATATATATTGTCATATTGCACAGCCCTACAACTGATGACAGTAACGTCTTACCAGCTCTGCTCCTTTCTGGCAGGTGAAAATGATCTTGGAGGAGTAGTTGGAGGTCCGATCAGAGGCACAGACAGTTGTGCTGCTGAAGGTGATCTCCACCTCTTTAGAGTCACTGTTATAGCGAGGAGGAGAGGTGATTCGTCCAATGTCCTGCACAGAAAGGAGTAAAACAATAAACTTGCATTAAATTTAAGACTGAAAAATCTGTTTAAAATCTGTCTCTATAGACAATGGTTGATTAGGTATCAACTACTGGTCCTTGGAATAATTTTTAAATACTTATAGATTGACTGAAATGAATATTAATTTGGGCGACATGGTGGCTCAGTTGTTAGCACTGTCGCCTCACAGCAAGTAAGTCGCTGGTTCGAGTCCCAGCTGGGTCAATTGGCATTTGTGTGGAGTTTGCATGTTCTCTCCGTGTGGGCGTGGGTTTCCTCCACAGTCCAAAGACATGAGCTATAAGTGAATTGAATAAACGAAATTGGTCGTAGTGTATGTGTGTGAATGAGTGTGTATGGATGTTTCCTAGTTTTGAGTTGTAGTTGGAAGGGCATCTGCTGTGTAAAACAAATGCTGGAATACTGGAATATGGTTCATGCCGCTGTAGGGATCACTGATGAATAAAGGGACTAAGCCGAAGGAAAATAAATGACTGAAATGAATATTAATTATTTAAAAATCGCAAAAGACAAATAAAAACTTTCTTCATATTAAATATGAGATTTTACTAACTCTAATATTTTAAATTCCACAACAAATGCTCAAGCTGTGAAATTATGAAAACAAAAAATGTAATTTTGACCTTAAACACATAAATAAAAATCGAATTAGCTGTGTTTGTTTGTAGTGTGACGTGAATTAGGCTTGAAAAACCACTACGAGACAATATTAGAAACTGCACAATAATCCTGTAATATTACCTTATAAATAAAAGATAATCTTAGAATTTATTGTAGTTATTACTACAAATTATGGTAACAATAATAAAAATTTAAATATTACCATCATATCTAATAATATTTCAATGTGTAATACTAATACGACTACTATTACTATTAATTATTAAATTGTTAATAGGAATAATTAATAGACATGAAATTTAATTTTAATATTTCTTATTTGTACTACTACTACTAATAAAAATAAAAATAATAATAATAAAAATGACATTACATTTCATTTTCATTTCTTATTTGCAATACTTGTACTACTACTACTTCAAATAATAAAAATACTACTACTAATAATAATTATAATAATAATTATAATACTATTTTTTTTCAAACACTAAGCAAATTCATTTTAACTTATTAACCATACGTATTTGCAGATCAGTCTACAATTTAAAAAAAAGAAATGTGGCGTTGACAGTTGTGTTCACTCACGGTTGGTTCTCCATTAAATAATCCTGTAATATTTTATTATAAATAAAAAGTATTTAAGAATATATTATAGTTACTACTACAAAAGAAAGGTAACAAAATAGGAAATATTATTATATTATTAATAATATTTCAATGTGTAATACTAATATGACTACTACAGTTATTATTATAATAGAGGTGAACATTTATTTTACTATTTATTTTGTACAACTACTACTACTACTAATAATGATGATGATCTTCATCATCATCATCATCATCATCATCATCATCATCATCATAATAATCATCATAATGGTCACACTTTACAATAAGGTTTCATTAGGTAATGTATTAACTAACATGAACTAATTATGAACCCTACTTCTACAGCATTTACTAATCATAGTTCAACATTTACTACTAATGCATTATTAACATTCCAGTTCATGCTTGTTAACATTAGTTAATGCACTGTGAGTTATGAACAATGAACATCTGTATTTTCATGAACTAACATTAACTGACATGAACAAATACTGTAAAAAATGTGTTGTTCATTGTTTGTTCATGTTGGTATATGCATTAACTAACATTAACTAATACAACCTTATTGTAAAGTGTTACCATAATCATAATTAAAATGATAAAGTACATTTTACTTTGCTATGTCTTATTTCTTCTTTTACTACTACTACTACTAATAATATTGATAATAATAATAATATCTTCATTTTTTAAAACTTACTTTAATTATTAACCATACTTATTTTGCAGACCAATAAAAATGGAGTTTACAGTTTGACAACACTTACAATTGGTTCTCCATCGACAGGGTCCATACACACAGCGGCCCCTGGAGGACATTTGACCTTTGGGATGGGGTTGAGGGGCTGGCAGATGTTGATGTAGAAGTCAGGTGATTTGTCCCGATCTACATCCTCATCTATAGCAGTGTAGTAACCGGTTAGGTGTATCAGAGGACTGAGGTCAATCTGGTTGGTACCGTTCCGAACAGAGCACTTCACCTGCAAATGAGAGACGGCAAATTTAAAGGGCACCTGTGATACAAATCAAACCATTTGAAAAGAACTGTGTGCAGGTATAGTGTGTCCACTGTCATAGTGAAGTGAAATAAACACAACAAGTCTCTTTTTTAAAATCTGCTGACGTTAAAATAGGATCGAGAAAGGCATGAGAAGCTGACATGCATACAGAAAAGTGGACGGGGAGAACCAGCTCATTTGCATTGAAGGCACAGGCTACAAAAACTGCTACACATAGCTCAGAGCACAAAATGGGCATATTCTGGAAGATTTAAGAAATGATTTGAAGGGCATTTTGAGCTGAAAATTTACAGATACATTCTGGAGAAAACAATGACTTATATTACATCTTGCAAAAGGGGTAAAATAGAAGCCCTTTGATGCAGGATCACCCAAAGTGAGGTTTCCAGTAGAGATGCATCAATTAAACATCCAGAAATATGAACTGGCCCATTGAAGATTGAGCATTTAGAGCAAAAGCTGGTCATTTATTACTTTGTTTTAATTTGGTCAATCTCTGTTCCAGACTTGCACACAAACTGCATTGCATTAATTTTATACAATAATGTCTGTAAACCAACTATTAACAGACAGCATACATGCTGAAAATACTGTACTAGCACAGCAAAAGACAAAAAAACAAAAACAAACTTACAAATACATTACATTTGGATTTAATTATCATGTCTACTAGTTTCAATTTAAAAAATAAATCAGGGCTCAAAACTGCGACCATTTTGGTACCAAATGCGCCTGAAATTTAATCTATGCGACCTCATAAAATATACAATATACAATTTGCAGTGCTCCTAAATTCTATCTGGTGCTCCTAAATTTTTGAAGTTGGGAGCACTGGTGCTACCAAGTAAAAAAGTTAACTTCGAGCCCTGTAAATGTAATTTGGACGACACTTACATTATTTACTTAAGTATTATTTACATTCTACATGTAAAAATACACTAGGTAAACAATCATTTTCATTTTAAGAAAGATTAGTAAGCAGTAAGATTAAAATAACACAACACATTGTATTATTAATTAATTGCATTCATATTCATTGTTATTGCATTATGTTTTTTGGCACAAATTTAACAACATAACAATTTGGGAGCATTTGCACGACTGCATATAATAGTTGTAGCGCGACCAGTTTTGATTTTTTTCTAAAAACGAGCTGAATCGGTCTTCCTTGCCACTATAATGGTTCATATTAGCTCTTAATCACTCAAGGATTTCTGCTGTCAGATGACAGGGAGCGTTTGTGACAGCGGGAAATGCAGCTGAAGTTTGAGCAAGATGCAATGAAAAGTTTGCAAACCCACCTAAAGTTACCAATAATGACGACGATGAGAGTCATGTGGCGAATGTTGATCTGCCAGCCGAGATCAACCGAGTATTTTCGGAGAGAGTGCGGAAAAACTCAGACTGGATCAGCTGTTTAATGGCCCGAATATCGATGTGTTGCATTCACTGCGTGTTCAGCGCAAATTGTCCGCTGTATATATATATATATATATATATATATATATATATATATATATATATATATTATATATATATATATATATATATATATATATATATATATTAAAAAATATAAATCATCGCCAAAGAAGCTTGTCTTTACCAAGTTTAAACTGAAACTGCATGACAAAGAACGTTATTGAGCAGATGGTCATCGCGAGATTCCTGCTCTGCCCAAATCGTATTGGGTCGGCTGTGCTGACACCGAAAAATGTAAATCGGCGCATAACGAGACTGGGCATTTAAAATGACACAAACTGAAAACAAAACTGGTAGAAGTGAGACTTTTCTTCCGTTCTTTTGTCCTTTCTTTTTTGACATGCATATTTTTTTCTATTTAGTTACTGATGACTGCTTTGCAGCTTTCAGCATTGAACTGGATGATTTATTCTAATCTTACGTTTATGTTTTGTAGCAAAAATATTATTTATTAAATTGACATGCATATAAAAACAGTAGTGCAAAATGGATATTTCTTACTGCAATGCTTCATTTTTGTTTGATGCAAATAGATTTATTTTTCATAAAGACTTTTTAAAGCAGACAACTCACATTCAAGGCAGCATAATAATGATAAATGTAATTCATTATTTGTATTATTGTCATCATCGTCATCATTAATATTTTATAATTGCTGGACATTCATTTTGGAATTATTGTGCAAATATCAGTAAGTCATTACAGAATTAGCATACAATATATTATTAGTGTACAATATACAATTTACAGGCTCCTGAATTTTTTCTGGTGCTCCTAAATTTTTGAAGTTAGGAGCACTGGTGCTAAAAAAAAAGTTAACTTCGAGCCCTGTAAATGTAATTTGGACGACACTTACATTATTTACTTAAGTATTATTTACATTCTACATGATTATCATTTACATTTTAAGAAAGATTAGTAAGAGCAGTAAGATTAATATTACAACAACACATTGTATTATTATTAATTCATTGCATTCATATTTATTGTTATTGCATTATGTTTTTTGGCACAAATGTAACAACATTACAACATTCCTTCATTTTATACAGTACATTAACGATTCTGTGATTCTGTTTTCAACATTAAATGAAAAATTAAAGATTGTAAAAAAAAAAAAAAAGATCTGTGCAGACTAGGATGATTTTTGCTTGTGCTTATTCAATTCAATTCCTCATCACTGACATTTAACGCCTTGTGACTAAACAACTGTACAACTGCCAGGTGATACGTTAATGTTTACGTCTAATGTAAAAATTGTGTATTAAAAAAACCTCATGAATGCGCAAGTCATTTCAGAGTCTGCTACTGTCCTCCTGAGACCACATTTTTTAGTCGCACCCACATATTCTGAGTTAGCTTTTAAGACTGAAGTGAAATACACTTTGTTTTTTGGCCTAGGCAAGCCGGGGTGCAAAAATATAATTGGTTAAACTGGCAGTAGGCGGAGTTTCAGAGACCAAATCAAAGATAAACATTCTGAAACGCATTTTCTTTTTTTTTTTAAATATTAAAACATTTTACAGAACAGAACATTCAGTGACAGCAGCGATTATTAAAAAAACGACAGAAAAAAAGTACCCCAGGATGTAAATAAAAAAGAATTATATATAAAAAAAAATTATTTTCAGTTTCAAAGAAGCTGGAAACACTATGTCCTGTTCAGATATAAAGTAACAGGTGCCCATCTTTGTTTAAAAATATCCAGTTTCAATTGAAGTTGAGCAGTCATATACTACATTCTATATATAGATTCAAGTTTTTCTATCCACTGTACTATTGTTGGAGGTTGTGGCTTCATCCAATTTATTGTTATAGTCTTTCTTGCACTTAGTAAAAGTATATGAAGTATACTGGTTTTTATTATATATATCCTGGGGTATCCCTTCAAGCAAGAAAAACAGGGGAGCAAAAGGTAGATCTAACTGCATAATTTTCAATATCTCAATCTTTACCCTTTGCCAAAATGCAAGTATCTTCGGGCATTCCCAAAATATATGTGCGTGATTACCCACATTCCCGCAACCCCTCCAGCATTCCTCTGACTGTGGACTGTTAGCATATTTTGACACGATCAATGGTGTTCCTAAAAAACCTAATATTTGTTTTCCAGTCGAACTCTTTCCAGTTATGGTTTATTGATCCCTTATGACATTCTGAACATATGTTCTCCCAAATATCATCTTTAATTTTTTCATTAAGTTCGGATTCCCATTTTGCCTTAATATAAAGGGAGTTATCTGTTGAATCCAGAATTAGTCTATTATATATGTGTGATATCTGTCTTTTATGTAGTCCTTTTTGTTTTTTTATATTAATAAAATATTGTTCCACATTAGTTGGGACTTTTTTTAATATTTCCTTTTTTTTATGATTTGTAATATAGCTTCTTAATTGTAAGTATCGAAAGAAATCGCTTGATGACAACAAATTTGTCTTTAAGATCAGAAAATGAGTACATAGTGTTTTCATTAAATACTGATCAATTATCATAAGACACTTATCGCACCATGTTTGACACACATTTTCAAAGGAGAATAACTGACTTGAGTATTTTTTCAGATAAACATTTATGTTCACTAAGCAAGTTTCTTACACATCTGAAAACACATTATGGTTATAACGTACATAGAGCATGTTCAAAAAAGAAAAAAAGAATGAAATTAGTATCAGAACCTGCCAAATTGTTTGTAAAAAAAAACGTTAATTAATTGTTTATATTTAATTGAATTATTTATACAATAAAGACTATTTCTTTTTACATTTGATTATTTAGTTAGGTCACACTTTATTTTGATGGTCCGTTTGTTGAATTTAAGTTGCATTGCATCTACATGGCAACTAATTCTCATTAGATTATAAGTAGAATGTTAGGTTGGGGTTAGGGTTAATGCAAGTTGACATCAAGGTTATTATAGTTAACGAAAACGGACGAAAAAACGAAATCTAAAATTAAAAATAATTGTCGTTAACTGAAATAAAAATAAAAACGAGTTTTTTTAAAAAATTTTAACTAACTGAAACTGTATTGTGTACATACAAAACTAACTATTTATTTATTTATTTATTTATTGCCACATCAGCAACTTATGGCTATTTCATGGCAAGATGAATATACATAATTACATGATAAAAACAAATTCGTATTACAATAAAAAGTTACTTAGATAAATAAATAAAATATAAATAAATAAAATTCAAACAAAAATCTATTCAAAGTTAAATTTCAGATTTTTCAGTTCAATGTTTGATAAATAATTTAAGACTCTTCCTGGTGGTACCGTTTTAAAAATGTCCATCAAAGTACTCTCCTTATAAAAATGTTGTCTAATTGTATTCAAACTTCCACATTCCAACAAAACATGTTTGATAGTAAGAGCAGCCTGGCAGTAATTACATTCAGGTGGGTCTTCGTTATTGAGTAGATACAAATGAGTCAATCTAGAATGTCCAATTCGACATCTAGTATAGACAGTTTGATCATGCCTGGTCTCAAAATTATAATTTACTAAGTGTCTTTCATTTATTTTCGGGTTAATTTCATGTAATTTATTATGTATGCAGTTGTAACTAAAACTAATTAAAATTATCTGTAGAGTCTGTAATCCTGCTGCCATTGGCCAGATCGTGCCGGTTCTCCTTCAGTCAGTCCTCGCTGTTGCTCCCGCGACAAAAACAACGAGTGGACATGACAGCAGCAGGGTGACAGAATTACAGGCACTTAAAACTATTACTTTAACACCTTTGTGCCCAATAATGGGTTTTATTTCTGTATCGCGATCGCGAACAAATCTTTTTAAGTGAACCTGTTGAACTAGTTCACCAAAACAAACTGCATCATTTAAAACGATTCGCGTCTCCAGTAAGCACTTACCCACAAACTACTTACTTTTTAACAAGCCTAATACCCCCCTCTGACTCGAAATAATCCAATATAATCTCATTCAGTTATTAGAACAGTAACGTTACACTAAGATCAAATTTGAGAAGCGGTGACCCGATAATACTGCGCATGCGTGATTTAGTGAACCAAACACAAACTTTACTGTAAGACATTTTTTCAAATCATGGCGACCATGGTGATGTTTTAACTCACTGAAATTACTATTGCTGACTACATAATTTTGGTTTGTTGAGTCCAAACATCTGCATTAAATATCTGAACTTCCCATCACTACTGTGTATCTAACCTCAGAGCAGCCTTGCACACATATTGTATATAATCACAATATTTTTGAAGTGTTTCAGTCAGGTTTCAGGCCTCATCAGAGTACAGAAACCGCATTTGTGAAAATAACCAATGATTTACTCTTAGCTGCTGACCAAGGGTGCATCTCGCTATTAGTTTTACTCGATCTTAGCGCCGCATTTGACACCATCGACCACAATATTCTCATAGACCGCTTATATTCTACAGGTGTCCAAGAACAGGTGCTTCAATGGTTTAGGTCATACTTAGCTGATCGTTACCAGTTTGTGAATATTAATGGACAGCTTTCACAAGTCAGGCAGTAAAGTACGGGGTCCCTCAAGGATCAGTTTTAGGCCCTTTGCTTTTTACAATATACATGCTTCCCTTGGGAGACATTATTAGAAGACATGGGATCAGCTTTCACTGCTATGCAGATGATACTCAATTATACATTTCAAGTAAACCTGATAAGATGTCTGAACTGTCTAAGCTAACTGAGTGTATTAAAGATGTTAAAGACTGGATTACCAATAATTTTCTTCTCTTAAACTCAGACAAAACAGAATTATTACTTATTGGACCTAAATCCTGTACACAGCAGTTCTCACAACTCGACCTGCAATTAGAGGGATACAAAGTTAGCGTTAGCTCTAC